>CM044005.1:34760873-34833373 GCA_024085815.1 Flaveria linearis | reverse complement strand
ATGGGCATGGGCATGGGCAGGGCATGGGCATGGGGCATGGGCATGGGCATGGCATGGGCATGGGCATGGGCATGGGCATGGGCATGGGCATGGGCATGGGCATGGGCATGGGCATGGGCATGGGCATGGGCATGGGCATGGGCATGGGCATGGGCATGGGCATGGGCATGGCATGGCATGCAGGGCATGGGCATGGGCATGGGCATGGGCATGGCATGGCATGGGCAGGTCATGGGCATGCGCATGCGCATGCGCAGGCGCATGCGCATGCGCATGCGCATGCGCATGGGCATGCGCATGGGCATGCGCATGGCAGGCGTATGGGCATAGGCGTATGGGTAGGCGTATGGTAGGCGTAGGCGTCGGCGTAGGCGTAGGCGTAGGCGTTGGCGTAGGCGTAGGCGTAGGCGTAGGCGTAGGCGTAGCGTAGGCGTAGGCGTAGGCGTAGCGTAGGCGTAGGCGTAGGCGTAGGCGTAGGCGTAGGCGTAGGCGTAGGCGTAGGCGTAGGCGTAGGCGTAGGAGGCGTAGGCGTAGGCGTAGCGTAGGCGTAGGCGTAGGCGTAGGCGTAGGCGTAGGCGTATGCGTAGGCGTAGGCGTAGCGAGGCGTATGCGTAGGCGTAGGCGTATGCGTAGGCGTATGCGTAGCGTATGCGTATGGGTATGATAGGGATATGGATAGGGATATGGATAGGATAATGTATGTGTATATGATATGTATGTGTATGTATGTATGTGTATATGTATGTGTATATGTATGTGTATATGTATGTGTATATGTATGTGTATATGTATGTGTATATGTATGTGTATAGTATGTGTATATGTATGTGTATATGTATGTGTATATGTATGTGTATATGTATGTGTATATGTATGTGTATATGTATGTGTATATGTATGTGTATATGTATGTGTATATGTATGTGTATATGTATGTGTATATGTATGTGTATATGTATGTGTATATGTATGTGTATATGTATGTGTATATGTATGTGTATATGTATGTGTATATGTATGTGTATATGTATGTGTATATGTATGTGTATATGTATGTGTATATGTATGTGTATATGTATGTGTATATGTATGTGTATATGTATGTATAATATATGTATATATATATGTATGTGTATATAGTATATGTATGTATATATGTATATACATATATATATTTGTATATATGTATTTACCCTATACGCCGCGTATAGAGCTATACGCCGCGTATAGAGTACCCGCGTATGAGTCATAAGCCACGTATAGGTCAACCCAGCCCCTATACGCCGCGTATAGACCTATACGCCGCGTATAGGGTACCCACGTATGGGCCACAAGTCACGTATGGGTCACCCCCCTATACGCCACGTATAGATCTATACGCCGCGTATAGGGTACCCACCTATGGGTCTTCTTCCCCAACTATAGAACTATACGTTGCGTATAGCCCTATACGCGGGGCTGTAGTAACGTATAGTTCTATCTACCAGTTTTTAAATAACCCATTATAAGACATAAAACACTACTTTAACGTTTAAATCAGTGAACGATTAACATTATAATGATGTAGGAACAATAATACATACCTGGATGTAGAAAAATCGAAGAACAATCCGTGTAGTATAAGGCTATACGAGAGAGTTTTTTTTCCAAAGTGTGTGTTAAAATGAGAAAGGTTAAAAGATATAGTGGTTCCGAGGATCTATACGCCGCGTATGGGTCCATACGCGGTGTATAGCTTATATTCTTTTTTAAAATTTTGGAGTTTTAATATACGACACCGACCTATACGTGGCGTATGGACCTATACGCCCCGTATAGGTAAAATGATGTGACGTCGAATGTCAGACATTAATGGCGCATTAATGATCGATCCTATACGCCGGGCATGGGCCGCGTATGGACCCATACGCGGCATATAGAGGGGTGTCGATTTAAAAAATTAGATGTCTATTTATTAGGACCCTTATTTTATTAGAAGTTGTAGAGTCGTACGTTAACCTTCGACCATGGATCTGCTGCAAAGATATTTTGTCATGACAAATCTACCCTAATTTTATCAATCTTCAAAACATTTATATTTATTATAGTTAGTATTTTCTTATTAAACTTTGTTTACTCTAAAACTGTACTGTTTAATTATATATTTATGATTTTTTTAATTTGTAACTTTACAGTTTACTATGAGATAACCAAAACACGAAGGAAATTATTGAAGAAACGCTTTTATTATGTTAAATTTTTTAAATTAAAGGCCGAGTATATATAATTTTTTAATACCCTTTTTTGTTTTTTTTGAACGGCAATTACTAGAGAAAATTAGCGCTAGCAAGAAGCTAGAGCCAACACCAAAAAGTACAAATTACATCGGAAATTTTGTAAAAATAAAATTACACCATGAATTCCATGCTAACTCCTCTAAGTTTTCCTTATTTTTTATTCAAAGATAGGATATATAGATGACCTCCTAAACTACCTTGGATACAGAAGGAGGAACGAATCTAAAGATAAGGCCATTATATGTCTTCCAAATAAGCCATAGAGTTGCCATGAAGATGGTAGATAACGCATCCTTGTGTTTCCGGTTATCTCCTATTCTCGACTCCGATAACGAAAGTAACTCCTGATGCCTTCACTCTCTTTGGTATCTGTTTCACACCATCCACTAATCGCCAACCAAACTTTCCTCGCAAAGGGGCACCGAAGCATAAGGTGATCCGACGACTCCACCGAGCCAAAACACATAGAGCATTCAGTGGTCCCCAAGTTTACCCCTCTTTCTGATAGCACCAACTTTGTAGGAACCCTGTCCAATCTCGCTCTCCAGATGAAAAATGTTATCTTAAGCAGAACTCATTTGATCCATCTAACCAGGTCAAGATCGGGGGGGTTCATGTTCATCCCGAGAAGGTGTCTAAATTCCCGACCGAGAAGACATCTGACTTGTCCCCCATCCATCACCATTTATCCTCAAAGTTGTTCTTCATGACATTCTACAATAAATCTGTCAACGACTTTAGTTGATCGAAAGGCAACCCACTTCTCGGGACATACCGCCAGTTCCACTTCAAGATCGGTTGAACCGTACCATTGCCCTCCAGTCTGTCCGCTACGTTACAATTTTTAATTTTCTCCAGTTTGTAAATCTCCAGGAATCTTATAGACAACGGGACAGCCCCTAACCATGTATCATTCCAAAAATATAGGTTCTTTCCATCGCCCAGTTCCGCCTTCATGATATTTTCTATATAAACATTGTCATTTTGTGCTTCAATATCCGCCTTATGAACATGCATCCATGCCCCTTTATAAGTCTCCTTGCATGGGAATTGCGTATGGACTCGCTTTTGATTATGAATTGCCACGACCACCTTAACCCACAACGATTACATTCATTCTTGAACCTCCATTTCCATTTGCTTAACAGTGCAATGTTTGCATCTCTAATGCCTCCAACTCCCAACCCGCCTATTTTTTAGGTGTAACCACTTTATCCCATGCAACCAATGCATTATATGTTCGTTTTTTTAGCCTCCCCATAAGAACTTCTTCCTTATTCTTTCAAGATGATTGATAATACTCTTAGGAGCTTTGTATAACGACAAGAAATATAGCGGGATACTGCCCAACACTGATTTAATCAACGTCATCGACCACCAAAGAAAGATTTTTGGCTTTCTAATCCGATAACCGGGATTTAAATTTATCAACTACCGGGGTTGCCATGATATTGATCTAGACATATCCTCCCCAATATGGATCCCCAGGTGCAGCATAATCGGGAATTTTTTTAATTCTACAGTGCACTTGATTTGTAACTTGCACCAACTCATTTTCTTCAACACCTATCCCAAAATACTACTTTTATTAAAGTTTACCTTTAATCCCAAAGCCAAGTGGAAGCAATTCAGAATACTCACTAGATTTTGACGTTTTCGAGCGACCATTCTCCTAGGAAGACACCATCATCGGCATAAAATAGGTGGGATAGGAGCGGTCCCTCATTAGGTAGATGTAGGCCCTTGAACCTCCCGATATCAGTTGTGGCTTTCATAACCACGCTAAGAGCTTCCATAAACAATAGGAAAAGGCCCGGAGATAACGGGTCACCTTGCCTTAGCCCTCTAGAAACCGCGAATTCCACCATTGGGGATCCGTTAACCAAGACCGACAACCGGGATGATGTCAGAATATTTCCAATCCAATCCCTCCACCTAGAGGGAAAACCCATTTGATCTATTACCGAATCCAGAAAACTCCAACTCACCGAGTCATAGGCCTTCTTAAATCAATATTTAATAGTAGCGTTCTGAGCTTCGAGTTTTTCACCCATTCCCCCACCTCATTCAAATCACCAAGCCATCCAATATGTTCCTTCCTAAAATGAATGTAGTTTGTTCTTCGCCTATTAGCTTATTTATGACCTTCTTAGCCTGTTTGCCAAGTCAGAGATAGATAATGGGGTGAAAGTTAGGGCAGATAACGGGTCAGCATTCTTCAGTATGTTCCTTCCCTACAATTTTATTAAGACACCCATGAGGCTTATGGGGTGAAAGTCAGAGATAGATAACGGGTCAGCCTTTTTAGGAATCAACACAAGGAAAGCCGAGTTGCACCCCGAACTTATACCCGCACTACCATGGAAGTAATCCATAATATCTTTAAAATTAAGTTCAACCAAATACCAAACTTTTTAATAAATTTGAATTTGAATCCGTTTGGACCTGGGGCCTTATCGCTTCCACACTCCCAGGCGGCCTACTTTATTTCTTCATCCGAGAATGTAATACCCTTTTTTGTGACTACTAATTTGCTTGTTAAACGTTTCCCTCATTTACATATACATTCAAGACACTGAAAAACTATTTTTAGATAAAATTGGAAAAGAAGAATTGTTTGCCCCAATTGTATTAAAGTGTATAGGGAGTGATGTCTCTTCCCTAAAGTTGAGGATTAAAATATCATAATGAATACTAGTGTTATAGCGTAGGTTTAAAAGTAAAATTAAATCGATGTGTGTTTGTTATTCTAAAGATAAAAAGAATTAAAAATATGCACCCATTACTTGTTTGCTTCTCAATTTTAATATAAAGTTAAGGTGATAACTCCTGACATGACATACAACACAAAATAATCAAAATTATGTTTTAATTTCTAACTCAGTCATGCTTAATTGGATCAATATGTTTAACCTGTTTAATTCAATAAGTTAACATATTAAACCCATATAATTAAGCAAACCCAAATTATCAACTTGTTAAAAACTAAAATGAAAATTAAAAACATATATATTTTATAAGATCAATCACTTTATTACAACAAATCAACATGTTTATATCCAGTTTATAACATAATTACAACGCATATACAATCGATAATCCATTTCACCATTAAGATAAATGGGTTACACGAGTCGTAATTGGGTGCATGATTTCAAGTGTGTTTAGATATTCTTAACACTTTTTACACAAATAAATGCACTACTCGTGTTCGTGTTTGGGTTAATGTCACTACCACTTGTTACGATATTATGGAAGTAATTCTATTAATATCTTTAAGATCAGGTTCAACCAAATACCAAAACTTTTTAATAAATTTGAAGTTGAACCCGTCTAGACCCGGGCCTTATCGCTTCCACACTCCCAGGCGGCCTGCTTTATTTCTTTAGCTGAGAATGTAATACCCTTTTTGTGACTACTAATTTGCTTGTTAAGTGTTTCCCTCATTTACATATACATTCAAAACATTGAAAAACTATTTCTAGATAAAATTGGAAAATAAAGAATTGTTTGCCCCAATTGTATTCAGGTGTATAGGGAGTGATGTCTCTTCCCTAAAGTTGAGGATTAAAGTATCATAATGAATACTAGTGTTATAGCGTAGGTTTAAAAGTAAAATTAAATCGATGTGTGTTTGTTATTCTAAAGATAAAAAGAATTAAAATATGCACCTATTACTTGTTTGCTCCTCAATTTTACTATAAATTTAAGGGTGATAACTCCTGAAATGACATACAACACAAAATAATCAAAATTGTGTTGTAATTTCTAACTCAGTCATGCTTGGGTCAATATGTTTAACATGTTTAATTCAACAAGTTAACATATTAAACCCATTTAATTAAGCAAACCAAGATTGTCAACTTGTTAAAAACTAAAATGAAGATTAAAACATATATATTTATAAGATCAATCACTTTATTACAACAAATCAACATGTTTATATCTGGTTTATAACATAATTACAACGCATATACAATCCATAAATCCATTTTACCCATTAAGATAAATGGGTTACACGAGTCATAATTGGATTGCATGATTTCAACTGTGTTTAGATATTCTTAACATTTTTTACACAAATAAATGCACTGCTCGTGTTCGTGTTTGGGTTAATGTCACTACCACTTGTTACGATAATGCCACCCATCTTCTACATAGATAGTGTCCAAGAAAAGCTTCATGAATATCTATGCTTATTTCACGAATTCACTTGTTAATTATTCATTTTGTGATCTTGTTTTTTTAACAAAATTTATGCTTTTCTTTGTTGTTGCAAGATAAGATTAATTTTATACTATTTAATAATTTTTATATTTATTTACTTTTAATTCAAATCAAATAATAATATAACACAAACTATTAGAGTAAGTAGTGTCGTCCCGTTTTCTTCGTTTGACAAACACCTACATTCACATATCAGCTCCCTCCATCAGTTTACCATCGTGGCTTTATCGCCTTCGACTACCGCGTAAGCCGCTCTTCTCCTCTCTCACTATACTTCACCCTTCAGCTCACTTTTCACTCCTTGTTCTAACGACACCACCTATCCATTAGTCAAAGAATGACTAACTTTTAATATATGTCCGTGCAGTTAGTTTTTGTCATAAGATTAACTAACTGAACTATTTCAACAACGAGCATGTTTGTTAAAAGGTTAGTATATTGTATTATTTTAATCGATGACCATAAAATATGGTTTGTTATATTAATATTTTATATATGAAATTTATACTAATATATAAATCAAAATCTGTAAAGTGTTTTTTTAAGTTGTCCATCAAAGACCGTACGCAGTGGGCTTAAAAGTGACGCTAAAGTTGATGACATGGGCGCTTGATATGGCGTTAATTCCACTACTTCATGAATATTAGTGGCGCCAAAATGGATCACCGTTAACCCCCTAACGGGCGTGAAAGTTGGATTTTCCACACCACAATCTGTTTTCCTAAGGTATATCTTCTTCATTATCTGCTTTGTTTCTCTCTCTATATATATATGTATCTACTGTGCGAGTAATCTGAAATCGAATACTAAAATGCGTTTGAAGCCTACCGAATTTGTGAGAGTGAAAACCGCCGGATCTCCGACTACATTTTGCTACATTTTGTGAAGAAAACTTGAACTCAACAATTTTAACCATTAAAACCAATAATTTTAAAGCTTTGTTAACCTAAAATTTATGAAGAAAACTTAAAATCCTCCATCTTCTTGATGTAAACAGCTTTCCATCTCTCATACCTTGAAAAACACTAACTTTTTGGGTTTTGTACCGCCATGGGTCTACTTTTGTGGGAGATGAATTTGTGGTGGTTGAATCAGTTGCTGGAGAAGATAGGGTAAAGAGACCAATCTACCTTTACATATAAGGCACGTGATCTGATTTAACGGACAACATTAACACCCGTTAAAGGAAATGACGAAACGTGCAAGCATTTTTAAAGGCAAAGGATGTTTACTATAATTTTCTTAGTTTAAGTACAAAACTTAAAATATAATATAAAACTAGAAGGCGAAAAATATAATTTACTTTAAACTATATATTATCTATATTTTAAAAACCAAACAACACACGCTTGAGGCATCATGTACAACCCATAAAACATGAAGTCTCCACCGCATTCTTCCTCCTACAAAACACCGCCTTCTTCCTTCTTTGAGCTTTCTCTTTAGATTCGCATAAATTTTCAGCGTTGATCTTCTCAGTGAGTTGATTTTGTGTTTCACTATCCTTTTCTTCTCCCTTATTGTTGCTGCATCTCTAATTTGTCTCCATCAACAGGGGTTTGTTTAGGGTTTCGATCAGAGCTCTTACAGGTGCGTTTATGCCCTATTCTCTGTCTTTCTTTGCAAACAAACACTCATTTTCCCTTCATATGCCTTAATTCTTTTTATTCATTGGTTTTTCCTATTGTTGTTTCTTCTTTATTTGAGCTCTTTTCTCTGAATAAATAGTTTTATAGCATTTGAATCAAAGTAGTTCGACAATCGTCTATGTTCGTGAATCGTAAATGCGTCTAGGGTTTTATTTCTATGGGAAATTCATGTAGATGGTGCCAGGCAACCTTATTTTAGCTAACGTGATGATCTTTCTAATGAAAAACAGGCCTTTTACAATCTACTTTGTATAATTATACCTTATTAGTGACTTTCATTTTGCGTGCTTTTGCATTAAGATTCCCATTTAATGGTCACTGGAGTTTAATTGTTTAATTTGTTTCATATCTACAACTAATCTAATTTTAAAAAAAATCATGCCTCTGTTTTATCCCAAATGGCTTTCCAATGTACGCTTCAAGATTTGAAAACTTATAGCTACTATTGCACATCAATATTTTAGTGGATTTGTCTTTATACACGAATAATTTTCCTTTATTCATTGATTGTTCGTTCCCTTTTCCTCGACAGGGAATTTTTTGTTGTCTCCGTCAAGGTGGTTGCAGGTATATTTACGACTTATTTTTGGGCTTTTCAATGTATGATTTATATCTGTGACACTTCACTTCTTTTCTTTTTCATGCCTATAAATTTATATAGGCTATTTTGTTTTAAGTTCTTTGATTTTTGCTGTCAAAACAATAAAGGTTTAGAGTTTCTTGAATCTGTTAATCACTTAAAAGAATTGTGCTCATACTAATATGATATAGTTAACTTAGTCTTCTAGGTTGCTTTGTAAGATTAGTTTGTTGTGGTTGTTCATAACATGTAGTTGTCACCCAACCTATTTTTTTATAATGATTATATCATTAAAGAATTAGTAGGCCCATAAACGAAGGTTGTTAATTGATGCAGGGCCGACTGAGTCGTAATAAAAATCTAAAAACCAAGACACCACTTATAGGTTAGCATTTCACAGAATTATCCCTTCTTTCGATCGTCAGCTGCAGTTTGTGCTGTGTAAAAGAAAAATCTAGGCACCTCACACATCACTTGACCCACGATTTATCTGTGACTCGATAACATGGCCTTAAATGAAAGAGCTTTTTACTTTGTGATTAAATATGTCTGGGTACATGTAGTCTTTTCCTCTTTACTATACCTCACATCAGCTCCATACTCATGATTATTGAGGTCATATATCCAGGTCATATATCCATGCTTTCTTATTATGTATGACTAAGAAGTTATCTGCTAATAAATAGCCGACTTATTATTATAGTTTGGGTTATAGGCTAGAATGCAGTATATTTCATATAACAAGCTTTTCCTTGCATGATCGAGAAAGGCATTATAAGTTTTTCCATATCTTTTGTTGTTTTTGAATGACCAAATACTTTAGACTTTATTTGAACATCATATGTTGAGCCTTATCTTTTCTTAGTCACACAAGTGCTTCATACGTTATTATATAGTAACTTGAAGGCAAGTCTTCAAGGCCACTTCTTTGTTTTTCCTTTCTTCTTAGGGTTATGTACAATACACTCATATCACTTCCGCCTCTGCTTATTCATAACACTATAATCCGTGATTTATCCTTCATTAAGTAACATGACGTTAAATGAAAGATCTTTTTTTGGTGATTAAATATGTCATAAAATACAGGTAGTTTTCTTTCCTCTCTACCATACCTCACATTAGCTCCATTCTCATGGTGCTTGAGGACATATATCCATGCTTTCTTATTATGTATGATTACAAAGTTATCTGTTAGCCGACTTATCATTATACTTTTGGTTATAAGCTACAATGCATTATATTTTGTATAACAAACTTTCCCCTACATGATCAAGAAAGCATTATAAATTTCTTCCATATCTTTTGTTAATCTTGAGTGAACGAATACTTTCGACTTCATTTGATCATACGTTCAACCTTATCTTTTCAATTGTCGCCCGTAATCAACAACTTACTACAGTTTCCGCAGTAAATCAGGAGACCTCTCAATTTTCACAACAATCTGCTACCTTCTCATTCTTGCTTTCTTCTTCCTCATCCAACTCACCACTTTATGTAGACAGTGGTGACTGTAACTACGTTTGTGAATATTGTCATGCTACTTTTTGGTATAAAGAGCGTATCGTCTCCGCATCAACTAGTGGTCATGTGAGGTATAATCAATGTTGTAAAGGAGGTCGAGTTAGACTTGGTCATCCGAAAGAGCCGCCTATGATAATTAAACATCTTTTTGAGCAATCTCATTTCATTGACAACATACGTGCTTATAACATGTTGTCGATGACATTGTTCGGTGCAAAGATTGACGATTCCGAAAGATGGGTCGGGGCCATATGTTTTTAGGATTGAGGGTCAGGTGCATCATTGGATAGGCAGTTTATGTCCTCCACCAATAAAAGGCCTGCTTTTTGCAAATGTATATATACGATACTGAAAATGAGATTTCTAATAGGCTTCGTTTCTTCAGTGACGCAAACTGTATACAACTTCAATCTGAAACCGTCAACCTTCTTCTTTCTACCTTAGAGGATTGTAATGAATTAGTTAGGCTTTTTCGTATGGCTAGAGATTTGTGCCACGCAGTGGATGTGCCTAGCTTTAGTGTTCGCTTATATAATCTTCATAATGACTTATCCTCTGACATACCAACTAGAGGATCTATTGGCACCATAGTTTTTCCAACCACAACACTTTTTGCAACAACATGTTGAACAACTATTAGATGAGGACAATACGAGCCCTTTTGCTATATCTTTTGTAGCCACCTACGAAAAAAACTTAAATTAGCTACAATGTTCTCCTATGTATTGTTGTTCATTATGTAGATAACTAAATATATAAAATCTTTCACGTGTCATTTTGTACGGATTAAAGTTGGAGGGTACTCCCCTAAAGTAAGAAGACTCGCCGCATCACCCAGGGGCTTTTTGCTAATTCTTGTTAATTATGAAACGCCAATTGAAATAAAAATTGATAGCGTGATGCCAAAAATAAATACATTTAACCTAAAAATGTATAGGTAATTAAGTACCTCCTTGAAGGTGTTAATCTTCTAGAGTCTAGACCAAAGTCCCTACAAATTCAAACGTTGGGTCTCCAAAACTCACTTAAATATTGTGTCTTTGTCATGGTTTTGAAAACCCGGACCGAACCGGCCGGTCCAACCGGTTGGACCGGAACCGGAGTCCGGTTGAACCGGGAACCAAACCGGTTGAACCGGTTTTTTTTATATAATTTTTTATTTTTTTGTTATTTTTAAATATATTTATAAAAATAATCATAATTTCATCCGATTCTTACATACGGTCCGACCGGTTGACCCGGTTCGACCAGCGGACCGGTAAGGCGTCCGATTCGACCAGCGGACCGGTAAGGCGTCCGGTTCACTGTCCGGTCCGGTTTTAAAACATTGGTCTTTGTACTCATTTTTATTAATTTATAATTTAGCGCCAGGTGCTTATCCCTAAGAAGCTTCTTTGGCTATTAGTTGCGAGTAAGTGCATTCACATCCTATTATTCATCTTTATTTTTATAATTACATTAAAATCATTAATTTTTTTCAATATTTTTCAATTAAATAATATTTTTAATACATTTAGCATTATCTTGTCTTTCTCCTATACTCACAACCACTTTCAAAAATATTAAAAAATTAATAAAGATAAATAGTGTTTTATCAAATATAGAGATGAACAGTAAAATGTTCTCTATCCTTCACTCACAACAACTTAAAATAATTTTTATAATATAATTATACACTCACAAATATATAAAGGATGAGATGTGAAACTTAACTTTCAGTTACACAACGTCACTTTATCTAGTTCAAAGATACTTTTGAGTTTAAAAGTATTAAATTCAAGTTACACGGTAAATATATTTAGCGTACTTAAAAAATACAAAGACCGTTTCTTTAGTTTTATTTGATTTAGTTGGTTGTAATTGTTTGATAAATTAAAGTATTGTAAAATTCTTTAATAGAAAAATAAAAAGATAAAATTACAGTAAGTATTGAAATTAAATTACTTTTGAACTAGAAAGAAAGTTATATGGGCGAAGATATAATTAAAAGGCATCTGGTCTAGCGTACCTAGATGTTTAAACATATTTCGTTTTTAAGAAGTTGATAGTTTAAGTTTTACTATAGACAAAAAAAAAGTGTAAATTTGATGGTATGAGTTAATATGTATGCGAGTTAATTGTTTTAAAAAAAATTAAGCAACATAAAAAGGCAGTAGCTCTCTCTTTTTATGTTCACTATACAATCTTTTGAAGTCGGGTCGGGGACATTAGGAGGCGACATATGAACAAGGAGGCAACTTTTTGCAGGGACAAGGTAAAAAATAACTGTTTTATTAATCATTTTTATTTTATTAAGTGTTTTCATTGATTCCTCATATATCCTCTTCTTATATTTTTTTTATAATTTGTCGTTTATAACATTGATTTTTTTATATGGGTAGACTAATGAAAAAGTTTTAGGGCCAAAACCAATTATTTCTTATAATTTATTAGGAAAATGATTAAGTTATGATGTCAAAAGGTGACTTTAATCTAGAAGAAAATTTTCTTTTTCAATACCAACTAAAAATAAGTTGATGTGATACGACGTGTTTCTAAACTTCGTTACGCGTATTACGACGATAATATATATTATAGTTGGGTAAGTAGATAAAAGAAACATATGAAGTAGGTGTTGATCGAAAATCGAAATATAAATAGAAAACAGTTATATGTTAGTACCAATGTCTTTTTTGATAATTATCGGTTTTATTACTCACGATACCAACATATTGTCATTAGTTGATATAACCTACCATATAAAAAAAGAATCATATTTGAGTACAACTATGTTTTCAAACAAATTTATACCGTGACGTCAATAATATTCAAACACACAATTTATTTATATATGTATTTAAAAAGTAAACGAATGAAATTTTTCGAAGATAAATTAAATTAGTAGAAAATTATGTGTTAAAAGCATATATTATATAAAGTACAGCATGTTAATTGAAATTTTAGAAAGCGTAGGGGAAAGGTAAAATAAAATAAGAGGTCAACTTGGAAACTTTTTCAATGGCATTAGATTCACCACCGAATTGGTAATTGAGGCATAGTAAATTATGTATCCTTTCTTACATCATCGTATAACCTTCTCATTGTGTGGTGATTTCTTAGTATGCTTATAAAACTTATTCAAAATCGAATAAAAATATATTTTAATAACTGAATCTATAACTCAATGACAAATAATAATTCATGTTGACAATTTAGTTAATAACGTCCCTAACATTCACTTTCATTGTCAAGAGCAATACCACTATAACGAGGATTAACTCCGTCCGCTCTAATGACCTGACATATGACAACGTGATATCTACTTAGATTTTTTTACATTGGTATTCGGGTTCAGGTATTTACTAGTATGAGTATCGCTGACACATTCGGTAACAAAATTTTTCTCAACATGTGTTAGTTGCTTTTATAGACCATAACAATCTACACATGGTTTTAGATAGAATGTGTTTGGTGCTTCCCCTCATCAATCTCTCTCCTGTTTCTACATCATGATCTATCTTTGGATATAATCACATACCACTACTCGAATCATAGTCAAGCTTCACAAAAGGTTTTGTAAGACATGTTACCTCAACCCTCATATCTATTTATCAGATCCTAACTACTACATGAACACATGAGCCGACTTGCACATGACAACATAATAGAAATACATTCTAGTCTCTAACACAACATATTCTTTGTTTTTTGCCTCAGTCCAGGTTGATGGCTATATCATGGGAAAACTTATGTCCTGCTGGTCTTTAGTTTAAGTCATGGCTCAATATGTTTTTTTTCTGATTCTACGTTATTGTTCGAACAAAAAAATCAGACAATATAATTTGATTATGTTTCCTTTGTAAGTATTCTTATACTAGTTGTTTAATGATGCATGATATCTTAGAAAGTTTTCAAGTGAGACAATTTCTCTATCTTGCGAGCTGTGATGAGCTGGTAAAATAAATTAATGTTTTTAATTTTGTTCTTATTTATAAACTGTTATTATTAAGTCTTATAGCTTCTTATAATTACTTTTTATATTTTATATTTTGTTGTTTGCATCTTACAATATATATATATAATATATATAATATAAAATAATGAAAAAGTTTAAGGCCAAAACCAATTCTTTCTCATAATCTAATAGGAAAGCACTTAACTTAAGATGCCAAAGATGAGTTCAATCTAGAGGAATTGTTTTCCTTTTTAATATGAATCATTTGTGTCTCTTTACATTATCTTATAACCTTCTAACACTCGGGAGATTTGTAACATTGCTTATAACTTTTTTAAATTAAATAAACAACATATAAGATACAAAAATATTTTTTAAACTACTTTTACTCTACTCATGCTTAATATCTGTATATACACATTGTAGAATTTGAATTTTTAATTTCTTGGGTAGATAGGAAGTGTCTTACCATCATGATATCCGTATAGGAACACATAAAATTAAAATAAATAAAAAGCCAAATTAAATAATGAGGTTTATTACAAGTAAAACATATGAAAGGATATAATGTTTAAATGGTAAACGTGATGGAGTTGGGGTAAGTTGGGGCTCTGTTCATTATTTTAACATGTTCAAATTGTGAGTTTGGGCTCGCCTCATGAGCCATCTTATTTATTTAAAAAATAATTTTGTCAATATTATACATATTCGTATATAAGTAAACAAAATAATATTTATACATTTATTTATTTTCACTAGTTGAAGGAATTATATAAGATTACGATTTCAAGGACTATAGTAATTTTTTTATACTTTTATACTTAGTATGTCGTTAGAAAAATATCAAATAACCATATGTGTAGAGTTGACCTTGGTTCAGGCTCGGCTCGTTTACAATCGAGTCGAGCCAGCTCATTTTCAAGTGAGTGGCGAGCCGCAAGTTATCTGAACAATCCTAGATGGAGCCATATTATAACTTTAAATTGGGTATATTATAACTTTACAAATGTTTGTAAGGCTTGTGTATCATGCATTAAAGGCATGTGAAACGATTGTACAAGATATTGTCGCCAACACCAATGCTTATGTATTGAGAACTTGTACTTCAAACATAACCTCTTTCAAGTTTAGTAATGATATGTACATACGTATGTATGTACATGCATATATATATATTATATATATGTATATATATGTATGTACATGCATATATATATGTATATATATGTATGTGTATGTAGTATGTGTGTACGTATAGATTTAATTTTAGTTTGTGTTAGTGGCTTCAAGTGATGATCTTTCTATATTGAAATGCTTATAACCTTTGAATCAAAGTCATTAATTTTATGTTTGTTGATTTAAACTTTCATGTTTTCTATGTTATGTAGAAGTAGCATGTAAGTTTATTAAGAATCAGGGTAAAAAGGTTACGATTTATGGATTTGGTATTAAAGGTTTCTATCGTACATGCAGAGGTTGTACAGTCAAAGTATAACGACTTGTTTTTATCATTACCACTACTTAACTTCGGAAAGATAGTATCAAACCAAGGGATTCATAAAAACTAGTGACACAAACCATTTGCTTAAAATCAGAACTTAATACTTTAACCCCCAACATTATGTCGTTATCATGTGCATGTTTGGCAAATCAACTTCTAAATCATTTTTTGACTTATTAACTTTTAAAAACTTAATAATTCAATAAGTATGTTTGGGTAAATTGTTGAAAAATTAGTTTTAAAGGGTTGAAAGTTAATTTTGAGAAGTTAAATGGAGTTACTTTTCAAAAGTACCTTTTGAAAAAAATAAGCAATCCCAAACAACTTTCCAATATTATTGCACGGAACGGGGGATAACCTTAACGGAGACACTCTATTTTGTGGTACTAACACACACACACACATTATCATTGCAGTTCTTTGAACGACTTTAGGTAGAAAATGTTAACCTCAGTTAAATAAAAAACATGACAAATTTTCAAATTACGAACACTCAATGTACTTATTAAATTTTAAGCAATATGGACTTGATGCAACTCTACATTGAGCAATGATTCTTTAGATTACATGTTGTAAACTTCACATTTTTTACTACAAATATTTGATTGATGATATATTTCTCTAAACCGGTGCGATGGCATGTATTTGTATACTTCGTTTACCATACAATTATAGGTTATGGTGTTCGTGTGTTGCGGACATAACATTGACATGACCAAATACATAAAAGAAACATATAAAGTTGTGATAGATAGAAAAAAGCACGTCAAGACAGCGTATCAGGAAATATAAGGTTAAATAAACAATAATCTAAATCGAGATAATGATAAATTTAAAAAAATTAGAATTCTAATAATAAAAGGAGAACTGGCGAGTGGGAAAATCTCAGAGGATGATCGCTTGTTTCGAACGCAGGCCGACAAATAAAAGTAAAGCCCCTAATCATTAAACCAACGTTTTGATTTATTTCTGATATGATTTACCTATATTTTGTGGATTGGTACGGGTCATGGCGTTACAAATTCATGTATAGTAAATATAATGGTTTTATATATAAAAAAATAAGGGAGGTGCATCATAATTAGTGGTGTACAAATTACCGGTTTATATACCAAAACCGTTCGGGTTCAAAACCGAACCGGTCCCGGACCGGTTTGTATGTCATGGGGTCAAACCGGTTTTGTTTTTCAAACGGGTTCGGGTTATAAACCGTTTGAAACACCGGATACTCAAACCTATCAAACTGATTCGGACCGTTTTGAAACCGTTTTTTTTACAAACCGGTTTCAGGACCGTTTTAACCGGTTTTTGGTTTTTCAAACCCGTTTATAAACCGGTTTTGAGGGTGGGGTTTATAAACCGGCAACAAATCGGCGCTTTAGGTCGGTTTGGGGCCGGTTTGGGCCAAACCGGTTTTTCTTTGAAATCGGTTCCGGTTTTTTTCGGCCGAATCGGTTCCTGAACCGTTTTTTTTGCCCATGCCTAATCATAACTAATACCTAATCCTGGAATATAATCCCAAACTGTAATGTGATAAATTTATTTATCTCCCTAAACTCTAATATACTGACCATAGTAATTTAACTCTACCATGTTGACGTTAAAAAAAAGAAGAAGAAGAAGAAAAACTCTGGCATGTCATGGTTAGATATGTGTTAATAGTAAGAAAAATAAAGTAAAATTAGCATGATAAGAGCTATTATACTCTTACAGAAACTTTGTAAATCATATAAATGAAAAGTAAAACATAAGAGGTTAAAAGTTAAAAGGTAAAGAAAAAAAGGAAAAGTGTAAAAAACAAAGGTAAAAAACACTAACTTTAGTTACGTGATAGTTTTTCCCCCAATAGTATCATATAATATGAATATTATGCAAAAGACCACCTACGGTATTCAAGAACTTCTAATAAGGTTAAGTAAATATTAAAACAACTTGGAGACCATCTAATTATCAATTGCGTTTCATTTACGTAGATTCCAAAGAAAAAACAGACAGTGCCTTTAAATATAAAGTTTCGGTCTCATATAGAATTTTAAAATAATCTTCTAGACTATATGCTTTTGAGTAGATTCAAATTTTTTTATAACTCTATATTGAAAAATTTAAATTTTTTGTCGTTGCATAATCATCAAGCAAATATTTCAAAGTACATACACGATATTAAATTGATACGTAAATGACCTTTAACTTTATTTTAATAATCGTATATTATTTTAAAATAATTAAATACTCATATATCTATGTGTATAACCTTTATATTTAAAAACATATCCAAAATCTCGAACGATATGTATTAAACACAAACTTTTGTCACACTAATAAGAACGCTAGGACTTAATCGACCAGACCTAACAAAGTCAAATTAGGCCCCTTATAACTTATTAATTGTGGAGTTTTACATGTATTTCGTATTATATTTCTCAATTATTTTGTTTTACCCACTTCATACTATTTGACTATATAGATTCCATTACAAGTAGGTCCTTTGACAAATGGAAGCAAAACTATAATGTTTTACGGTTCAGCTGAAATTGTCCAAATAACATAATGATTTTAGTAATTGTTTTTTTTTTGATGCGTATAGGTATATAAGCTATAATTCTTTTGTTGATAGTCGACTAATTATCGGTTACAATGGCTCTCTATTAGCTATGCAATATGCATGATGTTACCGTTGAACTAATTCTAACCTGATTTACTGATTTTTCATAATCATTTAAGATAAGAACATTTATATGCAAGCTGGGACTAGAGTCCCGACTCTACCCAATGATCATTTAGGTTGCATGAAAAAATACGTGCATGATATCTAATTTTTTAAACATAGTACATTGATGATAATAATATTAATAATAAAGTAAAATAAAACAAGATTAATAAATAAAGCTTAAAAGAATAACGAGTAAAGCTTAAAAGAATAACTGAGTGACATATGAAAATTGAGGGCGGTAATTCTAGCCAAGGTCTTCATGAGGACCATGAGTATAGGTCTATATTATATGTTATAAATATTATCTTTAACATTGTGATTTATAATATAACTGTATCAAATCCTATAATTTGATACGAAACCATTTCTGTAAGATTTTATTAACTGAACATAAAATTATGCTTATTATAACTAATACTTTTATTAAAAACAAAATAAGTTAATTGTAACTTATATATTGCAGAACATTCTATTAATTTATTTAGGTGGTGTACGGTTTAGAGGGCGGGCCTTGGCGCAGCGGTAAAAGCTGTTCCTAAGGGACCAAAGGTCTCAGGTTCGATCCGTGGAAACGGCCTCCCCACAAAATGTGGGGGAAAGACCGCGTACATCTTCCCTTAAATGGGACGGACCCTCCCTGTACCCTGCGAAAACGCGGGAGCTTTTTGCAGCACCAGGTACGCCCTTTAGGTGGTGTACGGTTTAAAAAAATGAAATAGATATAAATTAAAACTAGTGCATAGAAAATTACAATTAAAAAAAGATTATTGTATTTTTATTAATAACAATACCATCATTATTCATTTATAAAATAAGTAATACGATACCGTATACAAATCCGAACGAAAAATAGACATAAAATATAAATCATGAAAATAAAGTGATTCAAAGTGTTGTCTCCAATGATAACTTTTCACGTGTCTTCTTGCACGATCTTTCGTGTTGTCTTCGACGAAAACTTGAACCGCGTTTTCTTGTATGTTCCTTCTCTGTAAGAATGGAGAAATAACGTACTTGTTGAACAGTTGTGGTTGAAAATTTGTGTTCAATACGAGTCTCTTAAAACATATTTGGTGTCTTCGCTTAGACGAACACATTTGCATCCCATTATATAACAACTGAAATATTATGTACTCCTGGAGATGGCTCAAGCACTCGCGGTTACGTACACCGGTTAAGGTGTTTTTGATTTATGTGGAAAATAAAGGATGGAGTGGTAATTGTGGAGCACTAGAGAGTACTCATCTTTAAATTTTATAAAACTTTTTCATATTATGTTTTCTCCGGTTTATCTTTCTTTTATCTTTCATTTTTCTTTTTCTTAATTGTATAGAAAAATGAATCACAAGGTTATTTTAATAGTTATTTCAAAGCTTTATATTTAATATCTTTATTAAAACACAGTAAGATAATTTTATGAGTCGAATAAAACCTTCATTATTCATGACATATTAATGTGAAATTAAATAAATATATGAGGCACAATCAAAAGCTCCATAATGATTGTTGTAAAGAAATAAGAGTCTAACACAAAACAACAATTTTTTGAGAAAGATCAATTTTATTTAGTTACCAAAGTTTTTTTAATATTTATTTCAATCATTCAGCTTTAAGCATCGATATGTATTTATCTTAGCTCCGATTTGAACAAGGTTTGGTTTGTTGTGAAACCTTAATATGATAGAACGTCTAACGCATAATAAGTATCTATGTTACTCATATCTAAATACAATTATTCAGTTCAAAATTATGAAAAATCATTTTCACTAATATTTTTCTATCACAGTGCTTATCACTTGTTTAAATTTTGTTTCTTTTGACTCGGTCAGTTTTAAATAGTATATCAAGATTTTATGTGTTCTATAAATTTTTTAAAAGTTTTAAACAAATGTAATAATCTAAACATTTGTTGAAACTTGAGTGGCTATAGAATGGCTATAGAAGTAAATAAACTTTAAGTAACTTTAGTAAGAAAACTAATTTGTTACAATTGTGTAAAGAAACATAACAAATTAAAGGTCATAAAGATTATTTTTCTTATAACTGAATCTCATACATTTAAAGTTAAAGACTTATTTCTCAAAACAAGTTGGACTATGACAAGATATACCAATACCAAAGCGTCTCAGACTCATCATGTTAGAGTTAATAAAGCTTCTCAAACCGTCAACTAAATTGATTTAGTATCCTGGAGGAAACTGTTTAGCAAATCATTCACTCTTAACTCAGCTATGAAAAAATTCAAATCACTTTCAAAAAGTTTTATCTTATGGTACGGTCCTAAGGTGATCAGGATTAGTTGAGGAATCTTGGAGCGAATGAGTTGTGATCGATAACCTGCACTCTTTACCGTTAGTCTCGTCACAAGTGAATAAATATTTTGTAGACGTAGGGTACAAATAACCACACATAACCGGATACCCGAACCCGGAGGCACGGCTCGTCCGGGCATAACGGATAAGTCATCCGGCACGGGCCCCACATTTAAATACATCGGGATCACCTCCATTCCCGGCCGTTAATTCAGTAACAGTCAATCAGTATAAAAGCGTAACGGATTCGCCTGGAATACTCCCTGAAAATAAGCACACAGTTACAACAGACAACACTATAAATACCAGGTAATGAGGATCGGTATCCTCACGAAATAATACACTCTAGACTCATCCTTATTTTCTCTATCCTATATTTCCAATCAACTGACACTTATTCTCACGCCGGAGAGTGATTACAGGGAGACTTCCCACCCTAAAATGTCTTAGCTGGTGTTGTTTTTCTTGTGCGTAGGTGTGAAGCTTCAGAGAGCATCTCGTGGATTGAAGTTCAACCAGACCGGAATCATCCAGAGTTAGGCCTCGTATTTACATTGTCGCCATCCGCATCAAAACTCACATGGCACTCTTTAAACACTCTCTGACGTAGTCATGTCTACTATACCACAGATCAGCGTGTTCAATCCAATGGAAGGAATTCAGGCGGAGGACGCAAGCAGTGATAGTGGGGATGCAATCACATCGCAGGATACAGAGGCAATGATAACACAACCAAAACAACCCATACAACTACCCATATCGTCCACCACTACACCACTAACACCCAATAGCACATTCCTCACATTTTCTCTTGCTTCGTAACCACAACCCCGCCCACAACAAAACTTCCCAACCATATCCCTGCTACCAACCATGTTCCAATTCCCAGCATCCACAACACAACCAATACCCTCAACACCAATCTAAACCGCATTCAGCTCCATACCCGTGCCCGGCGCGTATACTACATTTTTACCATTGACATATATCACACCACCCTTAGCCATATCCCCAAACAACAATATCTCATGGCTTTTCAAGAACACCAGGCAAGGGAATTGTAGTTAGCAGAACTTCGCCGACAGCTCTCTTACTAAGAATTGGGCAGGGTCATACCAATAACGATCCCCACAACTCCTTTCACTGCGGCGGTCGACTTCACAAAACCATATAAACCGGCCGCATTTGTAGCCCAATCCAAGTTCATCCTGACAATAGTCAGGCCCAGTACCCGACAAAACTGAAGATGCCATCCAAGGTCGGGAAGTATGATGGAACGACTCATCCGGACGATCACATCAATATGTCATAAGCACAGGGGAATAGAGCAGTGGACCATACCTGTGTGGTGCCATATGTTCGTCCAGACCCTTATGGGGCGGCGCGCATTTGGTTTGACAGTTTACCCATGAGGAACATAATAAACTTCGAAGAACTATTGAGCAAGTTCATGTAACAGTTCAGCCAACAGCGCCGCCACATGAAAGATAAAATTAAGATACTGCACATTAGGCGAAGGGATGGAGAATCATACGAAGACTTCATTACTCAATACAATAAGGAAAGTCTACAAAGAGGAGGAGTGAGAGAAGACCTCATGATCACGGGTTTCATTCAGGGGGTGCGGAATGATGACCTCATTCTCAGACTTCATGGGACAGACGGGATCCCTAAAACCATGGAATCACTGATGGCGGTCACGAAGGTTTTCGTACGAGTTGAGAATTTCGTTTTGGTCAATAGGGACATGGATCGAAAGTCAGTGAAACGAGACCATCACATGACATTTGATACGACTCATAGCCACGGACACGACAAATGGAGCCGACCGCGCTTTTCTTACCAGAGGCCGAGTTTTAGCTAGAGGAATGATAGAAAGCCGGATCAGGTAATTGTCCAGCAAAACACCCGAAGTCCGGTGCGTCACACACCTGGAGCCAGGCGCTGGCAAAATTCAAATACGGCACTGTCCAAAACGCCGAGTGAAATTTTGAACAGGAGAGACTACAGTTACCATAGCTATGTCCCATGACGAACACAGGGATCGGCTGTGACATGAGCAAGTATTGTGATTATCACCGAGATAAAGGTCATACTACGGATAATTGCTATCTGTTGGAAAGACAGATCGAGTTAGCAGTAAAATCTGGACAGTTGGCTCACTTGGTAAAAGACATAAAAGCGAAACCACTGGGGCTCCCAGGAGCAATGACAAAAAACAGAAGCAGGTCCGGGAGGTTAACATGGTAGGTTCCCGCGGGGAGTACGGGAAGAAAAGACAGGGCTAGGACTTGGAATTATGGATGGAAACCCCAATGGTGTTGTCGTCGTTCAATAAAGATCAATCTGGTAGGCCAATGATAATTACTACCCGGATAGGCGACTATAATATCCGCAAAGTGTTTGTAGATTACAGGAGAGCTTTGGACACTATGTATGAACATTGTCTAAAGAAATTGGACATGGAGGACCAACGAATGTTATGGCAGGTGAATGCACCGTCAATAGGATTCACCGAGGAGGTAGTAAAGCCGATCGGTCAGATTTCATTCTCGTTATAATTACAAGAGGGGTCCAAGGTCCAGACCACATAGAGACATTTTCTGGTCGTGTCGGCAGCCTCTCAACACAACGCATACTGGGGAGACCAACAATCGAAACCTTCAAGATGGTGCTAGCGCCCTGTTAGGCATAATTATGTTCCCCACTCCCCGCGGCCCGACAATGGTCCATATCAAAAGACAGTGTGCAAAAGTGAAGGAAGTAGCAGTGTCACAATGTTGCAAAGGGATCCTAAAAAATGGATACTCAACAAGGCATTCCCGGACCAGTTGATTACTATTGGGCACACACTCTACGCTCCCATCCAAGCACGGCTAAAACAACTGCTGAAGGATAATATGAATGTATTTGCCTGGAAACCATCAGACATGACGGGGGTACCACGACATGTGACAGAACATCAATTGAATACATACCGGGCGGTGGAACCAGTAGTACAGAAGAAAGGAGTATGGGCGCCGAGAGAAGTAAGGCAACCGTGCAACAGGTGGAAGATTTAGTGAAGGCTGGAATTCTGAGGAGGGTTAAATATTAGACTTGGATATCTAACCCAGTGATGGTCAAAAAATCAAACGGCATGTGGAGGATGTGCGTAGATTACAAAAAGCCAAACAACGCATGCCCTAAAGACCCGTACCCCTGCTAGACATTGATAAAAGATTGATTCACTCGCACCATAAAACCTAAAGTGTTTCCTGGATGCATACAAGGGCTATCATCAGATCCATATGGCCCCAAAAGATGAAGGCAAAACCACCTTACACACAAATATTGGGGTCTTCTTCTCTACCAAAATGCCATTCGGCTTGAAAACGTAGGGGCAACATATCAAAGATTGATGGATGAAACGTTCATTGAGTAGATGGGCAAGAATGTGGAGATACATGTTGACGACCTGGTAATCAAAAGTAAAGAAGAGGAACAGATGCTGAGTGATATCGAAAAGACTTTCTAGACGTTAAAAAGTATCAACATGAAGCTTAATCCCGAAAAGTGCTCATTTGGAATGGAGGAGGGAAAATTCCTGGGAGTAGTGGTCACCAGAGAAGGATTTCAGGCCAACCCAGAGAAAATCCAGGCCATAACACAGATGCCATCATGAAAGAAAAGTAGACCCTAAACGGCCGCCTCGTGGCGATTAATCGCTTCTTGTCAAAATACGCGGAAAGATTATTACCTTTCATAACAATGCCGAAAAATTGCTTGAGAAAAAATCAGTTCAAATGGACAGAAGTAGCTTTCAAACAAATGAATGAATATTTGGTGCATTTACTCCCTTACAGCTCCCATGTCAGGGGAAACACTGTTGGTTTACCTAGCAGCCACGAACTCAACAATCAGCGTTGTGCTATTGGTACAAAGAGAAGAGAAACAAATGTCGATACACTATGTTAGCAGAACCCTCTAGGGGGTAGTGTCCAGGTACGCCATGATGGAAAAGTTGGCCTTTGTTTTGATTCACACGTCAAGAGACTCCGCAGGTACTTCTATGATCATAGGATTGAGGTGTTAACCAACTACCCCATACAACAAGTGCTACGAAAACCCAAACTCTCCGGATGATTAGCCAAGTGGACGATCGAGCTAAGCAGCTTTAATGTACAGTTCAAGCCAAGACCAAAGTGATTGCGGACTTCCTGGCTGAGATCCCGAAGGCAAAGATATAGAAGTACAGGGGGAAGTTGTTTGTTCTGAGTCCGAAATGTTGACGCAAGGGAATGGGTTCTATATACAGATGGTGCATCCAATGAAGAAGGTTCTGGAGCTGGTTTGATTCTAACAAGCCCAGAAGGAACAAACTAAGATACGCATAGCGTCTAGTATTCAAAAGTACCAATAACGAAGTGGAGTATGAAGCTCTGATAGTCAGGCTGGATTTGACAGCAAAGATGAACACGAGAAGATTGAAAGCACACGTTGACTCACTCTTGATTGCAAATCAAATAACGGGCTCTTACGACACTAAGGGGACAATCATGGCACAGTATCTAAATAAGGTGAAAGAAAAAATGCTAGTGTTTGATTCTTGTCAGGTGGTCCATGTGCCCAGGAGTCAGAACAAGAAGGCGGACGCTCTGAGCAAGCTGGCTTCAGTAGCATTCAGCCACTTGGCAAAAGAGGTCCACGTGGAGGTACAGGAAAAACCATCGGTTTTGGATGTAGGATTAATACATGTACACTCCGGCTCCTGGATAACCTCGTTATGCGCATACGTGACAGAAGGAAAGCTCCCAAAAAACAGGGGAGAGGCAAGGAAAATTCAAACTAAAGCGTTACAATACGAGGTGCAAGACGGACAATTATACATGAGGTCATTTCTCGGCCCCCTATTAAAGTGTGTTGACAAAGAGGAAGCCAGCTACCTAATCCAAGATATTCATACGGGAATTTGCGGCATACACGCAGGCCCCCGGAAGGTGGTAGCAAAGCTACTTAATGTGGGATACTACTGGCCAGTGATGCACCGTAGGGCTGCAGAAGAGCTGCAAAAATGTTTCGAGTGTTAGCAGCGTGCCCCGATGTGCCTAAGACTAAAAAATGATCTAGTCCCAGTAACCGGCATGGTCATTCCAAAAATCGGCATTGGAAATAGTGGGACCATTCTCGGAGGCCCCGTGTAGAATTAAGTTCCTCTTGGTCGTAGTCGACTACTTCACAAAATGGGTGGAGGATAAACCGTTGGCCACAATCACAGCGACCAACATCAAAAAGTTCATCTGGAATGACATCATATGTCGTTTCGGAGTACCCCTGTATCTGGTCAGTGACAATGGGAAACAATTCGCGGATCGGAAACTGCAAGACTGGTGCGAGAAATTGTACATCAAACAGATCTTCACCTCCGTTGCTCACCCTCAAGGCAAAGGGCAGGTAGAGAGGGTAAACCGTAGCCTGCTAGATGGATTGAAGAAACGCTGGCCACGAAAGGAGGAAGCTGGGTCAATGAGCTTCCAGGTGTTTTGTGGGCCCACCACACAATGCAGAAAACAAGCAATAATGAAATACCATTTAGCCTGACCTGTAGGACCGAAGCAGTAATTCCAGCCAAAATTGAATCACCAACGGTCGGGGTAGTGAATAGTGAGACAGATGATCAAAATTGAAACTTGAGGCTCAACTTGGAGCTATTGGAGGAAAGACGAGAGATTGCGACCATCCAAGAGGAAAAGTACAAGCAGAAGATGGAGAGATTCTATAACTGCCGGGTCGGATTGTGCATGTTCAAGACCAATGCACTACATACTCCGGAGCAATGAAGCAAGCAGAGCAAAACATCCAGAAAGATGAGCCCCAACTGGGAAGGACCATACGTAGTTGCCGATGCTCTTTGCAAAGGATCATACAAGCTGCACTGAATAGAGAAGAGGTGACACGCACATGAACGTCGAGCAACTAAAATGATGTTATGTGTAACGCTTTTTGTACGCATGAACTCTCAAAGATCAATATATATCGAATGACCTTTTTGCCTTGTTAAAATTATTATGCTATTTACCATGAATTTTACAAGCAAGGACACCCGGATGGGTGCACCTTGCCTTTACATTTACAAGCAAGGACACTGGACAGGTGCACCTTGCCTTTACATTTACAAGCAAGGACACCCGATGGGTGTACCTTGCCATTACATTTACAAGCAAGGACACCCGGACAGGTGCACCTCACTATTTACACTTACAAGCAAGACACCCAGACGGGTGCACCTTGCCCTTACATTTACAAACAACGACACCCGGACGGGTGCACCTTGCCCTTACAGTTACAAGCAATGACACCCGGACGGGTGCCCTGCCTTTACATTTACAAGCAAGGACACCCGACGGGTGCAGCTCGCCTTTACATTTACAAACAAGGACACCCGGACGGGGCCCCTTGTCATTACATTTACAAGCAAGGACACCTGGACGGGTGCACCTTGCCATTTACACTTACAAGCAAGGACACCCAGATAGGTGCACCTTGCCCTTACATTTATAAACAAGGACACCCGGACTGGTGCACCTTGCTATTACATTTTACAAGCAAGGACACCCAGACAGGTGCACCTTGCCTTTACACTTACAAGCAAGGACACCCGGATGGGTGCATCTTGCCTTTAAACTTACAAGCAAGGACAACCGGACGGGTGCACCTTGCCCTTACATTTACAAACAAGGACACTGGGACGGGTGCACCTTGCCATTACATTAACCAGCAAGGACACCCGGATGAGTGCACCACGCCTTTACTTTTATAAACAAGGACACCCGAATGGGTGCACCTTGCCTATTACAAAGGAAACACCCGATTATAACACAAATGGATCAGCTCTACAAGTATGACCCATGACTCACGGTTATAAACGTATCATAACAAATATATACTCAACAGTGTAACGGAAACATGATGGCCAAATAAAACATTCATTAAAAAGAAAGAGTCATTACAATAAAAAACATTCATTAACCTATCTATAACCTATAAGTGGGAGCCACACCAGAGGGGCCCGTGTCGGGATCTTCTTCAGTCTTCATAGGAGTCAGGAAGTCCTTAAGAGCGTCAACCTCACCCTTCGTAAGTCATGCCACCACGACATCCAAAACTGGAAGCCGGAGCTCGTCGAAAGCATCACCGGCAGCTACGAATTTCGGAGCGGCATCAGCATCGTATAGAGGCGAGGACTCGATGACCCCTCTATTTCGGTGCAAGTTGAAGCCCTCAGTCAACACCTCTTGGCGCCCCGACACTTTAGCACAGGAAACCATCCGAGCGACCGCATCCATGAAGTCGTCACTATCACGATAGCCTCTACGGTCTTCAAAATGCTCTCGACAGTGTAAAAATTCCTATAAGTCTGATGCAGCCAAAACATCCAAAGTCTCTCTGCATGCATGCTCTAAAGAACTGAAATAGAAATGCTTCGGAAGTTTTACACCTTGCACTAGAAAAACATTCTAAGTGTAAAATCTTCCAAACCAAGACCAACATCTTCCGAAGCCAAAAGTGAAGTCTTCCGAAGCTTCAAAGACAAGTCTTCTGAAGCCAAAGAGTGAAGACAGATTTCTTCTAAGACTTTTATGAACATGCTTTTATCTGATGTACTTTACCATAAAGCTGGACCACCTTTCCGCTGTATAGTTCTGTTTTGGTCACCAACTTTTATGAGTTAGTGAAAAGGTCCATGCTTTTAGTAACTGTACATTGAGGTCTTGGGTCTGAGCTTTCTACTTTATGTGCTTTTATCCTTTTTGTAATATATTAGGATATGAGCTACGGCATGTCATAGTCACTAGTCAAAAGGCAATCGGCCTTTTCACTCTACATTAGATTTTGTTGTTGTCTAGTCTTATGTATCCAGCTGGCCTTCAAAGTATGGCCGGCAGTAGGACGTAGTGCAAAGTATCTCAAGTACTTGTAACTTTCAATATGATGCTTGGTAACACTTTGTGATGGAACTTGAGAAGCAATATACAACATTCTTGAAAACCATATACTTGTGTTGTTAGCTATCTTGTTCTGTCTCATTTTTACTTGTGTTGTTAGCATCTCTCACATAAGTTACCAGTTCCCTATTTGATGTGTTAAGTGTTTAAAAAAACTCTCTTCATTGTGTTATTATGTTGTAAGTGCATACCCTTCTACGGTCCTGCATTTGGTATCAGAGCATTCCAGGCTCTTGATATAAGATTTCACCATCTTAAGATCCCTACACATAAAATACTTAACAACTCAAATGGCAGCTATTACTAAAGCTGATATGGAAACTAGAACTATGACAAGTCTCCACTGATCACTCCTGAAGACTTTGATACTTGGTGTCAAAGAATGGAAGGCTTCATCAAGTCTCAAGACTCCAGGACACGGGACTCTGTCGTTCAAGGACCTTACATACCAAGCACCACTTCTGCTACTGGTGGTGGTATGATTCCAAAGGATGTGGCTAATTATTCTGAAAAGACAGAAAAATAATAGATATTGATCAAAAAGTGTAAAACCCGGAAATTTTGTTTGAGGTGTCATGCGACTGAGGCTCATACGCATGGAAGTCTTGCGACTGAGGCTCATACGCATGGAAGTCATGCGACTGAGGCTCATACGCATGGAAGTCATGCGACTAAGTGTTCATACGCATGGAAGTCTCACGACTGAGTGTTCATATGCATGGAAGTCATGCGACTGGAGTATTTAAGGGAGAGGGCAGCCCTTACCCTCTCCTCACACTCACAAACATCAGCCATAGAGAGAAAGAAGAGGGAAAAAGGAGAAGAGAATAAGGAAGCTTGGTTCAAGCGGGTTCGAGAGTGCAAAATCGACGTGTAGCGGGTCAAATCGAAGCTCTACTCGACAGGATCGTTTAGATGAGTTCTAAGACCCCTCTTTTACACGTTTTCGAATGATTTTGGGGCTGGAACACATTTAAAAACTATTTTTGGGTATTTGGGTGAAAAACTCGTTCATGTATGTATGTGTATGTGTATGATTCGTTTGGGGCTTGATTTCGGGCTTAGATAGGCTCGAATGAGGTCGTGGTATGTTTCCCTATGGATTAGAAGGTTTGATTTGAGCTCAAAAGATTCTGAATGGTTTGGAGGTCGAAGGTCGCGGCTGCAGTTCTGGATGAACTCAAGTCTGCGCCCAGTTAGGGCTACGCGACTGGAGGGCCAATCGGCCTACTGAGGGGCGACTGGGGTTCAATCTCATGACTGAGATTCAATCGCACGACTGGGGGTCCAGTCGCATGACAGGTCATACGACTGAGAGCCCAGTTGCATAGGTGCTCAGTCGCATAGCTGTGCATTCGCACGACTGAGAGCTCAGTCACATAGGTCCTTTCGCATAGTGTCCAATCGCATGAATGATGATACATTCACACGATTGGAGGCTCAGTCGCATGGGAGTTCATCTGCATTGGTCTAGTCGTATGATGTTCAGTCGCATGGAAGCCATGTGACTGAAGGGTGCCCAATCGCCCAAATAGGGATGTTGTGTACGAGGAGGTGCATAATTTAATTACTGACTTTCGGGGAAAAGAGCAGGGGTAAGTAATGATGTGGTAGTTCCCGTAAGTACATGTAAGATGGCGTCGTGGCTTTGAAAGTTATGTTGGGCACGATGATGATAGTGTTGCATGTTATGCATGATGTATGTTATGTTAAGTATGATGTAGCCCTGCATGATGGTGATGACTGATAACTGTTAAATGTCGATGTTCCTTGTTTCGATGTATGTTTATCTTTCCGTAACTTTACGTGTTATGTTTATGAATGAATGAAAAGTATTATGTAACGTAAAGTGAAAGATAATGAAAAGAGGAACGGAATGAAAGAATGCACACATTAACGAATACGATAAAGTATGAAACGAATAAACACGTGAGATAATGAATGGTGAGTATGTAAGTAACGGATGACGAGAAGTGGATTGAGTGCTCCGGTACTGTGTCAGTCTTCGGACATGAGTCGGGGGTTTGTTTATCAGGCCCCGGCACAGTATCAGTCTTCAGACATGAGTCGAGGGTATTGCATGAGACGAGATAGTGAGGTGAGCAACTTTTTGTTGTAACAGACTCGGATAGAGTTCAGTCCCAGTGATTGACTCGAATGGGATCTTGTCGTGTATCCCAATGTTGTGTCAGTCTTCGGACATGAGTCGGGGGTTTGTGTACAGGCCCCGGCACAGCATCAGCTTTCGAGCATGAGTCGGGGATATTGCATGAGACAGGATCCAGTTGAAGGGGTAAAGGATCGCATGCTCCGGTACTATGTCAGTCTTCGGACATGAGTCGGGGTTTATATATCAGGCCCCGGCACAGTATCAGTCTTCGAACATGAGTCGGGAGTAGTGCGTGAGAATGAGATGAGATGAATGAGGAACGAATTGCGTGCTCCGGTACTGTGTCAGTCTTCGGACATGAGTCGGGGGTTGTTCACGGGCCCCGGCACAGTATCAGTCTTCGGACATGAGTCGGGAGTATTGCGTGAGTTGATGAATGAGAAAGATAATTATGGAAGAAAGAAAGTATGAAACGTGCGAAAGTTAACGAACGTAATGAAAGTTAAAGAACGAACGAACGAAAGTAATGAACGAAAGGAACATAATGATAACGTATGAAACTGCATACTTGTCACTCGACCTCAGTAATCATGGTTGCGTGCCATGAGGAGGGTAAAGTTTGATAGGATCTAGATAGAAGTAAAAGATAAAGAATAACTGAATGAAAGAATGGATGATAAAGATAATAATGATTGTATTATCTATGTGTACGTATGATGTGTGATCGCATGAAAGTAAAGAAACGGTTTTAACGAAAGTAAAGTATGTTTTATTTAAAACTAAAACTCACTCAGCAACGCTGACTTTTGATGTGTTTCCAGTTGGCAGGTATGTTGCTGAGGATGGCACGAGGCGGATACTCAGCTCTTTTGGGATGGCATTCTTTTGTTTAATGCTTTTGTATTGTAATGCAAACAAACGATATTTTGTAATGAGTGTTGTATTACTTTGCAAAAGCGTTTATAGTAAAATGAAAAGTTATTACCAAAGTTTCCGCTGCATGATTTTAGTAAAGACTAAATAATGATATGTTTTAAGTGTGATGATGACCAGCTGTGAGGTGCCCGGGAGCGAGGCCTTACAAGTTGGTATCAGAGCTAAAGTTTAAGTGAAACGGGTAAATTTTGAAAATAAACCTTAACTTAAACTGAGAATAGGACGGAAAGGGATGGGATGCCAATCTGAGTAGCTGCGTGCCATCAGGTATTTTCTTAATGTTAACTGGTATTATGTGCGCATGTTATGTGGTTTATGTGTTGCTGGTAGATTTAGATACTGATGTAGTCAGGACAGGTAATGCTCGGGGTACGAAGAGTAAAGTAAGTGGCTAATCACAACTGGCCATTGTAATTAGGGACTTACTATACTTGACATAAACTGAGCTGTTTCCTTGAATGACCATGTTAGTGTTTGAAACTTTCAGTGTGGGATAGAGGATGGCCGGTGGTAGATCGTTCAAAGCCTCATGTGGTGGGCTTGGTGCTGCATCGCGGCCCAAAAGAGGCAGACCTAGAGTTGAGAAGGTGGTTCCTGAGGGACCTGAAACCCCTCATCCGGAGGGCAGGGATGAGAGCGCTAACCTGAGAGCCTCGATGAGAGAGGCGGTTGCGGAGGAAGTGCATCAGGCCATGCAGACGATCCTACCGTCTGTAGTGACCGAGATAATAAAGGCTGTTAGAGATGGGGAGAGACAGGAAAGGGGTAGACCTTCGGGCGAAAGGAGACGACCCGAGACTGAAACGGTTTTCTTTGATGATGAAGGAAGAGGAGGAAGAGCCTGCACCGGAGGCGGCATGAGGCTGTAATTACGGGGCGTCTGAACGATGCAAGCCCCCAACTTTTGATGGTAATGGCACTGCTGCTGCTGCTCACCGATGGGTGAGGGAAATGGAAGCTGTTCTAAATATCAGCGAGTGCCGAGAAGACCAGAAGGTAAAGTTTACTGCCCACTCTTTCATGAACTCAGCCTTGTGCTGGTGGGACAACATAGTCCAAGTTGAGGGTAGTCGGGCTATCGAAAGGATGAGATGGTCGGAGCTAAAAAGACTGGTGATTGAGGAGTTCTGTCCTCACCGTGAGATGGATAAAGTTGAAAGGGAGTTCCTGCAGTTGGAGGCGATGACAATGACGCATCAGCAATATACCACAAAATTCTACGAAACGGCACGGCTAGTGCCGGATCAGGTGACACCTCTTTCGCGGAAGATCAAGAGGTATATTCATGGCTTGCCGGCGGATATCCGTAGGCACATGATTGCTGCCCGACCAAGCACGTTCAGGTCGACGGTAGATCTAGCGGGAAGGTTGTACGATGAGCGGGAGGCGATGGCGATAACGGGCGAAGCGGAGGAGCGAGCCTATGTTAAGAAGGGGAAAGGAAGGCGAGACAATGATGGTGGATTTGTCTCCGAATGTACGGCATTAAGGGACGATGATCGGAAGAGAATAGAAGAAGACGAGAGGTATGCATGAAGTGTAGTAGAGGCCATGACGGGAGTGCAAGTGGGGACTAAACGTCTGTTTCCAGTGTGGGAAGGAAGGCCACAGGGCAAGGAATTGTCGCGTGGCTAAGTGTTACAACTGCGGCGAGACTGGACATCTGAGCAGGGATTGTAAGAAGTCAAAGGCAGGAAGCTCCGGTGCGAGGAAGGAAAACAGAGGGTGAAGGCTAGAACTTTTGCCATGACCAAGAGGAGGTTAGAGCGGACTTCGACTTGACGTCAGGTATGTTTCTGGTAATTTAAGTTTGTGCACTTATGCCTTGAATGCAATGCTAGTAGTAGTTCCGTTCCTACTGCTTTATGTTGTAAGTTGCATGTTAGGAGAAAGAACATCGATGAACCCTTCGATGTATAGATTGCTATTAATGAACTCACTAGGTTACCTGATGCCCTAAAGGATTGCGTGATAGAATTGAGAAAAAGTTTGTTCCTGCTAGACCGTTTGGGACAGACTTGGTGGATAGGCGTACACCATAAGATAAATGGGCTAGCAATCCATGAGGCATGGACGTATTGCCTACTTGGACGTTTTCAGGTATGTGGAAATATTAATATCCCAACCTTCAGATGTACCGAGACCCGAGTAAAGATTATTGGTGGCCAGGTATGAAGCGTGATATGGTGAAGTATAAGAGTAAATGCCTTACTTGTTTTACAAGTGAAGGCCGAGCACTAAATATCCTATGGGAAGTAATGAGGTGATCGAGACTACGACCGAAAAGCTCAAAAGAACTAAAGCCCTGATGGGAGTAGCCAAAGATAGACAAGAAGTCGTATGTTGATAAATGACGTAGAGCGATTGAATTCCAGGTGGGAGACTAGAAAAGAGATGAGACAGTATTGCCCGCAATGGCTTAAGGAACAACAGGTTTCGGGGACGAAACCTATTTAAGAGGGTAGACTTGTAACACCCAGAAATTTTTTTTGAGGTGTCATGCGACTGAGGCTCATACGCATGGAAGTCATGCGACTGAGGCTCATACGCATGGAAGTCATGCGACTGAGGTTCATACGCTTGGAAGTCATGCGACTGAGTGTTCATACGCATGGAAGTCTCGCGACTGAGTGTTCATACGTATGGAAGTCATGCGACTGGAGTATTTAAGGGAGAGGGAAGCCCTTACCCTCTCCCCACACTCACAAACATCAGCCATAGAGAGAAAGAAAGGGAAAAAGGGAGAAAGAAGAAGAAAACTTGGTTCAAGCGGGTTCGAGAGTGCAAAATCGGCGTGTAGCGGGTCAAATCGAAGCTCTACTCGACGGGATCGTTTAGGTGAGTTTTAGGACCCCTATTTTACACGTTTTCAAATGATTTTGGGGCTGGAACACATCTGAAAACTATTTTCGGGTATTTGGGTGAAAAACTCATTCATGTATGTATGTGTATGTGTATGATTCGTTTGGGGCTTGATTTCTTGCTTAGATAGGCTCGAATGAGGTCGTGGTATGTTTTCCTATGGATTAGAAGGGTTGATTTGAGCTCAAACGAGGTCTGGAATGGTTTGGAGGTCGAAGGTCGCAGCTGCAGTTCGGGATGAACTGCAGTTTGCGCTCAGTTAGGGCTACGCGACTGGAGGGCCAATCGGCCGACTGAGGGTGACTGGGGTTCAATCGCATGACTGAGGTTCAATCGCACGACTGGGGGTCCAGTCCGATGACAGGTCATACGACTGAGAGCCCAGTCGCATAGGTGCTCAGTCGCATAGCTGTGCATTCGCACGACTGAGAGCTCAGTCGCATAGGTCCTTTCGCATAGTGTCCAATCGCACGACTGAGGGTCCATTCACATGATTGGAGGTTCAGTCACATGGGAGTTCATCCACATTGGTCTAGTCGCATGATGTTCAGTCGCATGGAGGCCATGCGACTAATGGGTGCCCAATCGCCCAAATAGGGATGTTGTGTACGAGGAGAGGCATAGTTTAATTACTGTCTTTCGAGGAAAAGAGCAGGGGTAAGCAATGATGTGGTAGTTCCTGTAAGTACATGTAAGATGGTCGTTGAGGCTTTAGAAGTTATGTTGGGCACGATGATGATAGTGTTGCATGTTATGCATGATGTATGTTATGTTAAGTATGATGTAGCCCTGTATGATGGTGATGACTGATGACTGTTAAATGTCGATGTTCCTTGTTTTGATGTATGTTTATATTTCCGTAACTTTACGTGTTATGTTTATGAATGAATGAAAAGTATTATGTAACGTAAAGTGAAAGATAATGAAAAGAGAATGGAATGAAAGAATGCACGCATTAACGAATACGATAAAGTACGAAACGAATAAACACGTGAGATAATGAATGGTGAGTATGTAAGTGACGGATGGCGAGAAGTGGATTGCGTGCTCCGGTACTGTGTCAGTCTTCGGACATGAGTCGGGTGTTTGTTTATCAGGCCCCGGCACAGTATCAGTCTTCGGACATAAGTCGGGGTATTGCATGAGACGAGATAGTGAGGTGAGCAACTTTGTGTTCCAACAAACTCGGATAGTGTTCAATCCCGGTGATTGAATCGAATGGGATCTTTTTCGTGTATCCCGGTGCTGTGTCAGTCTTCGGACATGAGTCGGGGGTTTGTGTACAGGCCCCGGCACAGCATCAGCTTTCGAGCATGAGTCGGGGATATTGCATGAGACAGGATCCGGTTGAAGGGGTAAAGGATCGCATGCTATGGTACTGTGTCAGTCTTCGGACATAAGTCGGGGTTTGTATATCAGGCCCCGGCACAGTATCAGTCTTCGAACATGAGTCGGGAGTAGTACGTGAGAATGAGATGAGATGAATAAGGAACGAATCGCGTGCTCCGGTACTGTGTCAGTCTTCGGACATGAGTCGGGGGTTGTTCACGGGCCCCGGCACAGTATCAGTCTTCGACATGAGTCGGGAGTATTGCGTGAGTTGATGAATGAGAAAGATAATTATGGAAGAAAGAAAGTATGAAACGTGCGAAAGTTAACAAACGTAATGAAAGTTAAAGAACGAACGAATGAAAGTAATGAACGAAAGGAACATAATGATAACGTATGAAATGGGATCCTTGTCACTCGACCTCAGTAATCATGGCTGCGTGCCATGAGAGGGTAAAGTTTGACAGGATCTAGATAGAAGTAAAAGATAAAGAATGAATGAATGAAAGAATGGATGATGAAGATAATAATGATTGTATTATCTATGTGTACGTATGATGTGTGATCGCATGAAAGTAAAGAAACAGTTTTAATGAAAGTAAAGTATGTTTTATTTAAAACTTGAACTCACTCAGCAACGCTGACTTTTGATGTGTTTCCAGTTGGCAGGTATGTTGCTGAAGATGGCACGAGGCGGCTACTCAGCTCTTTTGGGATGGCATTCTTTTGTTTAATGCTTTTGTATTGTAATGCAAACAAACGATATTTTGTAATGAGTGTTGTATTACTTTGCAAAAGCGTTTATAGTAAAATGAAAAGTTATTACCAAAGTTTCCGCTGCATGATTTTAGTAAAGACTAAATAATGATATGTTTTAAATGTGATGATGACCAGCTGTGAGGTGCCCGGGAACTGGGCCTTACAAAAAGCCATGACAGCCCTTCAAACTGCCCTCCCAAACTCCATTTATAGAGGCTTCAAGAAGTGCAAAACTGCCAAGGAACTATGGGAAGCACTGAATGTTATGTATAAGGGGTCCAAAGAAGGAAAGGAGAATAAGAAGGATCTCCTGAAGTAGCAGTTTGAAAACTTCATCTTTAAAGTAGGTGAGACCATGACAAAACAATACTTCAGGTATGTTGAGATTGTGGATACTCTAATGGATGTTGGAGTAACTCCTAAGAATAGGGACATTGTAAGGAAGTTTATGTCCTCTCTTCCTAGACAATGGACATATTATTGTATTGTTATCAAGAGGACTGAGAACCTTAAGACTCTTACTCTTACAGAGTTGTATGGTATTCTCAATGGATACCAGATGGAGATGATTATGCAAAACTCATCTGGTAACTCCAACAATCAACTGAGTTCAGCCCTCCATGTGGTTGAAAGGGAAGGCATTGAACTACAACATCATCTCATATGCTACCCTAACAACTCATAAAAGGGTCATTTCATTACCTTTCCAGAGACTCTAAGAGAAAGCTACACTCAAGGAAGTCCTTCTAAGAGACAAGCTCTTCTCATGCTTTTGTCTCTGCTGATGAAATCATAGGCAACTTTCTCTTCACCATTAAAGATTTGGACTGTATCCATCCAGATAATATGGAGTACATGAAGATAGTTCAGCAGATGGCTCTTCTCACTCACAGAGCCAAGAAGTTCTACAAGAGGACATGGAGGAAGTTTCCAAGCAATGCAGCCAGTGGAAAGTTTGGGCTGGATAAGACCAAAGTAAAGTGTTACAACTGTAACCAGACGGGACACTTTGCAAGGGAGTTTAAGGCACCAATGACAAATGGTGGCCAAACACAAGCCAGACCAAGTTACACTGAGAGAGCTCCATAGAATGAGAAGTCAAAGCATCAAGCTGCAGTTGCTGTTGAAGAAGGAGGCTTTGATTAGAGCTTTCAGGTAGAGGATGCATCTTCAAACCAAGCACTCATGGCAGATCATGATAAAGCCAAGGTATTGGAACATCTTTGTACTCCTGAATGTATTGGTAAGGTTAATAGATACAGGTCCTATAACTTAGAAATGAGATATGATCTTGAGTCCTTAAATATCTTAAAAGCTGATTTTAAAAGAGCTGAAAATGATTATAAACTTAAGATAGAGGACTTAGAGAAAACCATTTCAGCTCTTAAAGATGAGCACACAAACTACAGGACTCTAATCAAAGACCTCATAATTAAGTTAACTGAATGTCAGGCTGAGCTTGTGATTAGCAAAGCCAAGGCAGAAAAATATGTTCTTGAAGAAGAGACCTTCAAGAACATAATATCCTCATCCTTACATGCAAAAGTTTGTTATCAAAATAAGTAGGGACTAGGATCTAGTGAGATAGCTCATCCACACACAATCTTGTCTGTAAGATCTCCTAGGTGTGGAACTTGTGAAGATGAGCTTCCCCTCATAGACCCCTTGACGGAAGAGGATGAAAAGGAGATGGGGAAGAATGGCTCTGAGAAGAGTGAAGAAGATCATTCTAAGAAGGGTCATCATCCCTCTGAGGAGAGTAAAGCTATTGGGATGACCAAGTCCAAAAGAAAGAACTTGATCAGGAAGGCCAAACGAAAGTCTAAGAAGGCTCAAGAGATCAAGGCCACCTTCAACTCTACATAGAAACAAGTATTTATTTCTGAAGGATTTGAAGTAGTTAAGGCTAAAGACACAAACTTAACTCCAACAACAAGAGTTCTAGTTCATGTCCAAATCATCCTATCATCAAGACGAAGGCTGATCAGTTATGCACCACTGCTATACAACATGAACCATCAAGCTCCAAAGGTAGTTCTGTCCCCATAAAAATTGCCATAACATCTGAAAAGATAAAAATGGAGAAGAAATGTGATCAAGTTCAGCCTTGTTCATAAAAGAAGACTCCTAGAACTAAGAAATGGATTATGTTATGTGTGGGAGTACCTCTCATCTTGCTAAGGATTGTGTTTACAATCCAAAGAGTACTCTCCACATTACCAAGAAAGAAACTTCTAAGAGTTTGGAGAAGAAAAACCAAGTTTTGAAAGGAAAATCTTTTTCCTTCAGAAGCTCTAAAATGAAGAAGAAGACAAGAGGAAACTTGCCTTCGGAAGATAATTTGGTCTCGAAAGAAAGGAATACTTTCAAAGCACTAAAACTTGCTGCAGTGAAAGCAAGATCTTCTGAAGGTCCAGTCATTAAAACTTATAAAGTCAACAAAACTTCCGAAGTATTGAAGGTCAAGTCTAACTTCCAAAGGTGGTGTGGAATACAAAGAAAGACCAAGTGGCTGAGAGTTCTTCATCAACTTCCATAAATGATCTCTCTAGCATGACTATAGGATCAATTACTGTTGCATTGTCTTCAACTTCTTTTGATGAGCCCAAGACCAATGAGGCTTGGGTTTCCAAATGTAACTAACCATTTCTTTTATGCAGGAACAACTCAAAACAAATAGAAATGTATGGATCATTGACAGTGGCTGTTCCAGGCACATGACAGGCAATAAGTTACTACTCCAAAAGTTTGAAAGAATTGATGGAGGAACAATTGCTTTTGGAGGAGATGCAGGGGGTTACATTACTGGAAGGGGCAAGGTCACAAATGGTAAGCTCAGCATTGAGAAGGTAAACTTTGTCAAGGAGCTTGGGTACAAACTTCTGAGTGTATCCTAATTTTGTGATAAGAATCATAACATGCTATTTACTGAGCATGAGTGCATTGTTCTCAGGCCCGGGTTGGTCATTCCTCATGAGCACATTCTGCTCAGAGCACCCAGGAAAGGGAACATGTACAAGATGGATTTGCAAGAACATCTCCCTCAAGAGAAGTTTTATGCTTTCTATCTAAAGCAAATAGTGATGAATTTTCTCTGGTATAAAAGAATGTGACATGTAAACTTTAAAAACATGAATAAATTAATTTAGAATAATTTGGTAACTGGAATACTAAAGAAAGAGTTTACAAGTGATGACCACTGTGTTGCATGCCTGAAGGGGAAGCAACACAAGGTATCTCACAAGCCAAAGGAAAGAAATTCCATCACTAATCCCCTATACTTATTACATATGGCTCTCTTTGGCCCCACCAGTGTAATGAGTCTAGGAAGGACCTCTTATTGTTTAGTGATCACAGATGACTTTACAAGATTCATTTGGGTCTTCTTTCTTAAAACTAAGGATGAGACCCCTGAGATTCTAAAGAGTTTCATCTTAAGAATTGAGAATCAATGTGATCATAAAGCCAAAACCGTAAGATGTGATCAAGAAACTGAATTCAAGAACCAAATCCTTGATATATTTTGTGATGAAGAAGGTATTACAAGATAATATAGTGCTCCCAGGACTCTTCAGCAAAATGGTGTTACTAAGAGAAGAAACATGACACTAATTGAAGTTGCAAGAACTATGTTGTCTGACTCTAAACTGCCCATCACCTTCTGGGCAGAGGTAGTGAACACTGCTTGCTATGTGCAAAATAGAGTTTTAGTAATTAAAACACATAGTAAGACTCCTTATGAACTTTGGCATAAGAGGAAACCTTTCATTGGCTTCTCAGGTCATTTGGATGTCCTTGCACCATCTCAAATACCAAAGATCAAATTGCCAAGTTTGCTGAAAAATCAGATGATGGACACATCATTGGATACTCTTCTCAAGCTAAAGCTTATAGAGTATACAATCTTAGAACTAGAGTAGTTGAGGAGTCAGCCAATGTGACTTTTAATGAGCACACTCCCAGTGTGAAAGGTTCTGGTTCGGATTGGCTATTTGATCTTGATTTAGTTACCAACTATTTTAACAAATATTATGAGCATGTTTTAGGGTCCATAGATATATTACCTCCAGGTGATCCTGATCCAAGATTTGAGCTAAGAAGACCTTCAAGCTATACATCTTCAACTCCAGTGGTAACTAATCCTGCTAATGAAGTTTCTATAAGCACATCAATGACAAATCCTGCTGATACTTCTGGGTTGCCTTCAAATTCCAGCTTAGAGGCACAAAACTCAGATGAAGGAGCTTTAAATGTTAGAGAGAATAATGGTGGTGAAAGTGATTAGGAATTTCTTGATGCTGATAACCACTCCATTGAAGAAAGTCTTAATGATGTCACACACTCATTGGATCAAGTCAATCTTGATAAGTATGCTGATGTGGAGGGTGAATCCTTATTGCCAGATCAGAATTTCTCTAATTTAGATTTGTCTAAGCAACTTGTTGTGATCCCTCAGCTAAGGATCCACAAGTCTCACCCCTCCACAAACATCATTGGAAATGTTGATTCAGGGGTAAGAACAAAAGGACAAACCCATGATGCAAATGTTTGTCTTCATTCTTTTTTTTGTCCCAGATAGAGCCAAAGAAGATTGATGAGGCTCTAAAGGATGGAAGTTGGGTTGAAGCTATGCAAGATGAGCTGCTTCAATTCAAAAGGCAAAAGGTTTGGAACCTATGTCCTCTTCCTCAAGGAAAGACTATCATAGCAACCAAATGGATGTTCAGGAAGAAGAAGGATGATAGAGGACTTGTCATCAAGAACAAGGCAAGACTAGTTGTTTAAGGGTATACTCAAGAAGAAGGAATTGACTACACAAATGTTTTTGCTCCTGTAGCAAGACTTGAAGTTGTCAAGATATTCCTAGCTTTTGCTGCATCCAAGAACTCAAGGTCTACCAGCTTGATGTCAAGTGTGCTTTTCTCTATGGGGTGATTGATGAAAAGGTGTATGTCAGACAACCACCTAGGTTTGCAGATCCTGATCATCTTGACTATATCTACAGGCTTGATAAGACTCTTTATGGGCTACACCAAGCACTAAGGAAATGATATGAGACTCTATCTAAGTATCTCTGTCAGCATGGCTACAAAAGGGGTACTATTAGAACTCTCTTCATCAAAGGAATAGGAGATGGCATAATGTTAGTACAAGTATATATACATGACATTATCTTTGGGTCAACTAATCCAAAGCTCTGTAAAGACTTTGAGAAGCTGATGAATCGCAAGTTTGAAATTAGTGTCATGGGGGAACTCAATTTTTCTCTAGGAATTCAAGTGAAGCAAGTTGACAATGGCATCTTCATAAGTCAGTCAAAGTATGTACAAGACATACTTAAAAGATTCAACATGACTGATTGTAAGGTTGCTAAGACACCCATAGCCAGAAACCACTCGCTTGGACCTGATCTTGAGGGGGAGTGTGTTGATGAGTATCTCTACAGGGCAATGATTGGGTCTCTTATGTACCTCACAGCTAGCAGGCCTGATATCATGTTTGCTACACGCATTTGTGCAAGATATCAAGCCAACCCCAAGATGTCACACCTAATCACTGTCAAAAGAATTTTAAGATATCTCAAAGGTGCTCCATCACTTGGCCTTTGGTATCCAAAGAATTCTGACGTCAATATGTATGCTTATACAGATAGTGATTATGGTGGCTGCAAGATGACTGCAAAGTCTACATCAGGGGGATGTCAATTTCTTGGTGGAAGGATAGTCTCTTGGCAATGTAAGAATCAATCCTGTGTGTCTGCATCAACTGCTGAGGCTGAATACATTGCTGCTGCAAGCTGCTGTGCTCAAGTGCTTTGGATTCAAAATCAGATGCTGGACTATGGATTCAACTTCAAGGAGACTTCCATCTACATAGACAACAACAGTGCTATCTTAATCACTATAAAACCCTGTGCAGCACTCAAGGACAAAGCACATCAATATCAGGTATCATTTGATTAGAGATAACTTTAAAAAGGGTTAATCAAACTAGTCAAAGTTAACACAAATGAACAATATGTTGATCTGTTCACCAAAGCTTTTGATGAACAAAGATTTAAATATCTTGTATCAGCTATTCGGATGATTAACTTTGAATAGCTTTTCTTAAAACTTAATCATATTATTTCTAAACCTGTGTGTCCTAAGTTGTCTATTTTATCACCTTCATAAGCCCTTGTTCTCTATGGAAGAAAAATCTTTTTAAAAAACACTCCTTAGATGTTGGGAAATTTTGATCTCTTTACCTTCGGAAGATTTAAAATTACCTTTAGAAGAAACTTATGTCTTAGCAAACAAATATCTACTTCAGTATTTTTACCTTCGGAAGAAAATTTCTGAAATATCTTCTGAAGCTTAAAATCAACTTAAGTACTTTATGTTTTAAAATAACAATTTTCTTTTGAAAGTAATATACCTTCGGAAGTTTTCATTCATTTTAGAATAAAAACTCTGATTTTTAAATCTCTTCTGAAGCAAAATTCTCTAAAAATCTTTGAAATATCTTCCAAAGACAATTTGCCCTCGGAAGTTTTCTTCAGAACTTCCGAAGCAAAATAACCTTCGGAAGATTTCTCGACTTCCAAGAAAACTACTTTTTGGGCAAAAGGAAACTTTTTTCCGAGGTGGGACCGATTTGCGGATTTCAAAGTTTATCCTCTTTCATTAACTTACCCAATGGTTCCCCCCTCTTTCACTATCTTCTTCAATTGCATTATTCCTTAAACCTAAATTCTCCTAAAACCATCTTTGTTCTTCACCTTCCTTCACCCTTAAGCTTCTCACAATGGCCAATCTAAACCACAGAAACAACCCTGATTTCTCCATGCAACTTCACAGACAACACAACCAGGTTGCTCTGTTGAACTCTAAGAAAGACGATAGTTTCTCAGAGGTTTGCTGTTTTCTAGCTTTATCCAACTACTTCACCTCCCTAACCATTGATCCTACTCTCTATGAGGATCATTTGCTTTAATTTTGGAAGACCTGCCAAGAGGTCATCATGGATGGGGAGAAGGCACTATCTGCCACGGTGCAAGGAAGGACAATCTTCATCACTCCGGCTATCATCAACACTCATCTTCAGTTGGATGATGAAGAAGGTGAGTTGTCTTTCTCAAAGGAAGCGGTTAATCATTCCTTTGAGCATATGGGCTATGAAAGAGATTTCTCTGTAAAGACCTTCAGGAAAAAGAAGGTCTCATCCCAATGGAAATACCTGCTCCATGTGGTTATCCACAGCTTGTCAAACAAGCATGGAGGGTAGGACCAGATTCCTGAGGACCTCTCCTTTATAGTGCATGGAATGGTTCAAGGGTCAAGTTCAGGTAATCTCAGTTTGTTTACACAAATTTGCTTGCTAACTTGGACTCCTTAGAGTATTACATGTTTCCTAGATATGTTCAATACATTCTCAATTGTGAACTGGGCTCACAGTTAAGGAAAACAGGTAACATTCTTAAATTGGGACAGATGAAGCTCAGCTTCTTTAAAATTATGAAGAAGCCGGCTGTAGGCTTCTCAGGGGTAGAAATAGCCCTTGTCCCCAAAATGTTAGAGCTCATTGCTCAAGGTGACAACCTAGCAAAACAAGCTAGTGTTGAACCCACACCTTCTACCTCCCAACCACTAAAAAGAACCCCACAAATCACCCTCACTTACTAAAGAAAATTCAAACGAACCCCTTCTCAAGCTATTGAGTTTGTGGAGGCCCCCATACACTCACCCATATAGGAGGAAGTGGATACTAGAGCTCCCACTTCCCCTGAGGATCAAACCACTCCCTTCTCTTCAAGAATCAGTGCTGAGGATCCTCATGCTCAGCCTGATGAGCTCACACACCAACCTGCCTTAAGCCTTCACTCTGAGTCTCAACACTCAAGTGAACAACCTTCAGGGGTCAGTTACCATCCTCAACGTTTAGACTTAAACCACCCCATTCCTAACCTTGAATTCTATACTGATGAAGACTTAGGTTTCAGTGAGTACCATGAGTCTCTCTACTCTTCCCCTACTCAAAGAGAGTTGAGTGCTGCTGAGTCTCCTATGTCTAGCCTACATCAGTAACCCATTACTGAGGTAGATTTCTCTGAACATGTTCAGGAGATCCATATGGAAGAGGCTCTCACTTATGCAAGTGACTACATCATTAAGACCTCAACCATGGCAACTCAGCCCATTGACACTTCAACTGAAGCTGTCAATGAGCAGGGGAAATCCAACAACTAAGAACTCCATGCTGGTGGTGAGAGAGAAGACTTTGGTCCAATTCTCTCATCCCCCCATGATTCTTCTGATGAAAATGAGGGGAATCTGAGGCTGAAGGTGCAACAATTATCAAAAACATGCACCTATTTAGTCTCTAAGGTTAGTCACCTTGAATCTTAGGTGACTACCCTACAAAACAGGGTCAATGACCAGCAACTTGAGATATCCTATCTCAAGGAACAACTATCTTAGAGACCTTTAAGAAGAGCTCAACTAGGAACACAAGAACCTGTGAATGTGATTGACCTAACTCCTAGCTCACCTATGCAAGAGGGTGATGCTACCAAAACGGGGAGAAAGTCATTACAGTCACAGAACCTAGGACTTCTTCAGGGAGTATGGACATTGAGGACTCATCATCCTCACTTGCAATTGTGTATACTCAACAACTTCCTCAAGTTCACATTGATGTGGACTCTATAGACTCCTTAATTCAGAGTCTTTTTGAGGAAGGCATACCAAGGGCTATGCCCTCTCCACTCCAAGGAACTTCAAACTACATCACTGGTGGAGATATGATGCTGATAGAAGAGCCCTCATTCTTTAAAGAGTTCAAGTGCAGCAAGAGGTATTCAACTTTCAGACCTTAAACTACTATGAAGTTCTTGACCTGATCAACATGCCACTTGTCAACCCAAGTCAATCTAGACAAGCTGACAGGCTGGCATAAAGGATTCAAGACAAAATTACTGAAGTGTTCAGTCTAAGAAGGAGACAAAGGCAATTAGGTAATATCATTGGTCAACTGGATGTTGAGGCAGACCCTAAGATTAGCTTCAAAGGGAAAACATTGACTGAAGGCCCAGTGATAGAGTCTGAGAGCCCTGTCACACTAACAACTACTTTAGCAATTCATTCCCTCAGTGAAACACCTACTGGTGAAGGTGTATCACAACCTCTCTCTGGCCAGAGCTTGGATGCTACACCAAGCAATAAAGGCCAAAGGTCTCTCCACCCTATGTCATAAAGGTCTGAGGGTGACAAAGGGAAAAGGATTCTAACTCCTGAGGAGATTGTGGAGGAGGAGAGAGAGAGGAAGAGGAAGCTAAAGTGAGAAAGTTCCTCTGGATCTTCTGGATTCATGCAAGCTGCAATCAGGGTTGCCCCCAGACCAAACACTCAAGATGATGAGTTGAGGGCAGTCAGGATTACTTACCTGCAGACTAGGAACTATGACATTGATGAGATTATATCTCTCCCATTAGATGAACTTAATGAACTGGCTGACATGGAAATGTCAAGAGAGATGAAGGAAGCAGAGGATACAAGGATACTTCTCCAAATCAAAGAGATATGAACTTCAAGTACTCAAAGAACAAAAGGCAACATAGAGAAAGATGAGGGAAGAGGCTGCAAAGTCAAGAGTTCTCATCAAAAAGAGTATGAAGAAGTCTGCTGACAGACAAAAGATGATGAGTACTTAAGCGGTAAAAAGTCCTGTGGCAAGTATGTCAGTGCATTTTATTTCACTAAGTCTAGGTCCTAGATAAAATCAAGTCTTCAAGAGCACATAAGTGGTAAAAAGTCCTCAAACATGTTAAAATAAAGGGTCAACATAAAGTTGGTGTGCTTTCCATAGTTTTCATACATAAATATATAAAAGTTGGCAATTCAAGTCATAAGTTAGTGAATAAAGTAATTAGGGATGTATAAACAAATGTAACAATCAAACCTTAACAGTTTACAAGATTACAAGATTACAAGAATATACGATTAGCTAAGTGTACTTGGTTCCCATAGTGCTCAAGAATACGACACTAGGGCCACCAAATAGGCTTGTCAGGCCCATAGATCTATGACGTCGCCAGGCTAGCAATAGTTCATGATTGTACATATAATAGTCATAACATGGTAATTACCAAAGTTCAACTAACCACGACAAATAAATAAATTTTCCAAATGTTTACAAGGTTCAAACGAGTTTACAAGTGCAATGATCATAAGATTAACATGTTTCACCCCAAAGTGTGAAAATATATAAAATGGGTATAGAAAAACTCACTTGATGTATGTATATAAGATGATAATAAGAATTAAACGATATCCAACGTATTCCTTTACAAGGCACCTAAACATATGTAATACAAGATTAAGGTTAATAATAAGATTAACGTTCTAGTGAGAACTAGGGTTTCAATAGAATTGTGGGGTTTTGCCAAGTAAATAAATTTATATAATGAAATCATTTATATTTTGATTAAATAAAAAGAAGTATACTATTTAAGTGTTTTTAATATAGAAAAGTAATTAGGCATAATAATTGTTAAGGTTTAAATGTGAAATGTAAATAAATCTTTATAATATTTTGAAATAAAACATTATTTAACAATGATTACAATAACGTATTGACCAATGGTAACTTATTAATCTAAACTATTATTTAAAGTACATTTTAGAAGAAATAACCTGAAATAATATTTGTAAATAATTTGTGAAAATATATATAGTTTTTACTATTTTCATGATTAATCCATAATTAAATATAGTATCCACTAATAATTTAATGATTTAATTTGTTATTTAAAGTCCATGTCTATAAAAATAATTATTTATAACATTTATAAATAATATTTTATTTAACAAATGTTAAGGTGTTTAAATAAATAAATTTATAGAAAATCATTAGGTACATTTGAAATAAAGAAAGTTCATAAAACTTATTTTTTTTGTAATTTTTAGGAATTTTTTTATATATTTGTAAAGGCTTAAAAAGACCTAAAAAATACTTGAGGGTGCCTGGATTCGAACCCGGGACCTCAAGGTGGGAGGTGCAAGTGCCTAACCAGTGAACCAGGGTCGTGGCCGTGGTATCACTTGGTTTTAAATCCTTTTAAACACAAATAGAAAACAATCCCCAATTCATATAAACCCTAGAACCCGTTTTGATCCAATTGAACCCCAATTCGTTAATGTTAAGGAAAACAATCTTGGGGCTTTTAATCCCAAGTAAAACCGAGCAAATTTATGTGTTCAATTACCCGGTTTAAGATCGGTTGGATGGTGAACCCGATGAAGAACAGTCGCGACCAGATTGCGTATGGTTCGACATGTAATCGATGATAATAATCCAATTCGTTGTACAGGAAGTTTCTAATGATGATGATCGAAAGCCCTTTGCCAATTTTGGTTTGGAATGGGCAGAGGCTTGTGTTCGGTTAAGTTGCAGGTCCGATGGATACACGGGTGATCAATCGACAATTGTGTATTGTTTTAGTTAAATTGGGAGTGCGTATAGTTTAGATAAGTCTGTATGATGATTAACCCTCGTTGAGTACACATGATTTCATCCGTTTCATGTCGATTAGTGTCAAAGTATTGAATGGGTTTTGGTTTCAATTGTGAGCTTTGAAATCGCAATTAAGTTCGGGTTAATTCCCCCCATCGTGTTGGAAACGAGTTCACGAAACGTTTGGGACTAGTTTGAAGTCGAATCGTGCACTAATTGGGTGTGTTTGGACTCGCCGTAGTCGTGGCCGGACCTCCTTGCTGGAAATACGGGGAGAGAGAGGGGAGTGGGGGGTTTTAATTCGTTTACTTACAGCTTTGGTCCTTATAGTTTAGGGTTTGTTTAATTGCTTCCAAAACTCATGTTTTAGTTTTTATTAAATTATAGTTTGGTCCCTGAGAATTTAAGGTGTTATTATTTCATGTAGAAACTAATTAATTACAAGTTATAACTTATATTATTTTCCTTTATTTCAAGAGTTAACACATATTATGATCATTGTTGTTATTATTATTATTATTATTATTATTATTATTATTATTATTATTATTATTACTATTATTATTATTTGTTGGAGCTGTACAAGATAGTCTATATTATTAACATAGTCAAAGTCAACAAAAGTAAATGTCACAGTCAAAGTCAATGCAAAAGTCAAACCCAACACGTTCGAGACGAGGAACCGAGACAAGACGTTGAAGATTTAGATATCTAGGAGTTTTATTGTAATAAATATATTTTGTGTTAACAAAATATATTTTATCTTGTTTTAGTCATTTTTATCTTTTATATGTAATTTCCATTAACTAGCCTAAGTCTAGGGAGTCAAATGCAATTAGTGAATATTATATTCACTATAAATAGGTTAATTGTAATTAGAAAGGTTAATGGTTGTATGACCAAAGGATTGGGGTTTCTACTTTGTAACATCTTATGCATCCAAATAGATCAAACAAGGGTTTTATTCATTGTTCTTGGTATTCATCTTTGTTCATCTTATTTTATAGTGTTTGATCTAAAATCTTCACAATATTTGATTCAAGTGTTCTACCTGGGCTAACAATTTAGTATCAGAGCCTTATTGGATCAAATACATTGAAGATTTAAAGAATTTGCTGCCGAGTTTTTGAAGATTTATGATGATTTTTAGAGAGAGAAACTGGAGTTTTAGAGAGAGAAAGTAGATCTTAGTTCATATTTCAACAAATTCAACATCACCAACATCAGATCTATCACTATATACAATATATATTGAATCTACATCATTGTTTATACAAGAAAAATCAATGAAAATCTTCAGATCTGAAAGTTTCTCTCACACACACTAGTATGTGTGTTCTTGGTGTTCTTGAGAGTTTTAAATCTTCATGGGGCGAAACTAGATCTGATCTTGAATGAAATTCAAACTGCACCGACGATACTATAGTTTCATCCGGCGAAACTCCGGCAAATTTTCCGGCGAAACTAAAATTCCGGCGAAACTGCAAATTTTCCGGCAAAACTAAAACTCCGGCGAAACTATAAACCCTGCGAAATTATGAAATTTCAAACTGCGAATTTAACAAAACTTCAGTGAAATTAAGAAAGAGAGCTGCGACTAAACAAGCTCAATACAGATCCAGACTCACCAAATCAACACCAATCCATCACATAATCTCAAACCAAACCAACAGAAGTCAGAAATTATCGGCTGAAAGCTACTGCTGTTAACCGTGAGAAGCGAGATCTCATCCACCTTAGGTCAAAACACCGAGAGTGGTGCACCTAAAGACGAAAGAGATAACCTCCTATCACAAGGCGACAACTGCACCGAGCTGTTGTAGAAGAACGAAGTCCTTGCCGCAAAGGCGATTCCGAAGGTGAAACCATCGGACCTCTGTACGGTGGTATCGGTGCATAGGGAGTACACGTGGTTGTTGTTGGTGCTTGATGTGATGAAATAGGGGGTTGATGTGAGGGTTGTGACGACGGCGATGAGAAGGATTGAGGTCGCCGGAATCGCCATCGCCAGAGGGAGATCGGAGAATAGGGTTTAGGGATGTTGACTCTGGTTTTTGATTTTGACAGAGTGTGTTTTGTGGCTTTTTGATTTTGTGTGTTGACTCTGGTTTTTGAGTGTGTTTTGAGGATTTGAGTAGTGTTTTGGGGTTGAAGTGACAGTGTTTGGGAGTAGTTTCCAAAGATCAGTTCAGAAGTGTGTGTTTTGTTGGTGTTTGACAAGTGATTTAGGGTTTTCATTTGGCAATTGGGTTATTCTCATTGGGCTGGGTTTTCAATTGGGTTTAGCAAATTAGACTGAATTTTTTAAAAAAATAATATGTGGGCTCATTAAAATCAATAAAGAAAAGATTAGGCTATAATATATATATATATATATATTTCCCGGGGGAGAATTATTTTAAAATTTTTGAATATATATATATATATGGGTCATTTAATTGTTCAAAAATTGTCATCTTCAGAAGACTTTAAATCAGATAATCTCACAACGGCTCAAAGCCGGTTTGACTGTTTTACAGGTATGAAGAATGAAAAGTTGTCTGATTTCATTGATCGATTTATATCTATGGCAAATAATCTGAAGAAGCATGACCCCCAACTCACCAACTATGAACAAGCTCAACAGCTTCTTAAATCTCCTCCACCCGAGTGGAGTTCTCAGGTTAAAATGCTTAAGAACGAAAGAAATTTTCTTGATTACAAGTTGATAGATGTGATCAACAAGCTAAAATCTGCCGAGCTGGATATCAAGAGAAGAGAACTTCATCAAGCCGTGTTTCCATCTCAAACTAACAGAATGACTGTATCTATTATCTCTTCTGCGACAAGCATTCTTGATTTCAAAACCGAGATGAATGAGAGGTTGAAGTCGATGGAAATTCATTCTGATTCAACTGTTGAAATCAGAAAGACTGTAAAAGAGAATTGTGAAGCTTTGAGAGCTGGTAATGGAAGTGAACATGTTTGTGAGAGAATTGATGCTAATAAAGCTGAGAAAAATGATGAAGGAAAGAAAGAAACTGAGGACGAAGAGACGTTAAAGGCCAAGGAAGAGGAACATAAAAGAAACATAAGGGTCTGCAACTTCGAGAAAGCCTTAGAAGCTGAAAAAATTGTCATGGGACTTTCATATGAGATAGTTCAAGACATGTGCTCATCTGCTTGCAAAATTCGTTTGTTTAGTCTCTATAAAGCAATAGGTTAAAAAGAATTAATAACCATAAACAAAGAACTCAAGAAAATGAAACTGCTTTTTCAAAGAAACTTAATGAAGCATTGGCTGAAATTGATCTTTTGAAAAGAAATCTTTTGGAAAGAAATTTGGAAATTAATATTTTAAGAGAAAGAGCAGTTCTAGCTTAATTTGAAACGACTCAGCTTCAAACAAACCTTGATAAATGGACTTTTCACAAATGAAAAGGATGATCTTATTGCTAAACAATAAGGGGCGCAGATAAAACATGGGATTAGATATAAATCTTATGGTGAAATTGTATTTAATTCAGTTCCACCCCCTTCTACTTTATGTTATTCACCAATCCCCAGACCTTATCCTACAAATGATTTGTTTGAACAATATACTAATAGTCTGCATGCAGGTTTGAGCGGTGTCAATCTTAATGAGGTGCGAGATGATTATGATTCTATAACTGGTATGGGATACAATAATCGAATGCTGACAGTCAAGCTAATGATTGTTCAGTCCCGGTTGTTTGTAAATCTATATCTACTATTTCTTCTAACTTCTTGAATAAGTTTAAAGCAGGTGAAATTCCTACTTTTGAGCCTGTCAGGGTTGTGACAGAAGAGATATCCCGGTTGTTTGTAAATCTATATCTACTATTTCTTCTAACTTCTTTGATAAGTTTAAAGCAGGTGAAATTCCTACTTTTGAGCCTGTTAGGGTTGTGACAGAAGAGATAAATCAGGAATCATCTAATCAACAAGTTCCAAAACAACAACACATCCTATTCCTATCAATCAAGATCCGTTGGAGAAAGATCTGTGTATACAAGACTGGATAAGCTCAGATGATGAATCAAACGCAGAGGACAGTGTCAATTCCTTAAATATCAAGATATCATCTGATATTTCCAAATCTCAAAGCTTCTAAAAGCTGAATCAAGACCAATGCGGATCTCTTCTCCAAGTACAAAACAAGCTAGTCAACCAGTGAATATCTCATTCACTGTTCAGCATAGGACACTTCAAAACAAGCAAGAATCTGCTACAAGCTCAAAGCAATCCTCTTCCCCACCTGCATCACACGGGTCAGTCAAGCATCAAAAGCCTTTAAAGGCTTGTTTTGAGTGTGGAAAAGAAGGTCATGTAGTAAAGAAATGTCCTCAAAGACTTGCTAAGGATGGTGAAGGCAAAACGAATTGCTTCTCCGGATGTAAGCCTACAAAGAGTGTTCTAGACGGTAAGGCAACACGGGTTGCTTCTCTGGATCAAGAGGTAAAAAGCACACATCTTTGAATGGTTGGATGAAAAACCTTCCATCCAAACCTTTTCATGTGAAGCCAGTTTCACATGAGTCAAAGATGAAAATGACCAAAGGTTCAAAACCAAATTCTTTCTCTTCCAGTCTTAAACAGAAAATGATTTCCAAATTTAATTCATTCAAATCCAAATTAATTGAACCGAAACAAATTTGGCAAATTAAAAAGAAGGATACAGATGCCCTCGATATTTTAACAGATTGTTTGTTGAAGCAGGTTACTTCTACCGTTGCAAAAGGAACACCCTGGACTACAATGGACGGGTTCCTCTTTCAAACTAATCTGTTTATGAGTGCAGGAATAATTTAGGAGGACTGTCAGTAATCCGGTTTACTGACAGAGATTGTTTCTAATTCAAATTTGAGGCGGGACAAACAGGTTAAGGCCATGGTATTTTATCCACAATCTGGATTTTTATCTGCACAATCATAGTTCTCACTTCACAATCACCGCATTTTCTTGATAATTCATTTCTTATCTTCATATCAGTGTAGTTAGGAAGACCTTCTTTACAAAATTTCTATTTTTGTATAGTATTATAATAAAATTTTAAACATATATATATATATATATATATAAGGTAGTTTGCAAAAATAAAAATTTAGGGGGAGGATATATCATATAAAGATAAAAAAATTGAAAAAGAGAACTGCGAACTTGATTCGAGATGATTGAGAAATGATTGTATATCTTCTTGAAATGCTTGTTCTTGCATCACTTGCGCTTTAAAATGAGAAATGATAGTAACTGATACTGTTATTTGATTCGCATCTTATTTTTTATTGCAAGTAAAAGAAAAAAACAAAACAAATAGATTCTTTAATGATATACTTGATAGACTCATCTTGAAGAATAAAGTAGACAGCAACATAATGATTTAAATTAAAATATATGCTTAGGATGTTTGGATTTACGCAATCATTTTGGCCTGCACAAAAACAGAGTACCGACAAAATTGGATTGAGAATTGATCTTTCACCTACCATGATGCAAATCATATAAGCTATATCTTTTTTGCCATGTTTGATGTATTTATGTGTCTTGGGTTTGTGCTAATCTCCTCTGCTGTACGGAAGTACTGACCTGGAGTGATGATCTCCTTTGTTGTACAATAGTACTGACCTGGAGCTCTCATCGGCACATGATTAAATGGTCATCTCCTTTGTTATATGTGGGTATAGACATGGAGCTCTGACCATTTTGGTCTAAGTTGTGTCAAATCATCTAACAATGAATTCATCACAGAATGCAATATTCTGATGATAATCTCTTGCACATTAATGCACAAGCCTTGCTCCATAAAGATCATAATAAAATTCAAGAAATCCTGAGGTTGGATGAGAGTTTTTTCCAAATGATTATGGGGTCCTAGCATTCTAAAGTGCTTAATCGAACCTTAACGAATCATCTGATGCTTGTTGAAAAAGATAGGGCATGGGTTTAAGTGGACAAACATATCGGCAATCGTTATTGATCTGTTTGAGAATTTCAAAATCAATTCAAAGACTGTGATTAGATACAGTTATTAGTGTGATCTCATTGCTTGTTGATGATTAATTTCATCTTTGTGCTAAAGTATATCTTGAGGATGTGATCTCATGATCGATTCAGTTCTCGGTAATTAAAAAATTATACAAATAAAAATATATACATAAAATAAAATTAGAAAATTATAATAGATTTTCATTTCAATATTCATTTAGGTCTTCCATATTATGTTGTTACAATTTATCATCTTTCATGCATTTCAAAGAAATTGCGCACAAACAAACACGGGTTCGCTTGTTTTCACACACATATAAACAGGGGTTTATTTTGTTAAAATGAAATGATCTAATTAGAAATGCCGAGATTGTGTTTGTGAATGTGTTCCAGATTTTTGCTGTAAGTGATGGCCGATCATCAGTTAAGCAGTGTATCTAATCAGAGAACCTGTTCCTCAATTTTGTAGAAGATACCGAGCTAGGAATCCTCCTCCTACATCTTCTGAAGCACTCAAGTTTAGAGATTTGGGACAGTTGTTCCAATATCTTCACAGCTGATGCACTGGAAAAGGGGACGCATATAAATAGGGGGAGCTTATGAGATGAATAATCTTTCTCATCAGATTCAGAAAGCTTCAATTTGAAGATCTTCTACTATTGACTTCTCGGGGCTGAATTCGTATGAAGATGTTGATAATGATAGACTAAGGGGGAGTATTGTTGGAGCTGTACAAGATAGTCTATATTATCAACATAGTCAAAGTCAACAAAAGTCAATGTCATGGTCAAAATCAACGCAAAAGTCAAACCCGACACGTTTGAGACAAAGAACCGAGACAAGACGTTGAAGATTTAGATGTCTAGGAGTTTTATTGTAATAAATATATTTTGTGTGAACAAATATATTTTATCTTGTTTTAGTCATTTTATCTTTTATATGTAATTTCCATTAATCAGCCTAAGTCTAGGGAGTTAAATGCAATTAATGAATATTATATTCACTATAAATAGGTTAATTGTAATTAGAAAGGTTAATGGTTGTATGACCAAAGGATTGGGGTTTTTACTTTGTAAACATCTTATGCAATCCAAATAGATCAAACAAGGGTTTTATTCATTGTTCTTGGTGTTCATCTTTGTTTATCTTATTTTATAGTGTTTGATCCAAAATCTTCATAATATTTGATTCAAGTGTTCTACATGGGCTAACATTATTATTATTATTGTTGTTGTTGTTGTTGTTGTTGTTGTGGTTGGTGGTGGTGGTGGGGTGGTGGTGGTGGTGGTGGTGTGGTGGTGGTGGTGGTGGGGTGGTGTGGTGGTGGGGTGGTGGTGGTGGTGGTGGTGGTGTGGTGGTGGTGGTGGTGTTGTTGTTGTTGTTGTTATTGTTGTTGTTGTTATTGTTATCTTTATTATTATTATTATTATTATTATTATTATTATTATTATTATTATTATTATTATTATTATTATTATTATTATTATTTATCAAAGTTTTACAAACGAATCCTTGTGATTGCATTAATAACAACCACACTCTTACAAGAGATAACGACGATTAACAATCGTTAAAAAATTATGAGAGGTCACAGTCTCTCCAACTTTAAGGAATTTCATTCCGAAATTAATGACAAGACTAAACAAAAAGATGGGGATATTTCTTCTTCATGTGATCTTTGCGTTCCCAAGTGAACTCAGCTCCACGTTTGTTTTCAAAACGGACTTTGATGATCGGTGTGGTAGTTGTTCGGGTCTTCTTCAGGGTTCGGTCCATGATTTCGACAGGCTTCTCAACGAAATGCAATGACTTGTCTATTTGAATTTCCTCTAGAGGAGCATGCAAATTTTCATCAGCCAAGCATTTCCTCAGGTTTGAGACATGAAAGACAGGATGAACTCCGCTAAGTTCAAAAGGTCGTTCCTGTTTGTAAGCCACTTTCCCAATTCATTTCATAATCTTGAAAGGTCCTACAAACGTGGGGCTAACTTACCCTTCTTCTCAAAGCGAACAACACCCTTCCATGGAGAAACCTTAAGAAGAACCATGTCGTCGACTTGAAATTCCAACGATTTGCGTCTTTACCGGCATAACCCTTTTGACGACTTCTAGTCACCTCAAGATTATTTCGAATTTTGGAAACTTTGTCGGTCGTTTCTTGAATAAGTTCAAGATGAGTGATGAAATTCTCACCAATGCCAGTCCAACAGATCGGAGCACGACATTTACGACCATACAAAGCCTCGAATGGTGCCATCTTGATACGCGAGTAATAACTATTGTTGTATGAAAAATTCTGCTAAAGGGAGATGCGTATCCCAGTCACCACCAAAATCAAGGACCCAAAGACGCAGTAAGTCCTCAAGGGTTTGGATTGTTCGCTCGTTTGACCGTCCGTTTGAGGATGGTAAGCCGTGCTTAAATCCAGTTGGATACCCAAGAGTTCTTGCATCGAAGACTAGTAATGTGGAGTAAAACGAGCATCGTGATCGGAGATAATATGCAACGGCACACCATGACGGCTCACAATTTCATCGATGTAGATACGAGTAAATTTCTCGACTCGATATTCCTTAAGAATCGATGTGAATTGCACCGGTTTAGCCATTCGTTCTACGATGAACCAAATATTATTACGATGTCTAGAAATAAGAGATAAATTGGTGATGAACTTTATCGATGGATGTTTCCTTTTACACACAGAAACGTCAAGTTAAACAATAGGGTTCAAAGGGATGCTGATGTTTGACTTTGACTTTTGAAAGGTGAGGCACTTGGAAATACACCAAGCTATGTTATCTTTTCCTTTATGCCGAACCATGAATACTATTTGTGAAAATTCGCGACCTTTTTTATCCGCATAGAGATAAATGTAATACGAGTCTTGTATGTAGAAATCAAAATAGAGATTTAGAGATTTTGAAGATGAGGAGTTCAAAGATGATCCAAGTAATGACACAATAACAGGAATTGCATTGATCAACGAAGATATCGTTCATGATCGGATTAAAATTTGAATAATTCAGGTATTGTCGATAAAGACAGTCACAAATAAATTTTTAAGTACCGCTTGCACACGCGGTTCATCAAACCCATAAACACAGCTGAGACATTCGTATGGCTAGAAAGACAAGAACATAAACTGATAATGATTTCATTTAGTAAAAAGATCGTTTTAGGAATGCTACCATCGTGCAACTAGGTTTTGATGATAACTCAGAATGAACGTCGATAAGTAAGAAATAAAAGGTTCTATAAAGCTAGATCAAACGTCAAGTTGAAACGTAAAGGCATGAGAAAAGTAATCGATTTAAAATTTAAATGTTCAAAGCTTGGAACTAAGATTAACCTAAAGTGACAAAGACCTCTTTTGAGTTCAGAAATCATGCTTTAGCTTGACTGGTTGGAACACTATCACCGATAAATCAGATAACGGTGTTCACCCTTCAAGTTATTACATATTTTTTGTCAATTGAAGTCTTAAAACCTTGGTAAAATTGATGTTAAGGAATGGAATAGTCACCAACGTATGGATATCACTCCTAGCTTGGTGGTGTATTTTCCAAAACATAACTCTGAACTACCAAAACAAGAGCTTGATCCTAACTTATTGATAAGGATCCACAGGAATAAAATAAGGTAATTTACTATTAAGGTAAGGAAAATCACTCCTATCTTAACGGTGAAATTTTATAGAAACAAAATATAGCAAAATGAAAATCTTCATCAAAGTGTAGAATTCACTCCTACTTTGATGAGGTCATTTCATTTGAGGAATACAATCCATAAAATTTAAATGCGTGAAATTATCATCAAGGTGGGATTTCACGCCTATCTTGATGATGGATTTCATAATAACAAGAAAACAACGAGAATTGACATTTGTCACCAAAGTACGGGATTCAATCCTATTTTGGTAAGGTCATTTCATTCATGAAATACGAGTTCAAGAGGAGATGAGTGAAATCTTGTCCACAAGATAAGGAAATCACCCCAATCTAGAGGATAAATTTCATAAAACACAAATAGAAAAATTAAAAACCATTATCGAGGTACGGAATTCACTCCTATTTTAAGGAGATACTTCCATTGGTAAAATACGAATTCATAAAGACAAGAAGAAGAAATGGTCATCAAGGTAAGGAATTCACTTCTGTCTGATGATGAAATTTCATAAGAACAGTAAGGGAGTCACCCCTGTTTGATGAGATAGTCATCTCTTGCATTGCCTACGGTGCAAAACGGTTAGAAGATTTTACAAGGCTCGTCTTAGCAAACGAAAAGAAAAACAACATCGGCTAAAAATCCAGAAAATTTCAAATTACTTCTATGTAACATTAACAGAAAAGAAGATCATGCTTGCTAGGGTTAGGGTTACCGTACGGGATAACAGAATCAATTATGATAGATTTTCAAATCTTGAATGGTTTAAACAAGAAAACAAAGTCAATGACAAGAATGATTCAATACAATAACAAAATATAAATGTTCAGTTCGTAATCAAAAAGAGAATACATTAACTTCCTGAAGCATGAGGTCAACCACAACATTATTAAAGACACGCGTACTTATAAGTGGACACTTATCTCATAGGTTCCAGGTCAGGTAAACAGATCCAACGGTCAAATCGAATTAATGTGTATACCTTCCCCAGACAAAATATCCCGAGATACAGGTATCCCACTTTTTAGCATTGCATGAACTCAATTATGGGACACACTTTAAGGATATTTGAAAACCATAAGTAAACAATTTGAAGTTTAGAAACTATTCGATTTAGGCACACATGCCTTTAAATATGCATTAAGATGTATATGCACATTGACCAATGTGTAGAGATAGTTACATGAGGCACATGAGTATAAAGATGTTTTAACCATAGGATTGAGGACTAAAACGAGTTCAACTTTAACGAGAACATTCTATAAGATGATGAAGATATTAGAATTCGATAATAACCAGTTTAGAAAGCAAGAATTTGATATTTTTAAAATATAAATAGGATGGTTCCATTTGGTACTACATAGCCAATAGGAACATGGACACGTCGAGGTGACTTAATCCCATTTACCTCAAGGAAAATGTGTATGTTGACCATAATTTAGCACTCAACCCAGAAATACCCAGGTAAGCATAACAGGTCTCACAATTAGATTTATACGAAATGCTTGCCTTAGCCCGAGGGCCTTTTGCCAGGAAATCCAGAATACAGGTGTTAATGAGTCATACACTTCCCTAAAGGCTATTAGAATTAAAATCTCGATAAGATTTTCAAGATTTAGACATAACGTCTAAGGAATTTTATCCACTCCGTAAGATGCATAGAATTTCACATGTAGTCGAGAATAAGTTTTAGAAGAGATTAGACGTGGTAAGACTTAAAGCATAAGAAGAGAATTGGGAAGTTGGGGTATACAAGGTTCAAGGCACATTCCTAAAGCACTATTTTCTATATATAAACAAATAGCACATAAGGGATTCATCATGCAACATGTAACATCATCTGATAAGCATATAAACTAACTTAAAAGATCATAATGTTTTTTCATGAAAAGGGTCCCTAGGTTAACCATAGTCTAGGCCACCATTTCTAATAACCTAAATCCCTATAGTTATGAGCTCTGATAACAATCAGTCAAATGTGAAGTCACTGGATCTCTAGACAACCGAGCGTGTTCTTGACGGAAGGAGAAAAACCAAAAGATAAACAAAGTACGAACAATAATCGAATGATTTTATTGATAAAACATAACGATTTTAAGCTCGTTACAACTTAAGAATTAAGACTTTTAGCAAGGGGAGATCGAGCATGATCTCCCCTCTCATCCGGCAGCACCTAGGCCCCGGGCAGACTATCAAAAACCCTTTTGTTTCTACACATTGAAACTGGTATATATAGTCCTCGGCCCATATTAGATGCGACTGGCCCATTCGTGCGATTGGACCATACGTATGGTTCAATCGTACGAATGGACCATTCTTATGGCTCAGTCTTACGAATGCCCCAATCGCATCTCTCAGTCGCACGACTGGTCCATTAGCATGGCTCAGTCGTACGACTGAGTCTCATTCGCATATGCTCCTGCGAATGACCCAGTTTTATGTGTTTACAAGGTGTATAACATTAAGCCTAGACTATTCGTCAAGCGACGGACATACTATATGACTATATATGCTCCAACAAATTCCCCCTTGGACGTTGCTTGCGAATAGTAGATAACACCTCTTACAATCTTCAGTCAATCTTTGCTCTGGTTTCCAATAGAATCAAACGAACAACCATATTAGCCAACATTGTCGATCCGTCAGGTTACCACAATATCCATGAAAATGAATTTAGGCTCAATAGCTTTCGTTTACTTTGCAGAACACCATCATAGCAGTAAGATTCCCTGAATGGCTGATTTTTCTAGATAATGACATGACCAGTTTTCCATTGCTTCAATCTTCACACAGTCTAACCTGTTTAACATTTCCAACTGTAGAAATTCCCCCTCACGTTCAGCATATCCTAATATATATACATTGTGCTCTCCTGTCGTCTTCATACGATGTTTGGGCAAAAGGTTGAAGGTTCCAATCCACAGCTGACAATATCAAACAAATCAGCATGCACGAAGATTCATCATCAGAAACCTGCTCACATTATCACTTTCTGATTGCGTCTTCAATTTCTCTATACATGGATTCCCCCTACGAATGAGAATCCTCTCTGTGCGGATAAATATAACTTGATTGGCCCATAAATAGTCAGATGCTCCTGACTACCCCACAAAATCAGCACCGACAGCTGACATCTTCTCTTCTCTCTTTCGTGTTCTAACAACATTCACCATTCTGGAAGTCCAACGAATAATGGGGTATCCATCGAACTTGTTTGACATAAGAAACTCAGGGTGAATGTGCTTTGCTCATCCTCAACTCTTGCATAGACTCTCCAGGACAATCTTCACTATTGACCCGAACATGAACCGAAAATGACCCGATAATTTTCCCAAAAAAAATTATTTTACCAGACTTTTTCAGAAGGCTTCCCGACTGATAAAAATGGTTTAGGGAAAAATTCATGCAAGAAGCTGTTCCAGACTCTTTTTTTTTGGTTTGGTACACAGCTCATTCGTGCGACTTGAACAGATGAATGAAGACATACGTACGAATGGGTGATTTGTGCGAATGGATACTCCAAATGGGTCAGTCGTGCGAATGAAGTACACGAAAGGGTCAGTCGTGCGAATGAATGTTCATTCGTACGAATGGACATACGACTGGGTTAGACGTACGAATGGACCATACGAATGGTTCAATCGTGCGAATGAGCCCAGTCGCATGGCCCAATCGCATGAACGGTCTGAACGCAGAAAACCAGATTTGCAGCCACCACAAGGCTGAAAAACCCTAATCCGATGATTTGGACGAGATACAACAAAAATTTGTATCACTGGATTCGTTTTTATGATCTGAAGAAGATTCCAAGTCCGGTTTTAACAAACAAACATCACACGCAATAAGATTTGAGCAAAACAAGATGAACACGAAGTGGGTTTTACGTCAACGAACAAGAATTCGATCTAGAACTCAAGAGCTCGGGTTGCTAGAATGATTGTTAGATCATTCTAGCAGTAACCGGCTCTGATACCAATCTGTCAAATGTGAAGTCACTGGATCGCTAGACAACCGAGAGTGTTCTTAACGGATGGAAAAACCAAAAGATAAACAAAAGTACGAACAATAATCGAATGATTTTATTGATAAAACAAACGATTTTAAGCTCGTTACAACTTAAAAATCAAGACTTTTGGCAAGGGAGATCGAGCATGATCTCTCCTCTCATCCGGCAGCACCTAGGCCCCGGGCAGACTATAAAAAACCCTTTTGTTTCTACACATTGAAACTGGTATATATAGGCCTCACCCATATTAGATGCGACTGGGCCCATTCGTGCGATTGGACCATACGTATGGTTCAATCGTACGACTGGACCATTCTTATGGCTCAGTCTTACGAATGCCCCAATCGCATCTCTCAGTCGCACGATTGGTCCATTAGCATGGCTCAGTCGTACGACTGAGTCTCATTCGCATATGCTCCTGCGAATGACCCAGTTTCATGTGTTTACAAGGTTTATAACATTAAGCCTAGACTATTCGTCAAGCGACGGACACACTATATATGACTATATATGCTCCAACATCAAACCCTAACCTTAACGGCGGAAACGTTGAGATGTGAGGGTTAAGATTGTTTATGCCACATAACGCTAATTTAAATGACAATATTGTTATTTTACAAGATTCAAGACATACAATATGTAACATCCGACCCATTTGAAATTGTAACCGAATCGTTATATCAGTAAATGAAATCTATTCATTTAAAACGTATTGATGTGTCATTATTCACATTACATATAGTTATTAATATGATTTTATAAAAAAAAATATATTATAAAATTATATTAGTAATTATGAAGTTTAAACAAAAATAATAATAATAATAATAATGATAATAATAATAATAAAATAAATACTACTATTAATAACTATAAAAATTATATATAATATATATATATATATATATATACATATATATATATAAGCATGTATTATAATTGAATATATAAGTCCAGGGGGTGAATATGCAATTTATGAAACTTAAAACCAAAGTTTGAACATAAAATAACAAAAGTTAAAACCACAGGGACCAAATCTGTAAATTTTTAAAACCCAAACATTTCCCCCGTCGACCCCCGTTTTCCGGCGACTCGCCGGCGAGATTCCGGCCATCTCCGGCGAAGCCGAAAACAACAAAAATTCATCATTTTAACTCGCAAAACCGGTTCTAATATCCTCGTGGACTAGATTCGAACCTAAGGTAACAATTAAACACCACTAATCATCGATAAAAATCGAATCCGAAGCTCCACATCGAACACAAAAATTCCCGACCAAAAGCAGTCAAATTATTCCAATTTGAACCCACAATCACACCGAAAGTTTCATTGGATCCAATCTATGTTGAATTCCAACACAAAACGTGTTGAATTAGTCAAATAAACGGCTAAATTATTCACTTTATTCTCGGATTCTAATCCAACTAAAAAACCACTTAAACACTTTCAATAATCAAATTGATGTCATATTATTAACCATTTCTCAGTCCCGAACCTACCCATACTCTCAATTTCATCTAAAACACACAGACACATCAAATTCGATCGTCACCTTCATCGCGACCTGCAACTCGATTGATAGCCAACCTCCAGTCAATTTTAATCGATATATAAGGGGCTATTGTTCTTTATCATCATCCGAAGCTGTCTACCAGTTTAATTCGAGTTTAGAGATCATTAGCACTCGATTCAAGTTCATACGTGGTCGCGACCTGTTCTTCATCAGGTTTATACTCAAACCGATATCATACATGAAATTGAACACACACATATAATCGGTTTCTCATGGGAACAAAAGCCCCATGATTGCAGAAGCATCAAGATCAATTTCGAGTCATTTGGTTCGGATTTGATCTAGGGCTCGAATGGGAATAGGGGGTTGGGTTAAATTGTTTTAAAAGAATTAGAAGCCGGATCCTTTCGCGGCTGTAAGCCTTGTTCCACTGGTCCCTGCGCTTCATTTCAAATAGGAGGTCCCGGGTTCGACCCCGGGCCACCTCAACCATTTTTTTTAGGCTTTTTAAGTCTCTAAAAATTATAAAAAATTTGTAAAAATTATAAAAAGTTTTTACAAACATTAAATTTTTAAAACCACTTAATTACTCTCTGAAAATGTTTTTATATTTTATCCATTTATTTTATTTGTTTTAAGTAAATAAAATATAATTATTTCTTTCTACCAATTAATAATTGGTGTATAAAATATATTTATACAATAAATAGATGGAATCCAATATATATACATAGGTATATATTATCCAATTATCAAAACAATTTTTATTTGATTAAATTACATGTATATAATTTTATTTAATCGTATACATTTATAACTCGTGTATATACTTAACATACAATATATAGTTATGTTCACTTATGTATAAATGTATTATATACATATAATCATGCATATAATTATACATAAATTATATATAATTATTTGATTATATATAATTATGAATATAATTATACATATACAATTTATTAATAAATTGTATAAACGTATAACTTACACGTATAAATTTTTTTAAAGATCTTGACATAATCACTTTCAATAAATTCGTTTATTTCAAGACATTTCAACCGAATAAATTTATCAATTTAAACTACCATAGAAATCCTAATACATTCCCAAATTCCCAAATCGTTATTATTCTAACTCGAGACACCGTTCCTTAGGTTAATTATAAGAAATCGTTGGTGTCTAAACTATCACGTCCAAATCCAATCTCATCAATCAAGTGAGTATTCATATCCCCTTTTTATATCATTTCCTATTTGGGGAAATCATGTGATACACTATATTCTATCACGATATTCTATTGTTATTTCATTTTCAATTCAATTCAAAACAGGTTATGTTATTACTTGCAATTACGTGAACATACTGTGATAAACTGGACGACAGTAGAACCCTAATTCAATCAATCAATCAATCCTGGCAACAATGTAGATCTACTGGTTTGGATAACCCACCCCATATGAATAGTCGAGTGGTGATTGTGCCAGAGGCAATTAGTCAATCTATGGTGTTTGTGTGGAGTCTATTATATGCACGTGTCAAGTCAAGGGGTTTATATTGTGTCGGTTTATCTATATGCTTCGCGTTGCCATATAAGTCTTAATATTACCTTGTGAATTGAATTAAAATCGATGGATCAATCAATCAATCTATATGTATATTCAAAACTGTGATTACTCACCAGCTAACTCGTTAGCTGACTTTATTTTCTCACATGATTTCAGGTTAAGCAAGATAGTGGACTTCTACGTGCTCATCTAAGACACGGACCTAGTTATAATAAAAGACAATTATTATTTGTGGTTTCGATTACTGTATTTGTGTATGTTGTACTTATTCTATCATGTAATCTGATTGTAATATTATTTCCACTATTAGACAACCATGTGTGATGAACAATCAATCATTCCCTCGTCCGCTCCGATGATTCCGCCGTCGGTCGGGGTGTGACAGATTGGTATCAGAGCCATGGTTATAGGGAATTAGGTTATTAGAAATGGAATGACCTAGACTATAACTAAGTACCTTTACACATGAGTACTCTCATGTATTTTATGCTTAGACAGGATTTTATGTGCTTTACATGTTTATACTTATATTATGATTATGTGATTCTTCTTATACTATGAATCTATCAATATACACACGAAACTTAACTCATATTCTAAGGCATTGTGTGCCTAATTCAAGTGATTTCAAACTCCAAAACTCTTGTTATTCATGGTTTTCAAATCTCGTCAAAGTCCGTGTCACACGACCGAGAACATGCAATGCTGGAAGAGTGGGATACCTGTATCTTAAGGTGTTCTGTCTAGGCAAGGTATTTCATACAACTTGATTACCTTACCTGGGAACCCTCGGGATGAGTATTCGCTTATAGGTACGCATGTCCTCGTGCTGGACACAAATACTTTGATAAGTCAACGTATTCATTTTGGTTTGCGAACCGAACGTTTACACTCCTAACCTCTCATTGTTGTTTTAAACAATCTCATTAACGATTTCATTATTTTGAAAAGTTTTAAAAAATCAATTACCCGTTACTCATAAAGGTTTCTTCATTCCTTATTATACAGCATGTCTTCTCGTCAAAACCGCTCCCGATCTAGAAGCTCTGGCCGCAAGATTGCTGCTATGGTGGCACGTGAAGTTGCAGCGGTTATCCCAACACTGCTTACTCATTTGAACCAAGGCAACAATGCTGTCCAAAACACGACTGCATCAAACACTGTCCAAAACCCAACTGCACCAAACCCTCCCAAAACTTGTACTTACAAGCATTTCAATTCCTGCAATCCCACCAAGTTTAGCGGAGCCGAAGGTGCCACTGGTCTTCTGCAATGGTTCGAGAGTATTGAAAACACGTTCTTAACAGCGAATGTCCTGAAAATCTCAAAGTTCGCTACGCTACCAGTGTTTTCCAGAAGAGAGCTTTAACTTGGTGGAACGGGGAGAAACGAACCCGTGGCACTGATGCTGCCCTGGCATTGACGTGGGCTGAAGTAAAGGAACTCATGACACGAGAATTCTGCCCACGAAATGAAATCAAAAGACTGGAAGCTGAATTCTGGGATTTGGCTCAGGAAAGCGGCGAGAATCTGGCTTACACCAACCGTTTTCACGAGTTGAGTCTCCTGGTTCCTCATCTAGTTACTCCCTCATCTCGAGCTATCGAGAAATACATAGGTGGTCTCCCTATGCAAATTCAGGATACCGTGTGGGTAGGAACCCTACTAACTTGGCAGATGCTATCCGTCTAGCAGCTCAGTTACCGACAACCATGTCAAGGCCGGTACCTTGACCAGGAAGGGTGACAAGAAGAAAATGGAGAAGTCTTCTACTGAAACAACCAAGGAAGACAAGCCTGAAACTTCCAGGAACCGGAAGAGGAAGGCTAACTCTCAAAATTTTGCAGTAATTACCCCTGCTGTTCCAATCAACCAAGTCGCACCGACCTATCAACCACCATGAATAATCAAGCCCCAACAAAGAAACCTTACACAGGGCCATTTCCACAATGCAACATCTGCAAGTATCATCATCCTACTGGTGCTAAGTGTCGTCAGTGCACCAGTTGTGGTCGTTTTGGCCATACATTCAACATATGCAGGAATGCTGCTAAGGCATTGGTAAATGCGCCAGTCCAACAAAACCCTCCTGCAATTGCTCAAGTTCGTGCATGTTATCAATGCGGTGATCCAACTCATTTCCGTAACCGATGTCCTCAGCTCGTTAATGCCGTACCCGCAGCACAAGGGCGTGCTTTTAACATCAATGCCCAACAACCCCAGGCTGCCAATGATGTGGTGAATGGTACGTTCCTAATCGATCATCAATATGCTTCAATTTTATTTGATACTGGTGCCGATAAAAGTTTTGTATCCTTAGAATTTGAACCTTTGCTTGTTAATACCCGAACTAAGTTAGGGAAACCGTTTACAGTAGAATTAGCTGTCATCCAAAATGTACCCTTAAACTTAGTGAAAATTTCCTGTCGTCACGAACTTGGAATACGTCATTATAGGCATGGATTGGTTGTCAAAGAACCATGCTGAAGTCGTTGTCGAGAAAATCATCCGGATTCGCGCATCTGGAAGTGTCTTAAATATTTAGTGAAAACAAGGGATTAAAACTCATGTCCTGCACCAAAGCTCAAAAGTACCTCCGCAAACATTACGTGGCTTTCTTCATATCGTGAAAGCAGATGAAATCTAAGAAGATTGAAGACATTCCGGTTGTTCGAGAATTTCCTGAAGTCTTTCCCGATGATTTAACCGGTCTTCCTCCTGTTCGTCAAGTCGAATTCCGTATTGACCTTGTGCCTGGCGCAACTCCAGTAGCAAAATCTCCCTATCGACTTGCACCATCTGAGATGCAAGAGCTTGCTAGTCAACTTCAAGAGCTCTCCGATAAAGGCTTCATTCGACCAAGTTCCTCGCCCTGGGGAGCCCCAGTTTTGTTTGTGAAGAAGAAGGACGGTTCTTTTCGAATGTGCATCGACTACCGGGAGCTTAATAAGCTTACTATCAAAAACCGGTATCCTCTACCCAGGATCGACGATTTATTTGATCAGCTTCAAGGAGCCTCTCATTTTTCCAAAATCGATCTCCGCTCAGGTTATCATCAATTACGAGTGCACGATGATGATATTCCCAAGACAGCTTTTCGCACAAGATATGGTCATTACGAGTTTACAGTAATGCCATTCGGGTTAACCAATGCACCTGCTGTGTTCATGGATTTAATGAACCGCGTGTGTAAACCATATCTGGACAAATTCGTGATCGTTTTCATTGACGACATTCTCATTTATTCAAAATCAAAATCCGATCACGAACATCATCTCCGTTCGATTCTTGAACTTCTGAAACAGGAAAGCTTTATGCAAAATTCTCAAAGTGTGAATTTTGGCTTAAAGAAGTCCAATTCCTTGGTCACATCGTAAACGACAAAGGTATTCACGTGGATCCTGCAAAGATTGAGGCAGTGAAGAATTGGGTAGAACCCAAAACTCCTACCGAGATTCGTTCATTCCTTGGCTTAGCCGGTTACTACCGTCGCTTTATTCCAAACTTCTCAAAGATCGCTGTGCCTCTCACCGCCTTGACACATAAGGACAAGAGTTTCGTGTGGGGACCAGATCAGGAGAAAGCTTTTCAAACCCTCAAGCAGAAGTTGTGTGATGCCCCAGTCTTGACTCTCCCCGATGGGAATGACGATTTCGTTGTCTACTGTGATGCTTCGAAGCAAGGTCTTGGTTGTGTTCTCATGCAACGAGGCAAAGTCATAGCTTATGCCTCAAGACAACTCAAAATTCATGAGAAAAATTACACAACCCATGATCTCGAGCTAGGAGCTGTGGTATTCGCACTCAAAATTTGGAGGCACTACCTTTACGGCACCAAGTGTATTGTATTTACCGATCATAAAAGCCTTCAGCACATATTCAATCAGAAGGAATTAAACATGAGACAACGACGATGGGTTGAATTACTTAATGACTACGATTGTGAAATTCGCTACCATCCAGGAAAGGCGAATGTCGTAGCCGACGCATTAAGTCGAAAGGGTCAAGTTATGCTTCAAAGTATTACCATTCAAACCGACCTCCTAACCCGTATACTCGAAGCTCAACACGAATCAGTCACCGAGGGCAACATGTATGAGAAATGTCATGCGGTGCTGAACTCCAATTGGAAACCAAGTCGGACGGACTATTGTATTTTCTAAATCGACTTTGGATTCCGAATCGTGATAATCTTCGAACAACCATTCTGGATGAGGCTCACAAGGCTCGTTATTCTATTCATCCGGGAGCAGATAAAATGTTCATGAATCTTCGGAACCAATATTGGTGGCCCGGCATGAAGAAGGATATAGCCTTGTATGTATCTAAATGCCTCACGTGCTCCAAAGTCAAAGCCGAACATCAACGTCCCTCTGGATTACTCGTACAACCCGAGGTTCCATTATGGAAATGGGAGAGCATATCCATGGATTTCATTACCAAGCTACCTCGTACCTCTAGTGGTCACGATAGTATCTGGGTTATCATTGATCGATTGACTAAGTCAGCTCATTTCATTCCAATTCGGGAAGATTATCGAGTCGAGAAATTGGCTCGTATTTACATTAATGAAATAGTCAGTCGACATGGTGTGCCTTTAGATATTATCTCTGATCGCGATGGTCGTTTCATCTCTCGTTTTGGAAAAGTCTCCAATCAGCTCTCGGAACTCAACTAAATATTAGCACAGCCTATCACCCGCAAACCGATGGTCAAACTGAAAGAACGATACAGACGCTCGAGGATATGCTCCGAGCTTGTGTCATTGATTTCAGTGGATCGTGGGATTCTCATCTTCCGTTGATCGAATTCTCATACAATAACAGTTATCATGCCAGCATCCAGATGGCACCATTTGAGGCCTTGTATGGTCGAAAGTGTCGATCTCCCATCTGTTGGTCTGAAGTTGGTGAATCACAAATTACTGGTCCGGAATTGATACAAGAAACAACCGACAAAATTCATAAGATCCGTGATAACTTGGTCGCTGCTAGAAATCGTCAAAAGCATTATGCTGACAAAAGACGTAAGCCCATGGAATACAATGTCGGTGATCTCGTACTTCTTAAGGTGTCACCTTGGAAGGGAGTGATTCGCTTTGGAAAGAAAGGGAAGCTAGCACCTCGTTACGTGGGTCCATTCAAAGTGCTCGAACGAGTTGGGAAAGTGGCCTACAAGCTTGAACTACCTCAAGACTTAGCAATATACATCCGACGTTTCATGTTTCAAATCTCAAGAAATGTCTTGCCGATGAAAATCTCCACATTCCACTCGACGAAGTCCAGATTGATGAATCTATGCACTTTATTGAGAAACCTGTGGAAATTATGGATCGGGAAGTTAAACAACTCAAGCGTAGCCGGATACCTATTGTCAAAGTTCGTTGGGAGTCTAAACGTGGGCCAGAGTACACCTGGGAACGTGAGGACCAAATGAAATCCAAGTATCCTCACCTTTTCGTTTCAGCCTCCTCGTGATTAAAATTTCGGGACGAAATTTCCTAAAGCAGGGGAGACTGTAACATCCGACCCATTTGAAATTGTAACCGAACTCGTTTATATCAGTAAATGAAATCTATTCATTTAAAACGTATTGATGTGTCATTAATTCACATTACATATAGTTATTAATATGATTTTATAAAAAAAAATATATATTATAAAATTATATTAGTAATTATGAAGTTTAAACAAAATAATATATAATAATAATAAAATAATAATAATAATAAAAATAAATACTACTATTAATAACTAGTAAAATTATATATAATATATATATATATATATATATATATATATACATATATATATATAAGCATGTATTATAATTGAATATATAGTCCAGGGGGTGAATATGCAATTTATGAAACTTAAAAACCAAAGTTTGAACATAAAATAACAAAAGTTAAAACCACAGGACCAAATCTGTAAATTTTTAAAACCCAAACATTTCCCCCGTCGACCCCCGTTTTCCGGCGACTCGCCGGCGAGATTCCGGCCATCTCCGGCGAAGCCGAAAACAACAAAAATTCATCATTTTAACTCGCAAAACCGGTTCTAATATCCTCGTGGACTAGATTCGAACCTAAGGTAACAATTAAACACCACTAATCATCGATAAAAATCGAATCCGAAGCTCCACATCGAACACACAAAAATTCACGACCAAAAGCAGTCAAATTATTCCAATTTGAACCCACAATCACACCGAAAGTTTCATTGGATCCAATCTATGTTGAATTCCAACACAAAACGTGTTGAATTAGTCAAATAAACGGCTAAATTATTCACTTTATTCTCGGATTCTAATCCACTAATAAACCCACTTAAACACTTTCAATAATCAAATTGATGTCATATTATTAACCATTTCTCAGTCCCGAACCTACCCATACTCTCATTTCATCTAAAACACACAGACACATCAAATTCGATCGTCACCTTCATCGCGACCTGCAACTCGATTGATAGCCAACCTCCAGTCAATTTTAATCGATATTGATAAGGGGCTATTGTTCTTTATCATCATCCGAAGCTGTCTACCAGTTTAATTCGAGTTTAGAGATCATTAGCACTCGATTCAAGTTCATACGTGGTCGCGACCTGTTCTTCATCAGGTTTATACTCAAACCGATATCATACATGAAATTGAACACACACATATAATCGGTTTCTCATGGGGAACAAAAGCCCCATGATTGCAGAAGCTATCAAGATCAATTTCGAGTCAATTTGGTTCGGATTTGATCTAGGGCTCGAATGGGAATAGGGGGTTTGGGTTAAATTGGTTTAAAAGAATTAGAAGCCGGATCCTTTCGCGGCTGTAAGCCTTGTTCCACTGGTCCCTGCGCTTCATTTCAAATAGGAGGTCCCGGGTTCGACCCCGGGCCACCTCAACCATTTTTTTAGGCTTTTTAAGTCTCTAAAAATTATAAAAAAATTTGTAAAAATTATAAAATGTTTTTACAAACATTAAAATTTTTAAAACCACTTAATTACTCTCTGAAAATGTATTTTTATATTTTATCCATTTATTTTATTTGTTTTAAGTAAATAAAATAAATAATTATTTCTTTCTACCAATTAATAATTGGTGTATAAATATATTTATACAATAAATAGATGGAATCCAATATATATACATAGGTATATATTATCCAATTATCAAAACAATTTTTATTTGATTAAATTACATGTATATAATTTTATTTAATCGTATACATTTTATAACTCGTGTATATACTTAACATACAATATATAGTTATGTTCACTTATGTATAAATGTATTATATACATATAATCATGCATATAATTATACATATAATTATATATAATTATTTGATTATATAATTATGAATATAATTATACATATACAATTTATTAATAAATTGTATAAACGTATAACTTACACGTATAAATTTTTATTAAAGATCTTGACATAATCACTTTCAATAAATTCGTTTATTTCAAGACATTTCAAACCGAATAAAATTTATCAATTTAAACTACCATAGAAATCCTAATACATTCCCAAATTCCCAAATCGTTATTATTCTAACTCGAGACACCGTTCCT
>CM044005.1:34685873-34755873 GCA_024085815.1 Flaveria linearis | reverse complement strand
CCTGGCCTTCACATCAAGAAGCTTCGGGGTCAGATTGGGGAACCGCTCCGGAAAGAGCACTTGGAAAAAGCTCATGACTGAATAGACTTGAAAAAATATGTTAGACGGATGGTAACACTAAAAAGTAGAAAGGAATAAGAAAGCTACTAACCATTATTCCTGACAGTGTAAATGGGCATCTTGTGCAGGCGGCCCCAGATGCGATTCATACCGACCTGTAAGGCCCCGTTCCCGGGCACCTCACAGTTGGACAATCATCGCATCATTTTATATATATATACTACCTAACGACCCGTGTGTTACACGGGTTGGACAAATTTACATTTCATGAAAATAATAAAAAGTTATTTATTCATGATAATAAGACAACAATGTAAAAGAACATCACTTTCAGTCAAATATTGCTTACAATAAAGTTAAGTAAAAAACTTTAATACACTGGACGAAATATTAAAGTTTTACAAATATATGATACATTGTTAAACATTTTTACCTAGTGGTTGTTCATCCGGTAAGGTCTTTTCGACAATATGCTCAAATGATGTAAAAGAGAAACCGTATTCCGAGCCAGAGAAGTCATTACAGATTTTCACTTCAGTGTCCGGCTGGATTTCAATTTTATTTATATATGGAGCGTATAGCCCTTTGACAGCCCCTTGAATTTTTCACGTTTTCAATGTTTTCGACCCTATACGTCGCGTATGGTTCTATACGAGACGTATAATGGGGTGTTGGCTTATAATATGTGATATTTGTGTATTAGGACTCATATTTATACTTATGCAAATGGCGGCAGTTTGAGTCTTAAATGATTCTTCTATTGACAACATACCTAATTAAAGTTAAAGTACTTTATGTTCGTAAATCGTATGTATATTGATGGAACATTGATCGTCATCTCAGAAACCTACTAATACTTATTTCCTACTGTACCCCTTGATGATACTCAAGTTGTTTTTTTTTTTTTTTAAGAATTTAAGTTGGGATGTTTCTTTTACTGAAAGATGAAGTCAAGGCGTTGGTTGCTCAGGTGCCATTTTCACTGCCAACATTAGACGGTGATGGAAACATATAAAATAATTCTTTATAAATTAAATTGCTATAATATAAATATTTCTCGGAGGTTTTATTTTTGGTTAACATATTATACAAGAACGTGCAATATGTAAAAAAATATGTATAAAAGTATTAGTAATTTTTATATTATTCACCCGAAATGAGATGTGATAGTCTTTACAGTAAGAATTTATTCAAGTAAAAGATAAAAAAGAAATGTCATGGACAGACAATTTTATAGAAGAGTTTTATTTATCTATATTATTTTTAGCTACAATTTGGATTGTTTCTGTTGAATATATTTATATAAAATAAAACATACAAAATAATAATTAAAATTACTTAATATAAACTAATAACAGATTTTATATATTTTATAGTGTATTCATAAGTATTTTTTTTATAAGTTATATGAGACATAACTATGTTTTCCAAAAATTAACGTATAATACTAATTATTAGGTAAATACGTATCTAATCATTGAATAAGTAACTCGTTTAGGCTAACAAATTTCGACAATCTTGATATCCGGAGATCAGGTTCGACTCATTTATTACAAGAGACTTAATATATGATCAAGCTCCAACTCAACTCAATTAATTAAATTTGATTTGATTTTTTAAATTAAGACACCGCTATCTATACATCCCCAAATTATAAATTAAAATCCCAAATTTTTATACTGGTCGTATAACACCATACGCATCATTGGGTCGTATAGCCCCACGGGGTGTATAACCTCTCTGACAGCCCCATTAATTTTTTCTCATATTCAGTGTCTAATCTAGTATACGCGTCATATAGTCCTATATGTGTCGTATATAGGGTCGTATAGGGCTATATTTGTGTATGACCCTTTGACAGTCCCCGAATTTTTCTTATTTTCAGTACTTTCGATCTTATATATATGAAACGTATAGAAGGGTTGTGGATATATAAATAGTGTCTATATGTACGAGGCCTTAATGAATCATCTTTCTAATTCATGTCCTTGCCGCATATTATAAATAAATTCAAAAAAAAATTGTACGGCCATTTGGCGCTCTCACTGTTTCGGTATTTCATTTCCTTAGCCGGTGAGATCACCTTACACCTACTTTTTATTATTATCATCATAATCATTATTATTAAAAAACAATCAAAGTATTTATTAAAAAAACAAAAAAAAGAAAAACATTTGACTAAACCGTGTCCATACTTCAGATCCAATCAATCTCCTCTCTCCTACTCTCTTAAATACCACCAAATCACTCCTACACTCCTTAACCCACCGCCGCTCCGCCACCATGATCCACCGCAAACCACCGCTCCTCCTCCTCATCCCCTCCTCATCACCACCACCACCACCACCTCCCAACAATTCCGAGAAGCCCCCAAATTCTACAACGCCGCCAACTGCCCCCCCATCCCCACCACCACCAACACCACCACCGCCGTCCACGTGGCGATGACCGTCGACGCCACCTACATCCGCGGCTCAATGGCCGCCGTCCTCTCCATCCTCCAACACTCCACCTGCCCCCAAAACATCATCTTCCACTTCATCACCACCCACACCCACGCGCCACCCCTACGCGCCACCATCTCCTCCACCTTCCCCTACCTCCACTTCCCATCTACCCCTTCAACACCACCACCGTCGCCGGCCTAATCTCCACCTCCCTCCGCTCCGCCCTCGACTGCCCCCTCAACTACGCCCGCTCCTACCTCGCCGGAATCCTCCCCGCCACCGTCGCCACCGTCGTCTACCTCGACTCCGACCTCGTCCTCGTCGACGATATCGCCGCCCTCGCCGCCACCCCCATCCCCTCTCCGCCGTCCTCGCCGCGCCGGAGTACTGCAACGCCAACTTCACCGCCTACTTCACGCCCACCTTCTGGTCAAACCCATCTCTCTCCTCCACGTTCACTGATCGAAAACCCTGCTACTTCAACACGGGCGTGATGGTGATCAACCTCCAGCGGTGGCGGTCCGGCGACTACACGAAAAAGATAGAGGAGTGGATGGAGTTGCAGAAGCGTATGAGGATATACGAGCTGGGGTCTTTGCCGCCGTTTCTGCTGGTGTTCGCGGGAAAGATAGCGGCGGTGGAGCACCGTGGAACCAGCATGGGCTTGGTGGTGATAATTTCAGGGGCTTTGTCGGGATCTGCACCCGGTCCGGTGAGTCTTCTGCATTGGAGTGGGAAGGGGAAGCCGTGGGTGAGGCTTGATGCGGAGAGACCGTGTCCTCTTGATGCGCTTTGGGCGCCATATGATCTGCTGAAGCCTCCGTTTTCCTTTGATTCTTGAGGAAGATGATTTTGAGTGTTGTGTTTGCAGACTGATGATGATCATCATCAGGAAGAAGATGATGAGCTGGAAAACTTGAATTCTCTTTTTTGGAAAACAAAAGAAAAGAAATTGCAAGTTAAAAGTGTACATTTTGTGCAAATACTTGTAAATTACTAGTAGGAAGATTAAAATTCATGATTTTGGTGTATTAATATGTAGTGATCATGTAATAAAAGAAATTTTTTTAATTTGTCTCTTAAGGTATTTTTTTTAATTAGTCTAGAAAACTTATATATTTTTCAAAATTCTTTAACAAATAAATAAATATGTATTTTTGAAAGTATATTATTTTTTATATAAATTTTATAAGAATTAAGGACAGGTCAATTAATCCACTTTCACCGCATCTAAATACTATTTTTTACCAGTGTGATCAAATAAAAATCATTATAAAAAGATCAGTACACGAAAAGTTAATTTAAAATTGTTAAGTAGGTTTTTATACTTAATATGAGAACTACTATGAGTTTGTATGAAAAGAATATATAATTTTTATGTTAATACGTACACTTTTATTATGTGTGTGTGCATGTTGTGTATGTATGTACGTATATCTTGATCTTCAACTCTAACATGAAATAATTTGATTATTCTTTTGTTAATAAAATATTGTCTAGAAAATGAAAATTTTAATTAGTTTTTGAAAATTATATTGTGTTAAATAATTTGAAACTTAAATTGTTGTATTCATATTTTCAAAGAAATTGTCACTAAATAATTATCAAGTGGAGTGGGTAAGACAATGGTGTGTGTCATTAATTAGCAAGAAAATGTAGCAACCCATGAAATGAACAAAATAAAGAGGATTAGACAATGATTTATGCTGTTTGCTATATGTATTTATGTTTTGAAATATATTTTAACATTAAATTTAACGATTGACTTTATGTACTTTGAGATTTTGTTGATGGAAAATTGAAGCATTCTAATCTAATATATTATTATTGTGATGAAGTACCAAGAAGTCGCACGTCATTAAAAGATGCAAGTCGTACATTTATAGTATGAATGTATAAGACACATTTATAAAGTTAGTACAATTTCTTGGTTGTTGACTCTTTAAATGATTTGGGTTCTCGAAGATCTTGACTTTTGATGATATGTACTTTGACTTTTCAAAAGGAAGTAGAAGACAACAATTTGATTGTTCTACTTCTAACTTCCAAGAATTGAAGAAACCTCGTTAAATTTAATTTGCAAGTATAACTATTTTCTAAAATAACTTTAAGAACATAATACATAACACTATTTTCAATCAATAAATTTTGGAAGAATGAAAATAAATGGTCAAACGTTATCTTATAGCAGTGGCAAAGTAGATAAACGTGTACAGTGTACCTGACAATATAAATAGGTGTCGGTGGTAAATAAAAAATATGTAAATATTAAAGGTACAGTTTACGTACTCGAAGCGCGTTACTTTGCAATTTGCATGGGCCACCATAAGTTTAATCATAAAAGATAAAAATGAGTGGATATCATTTTCATGTTTTCTTTTTCACATTCCCTAAGGTACAATAAATTACAAATAAAATAAAGATTGTACCAATATATAAAAATAAATAATTTATAAAACGTAAACCTATTCGCAACTATTTTTGGATGCTTCAAGATGTGCGGTACAAAAGGTTAATTAATTAAAAAAATTTAAGAGAAACGAAATTTAAAAAGTTTTGTTAATTAATTAAAAAAATTTAAGAGAAACGAAATTTAAAAGTTTTTATAAACTTTGATGTTGAATAAATTATTTGGTTACTTTGTCTACGTTTGCTAGGCTAGGTAAATACACTAGCATATATTTTTTATAAAAAAATTGCTAATTCCGATTAATATCATGCTAGAGGAGATTAAAAGACCGAAACCTTGAAAGTATCCTCCAACGATCAAGACAATATATGGATATCATATATATCAAAGATGAGTAGGGATCTTAAGAAAAACACAATTTTATAAGAAAAATAAAGAAAATCAATAAAATCGGTCATATAATTTAATATTTTTTTATCACGACCCTCTATGTATATGTGTGAGTATATATATAAATAAGGGTGTGGATCAAATAAAACCGTAGTATGGTTTTACATATACGCCACACATAGGTTACGTATATGTAACCAATTTTCATTCGACATAATGTTACATATACGTAAAACTCTTCATTCTCTTATGTATGCTCAACATATATGCACCAAATACTTAAATAACATTTTAACAATCAAATAACAAAAAAGTTCTGAATTATGTTATTGATTTTTATAGTTTTCTTTGATTTTCACATAACTTTTGGTTTTCTTAGAAACTCTTTCCTATAAAAATAAGCTGATATAATAATCATAAATAAATGCATAGCATATTGACACCGGACACATGCAAGCCTTGAAGTTTTATTTTTTATTATTCATCTTTGATATTCAATCATGTAATAATCTAATGAGAGTATTTAGTTAATTGTTTGGTTTACAAGTTACTTATGACCAAGATTAAGGATCTCTATTTTCAGTATTTCAGTCTTTTTCTCTAACCTTTTATGTTTCGTCAAAGTGATATTTGGTTGCTTGAAATGTAAGTAATATTTTTCAAATTTCATGATTTTATCGAATATTACATCCTTTCTAGGCGTAGAAATGCTACACCTTTCATGAGTGTGGTGAGATTTAAAATAAAAAAACAAAAAAAACTCACACATCATTATCTAACCTGCTCATAATAATATATCACAACTAATTTACAACAATCACGATATGTTATAAGTATTGGTTAAATGATTGGTGACTCGAGCATGAGGTAAGAGGAAGGTACTTTACATATCGAAGACCTAAATTTATAAAAGATTATAATTTTTAAAAACTACTTTTAAAATTATAAAAAACTCCATAACTTATATATAGTTAGTATTCAATTGTTTTTATATATTCCTGATATATGTCTCTAGTTTTTTATAATAACTCATTAATTTACATTAAGCAAAATTACATGATTAAGTACAAATACAAAACGTAGATTTATCTTTTCGTTTAGCAAAAAACTATAATCACTATCAAAACAAATGTAAAAATGCTGATTTAACAATGAAAATTGATGAAGTTTTATATAAAAGATCAGACATCCTTGCAAATACCAAAAAAAAAACAATATACTTTTAGGTTTTTCTCATAAAAGTACCTTTATAATTTTTTGCATTTAAAAACTCAACATAATTTGTGTTTTGTCTCATAAAAGTCATTCAGCAATATTTGCACATTAAAAATCAACATACTTTATATTTTTTTTCACATGAAAGACCCTTAACTCGTTTAAATTATGGGTCATTTAAGTTATGAAAGCAACTATATTTAGGAACTTTTATGAAAAACAAAAACAAAAATTATGTTGTTTTTTATGTGCTAAAATTGTTGAAGGACTTTTATGAGACAAGACATAAAATATGATGGTTTTTACGTTTAAAAAATTATAAAGAGACTAATGTGATGAAAAAAACTGAAATTATTTTGTTTTTTATGATATTTACCCTTAATTTTATATAGTCTAGTTTCGAAATTCATATAGCCTTCCCAATACGTTGAAACCTATTATGAAGGTGGAACACAAGATTCCTCTACTTTTTGGTTGTGAGGCCATAGATCGATGGAGAAACAAAATGCATGAAAAATATCTGAGGGAAATATGTGGTTCTTGTTTTTCATAATTTTCTGCTTTCTTTTTCATCAAGTTCATTATCATGTGCCTAATACCATATGACTTATAAGGAACGCTTTTACATCATAAAAATGAAGTCTTTAGAGAATATACATGAGTATAAACAAACAAACAAACATACCCACTATGTACAACTAAATATACACGAGTATAGAATATAAAAATTGATTTATGGTATCATGATTTATGGATTACATGAAAAGACGCTTATTAAGTTGTATGCCACATGAAATGATTTAAATGACACTATAAACCTAGAAAGATTTTGGACAGTAAACAAAATTTTAAAACGGTAATTATACACATAATACTATACTTGTAATTATCTAAACTCATATTATATTTTTAAAGGATGATATTCAATGCCACAAGGCCGTGAGCGACCAGTAAACAAATAATTAGATCCGTCAAAAGATTAAGATCGATATAGTGTCTGATGAATTACACCACCATGTGGCCAGCTGAGTATGGTCATATCATATGCTTGTATATGTACTTCGGTAGAAGCACGTGGAAACATGATTAGAAACACAACATATGAGCCACAATGTGAGGAAAATGATGAACCGTTTTTATGTTTTTTTCAGTTGGTTGTAGTGATTTTTCACCCGAATGGTTTACTCGATACGCAGTCTAACCACGTAAGGTTACAATGAACTAAGGATTACCCCAGAGCAAAACCATATTAATAAAGAGCTTTTAAAGACAAATATGTGAAGATAAAAGTCCTAAAACGTGAAGATAATATGGAAAGATTGCTTAGAATGATATCCCCAACTTTACTTGCCCCAATTATAACTTGTGATCACAAGAAACGAACGGTTTAGATGATCTAGAGAGCGATATAAATTGTTTCTCTTTATGACTCCAACTCTATATCCTTGATAATTTAGAAAATGATGAACTATGACATGACTACTATCGATTTTCAATGTGAAAAGGGTCTTCGTCAAGGTGATCCACTATCTCCTTTTCTTTTCTTAATCGTGATGGAAGCTTTGTCTTGGATTCTTGATAAAGCTAGGGATGTTGGGGTTTTTAAAGGTATTAGCTTGTCTAATAACGACATGGATGTGAGTCATCTTTTGTACGCGGATGATGCTTTGATTATGGGGGATTGGTCGTATGATAATATTAAAAACATTGCTAGAATTCTCCGTATTTTCTATTTGTGTTCGGGCCTCCGAATCAATCTCCATAAATCTAATATCTACGGAGTTTGCACGGTGGATGGTGAGTTGGATAACATGTTGGACTACCTAGGATGCAAACGTGGAAATTTCCTTTTACCTACCTAGGTATCCAAGTTGGTGCAAAGATGACTCGTGTCAAAAGTTGGGACCCGGTGATCGATACTATTCGGAACCGCCTTGCCTCTTGGAAGGTTCGACATTTGTCTATTGGAGGGCGGTTGATATTATTGAAATCGGTCCTTGAAAGCCTCCCGGTTTACTATCTTTCATTATATAAAGCGCCTAAAGCCGTGGTACATACTATTGAGCAGATTATGAGACGATTTCTTTGGGCCGGTCCCGGTATTGAGAGTAAAATCTCGTGGGTTGCTTGGGATGTTGTTACGACTCCTAAGAGCAAAGGAGGTTTAGGTATCTCCAAGATTGAAGAGGTGAATAAAGCTTTGTTGTTAAAATGGACGTGGAGGTTCAAAAAGGAGGGTAGTAGCCTTTGGAAGAAGATTATATTGGGGTGTCATGGCTCAAGTAGACCTTGGTCTTTATTGCCATGTAATGCTTCATCGAATGGTTGCTGGAAATCCATAGTTAAAATCGGCGACAATCATCTCCCTAACGGTAGGCCGCTGAACTCCTTTTTTGTTGGAAGGCTTGGTGACGGTAAGAATATTAATTTTTGGGCCGATACGTGGCTCCTTGATGTCCCTCTTCGCGTCTTGTTCCCTAATCTTTTTCAGCTCGAGAAGAACAAATGGTGCAAAGTATGTGATCGGATTGTATGTGTAAATGGAAACAAACAACTAAAGTGGGAATGGAGATCAGAGCCGCAAACCCAAGAGCAGATAAATGAATTATTTGATTTTCTTCAACACATCTATAATTTTGATTGGCAAGGAGGTAACGATTGTTGGAGATGGACCGAAGAAAAGACGGGCAATTCACAGTGTCTTCGGCCAAAAGACTTCTAGCAAGCTCTAACGCGGGAGACGACACTCTTGGGATTAAATGGAGAGGATGGGTACCGTTAAAGTGCAAAATTCTAGCTTGGAGGATTGCTCGGAACCGTATTCCTACTACGGCTGAACTCATCAAACGGGGAGTTCTTATACAACAAACCGATTGCAGATTCTGTCAGGAGGATATGAAAACTACTTCGCATCTTTTTACCGGGTGTCGCTACTCGAATGAGGTGTTGTATCGAGTTGAAAATTGGTGCAAGATAAGTCATTCCTTTTTGTTTGACATCCCGGACTTGCTGCAAATACCGGAATCTCAGGAAGTGTCTAAAGATTCAAAGCACATCCTCCGTGGTATCTTGTATACGACCATTTGGATGATATGAAACGAAAGGAACGAACGAGTATTTAAGGATAAGAAGAGACATCCGGTCCAGCTAGTGGAGAACATCAAGGCGACGGCTTATTTTGGATCCGTAATAGATCTCGTTGGAAATTTAAGGATTGGAAAACTTAGTGTAATTTCCCTTTGGATTGATGTTTCGTGTTTTTCGCTTAGTCCTTGCTTTAAGGACTAGCGAGTTTTGTTAATGAAGTTTTCCTTTCAAAAAAAAAATGAACTATGACATGACAAGTTGTGGTTGTCTTAACCGAATCCTAGGTTACAGGTGGTGTTGTCAGTTGGACTGATAGGGCCGGTGGTGTTGTGGAGCTTGCCATAGCAGATGCGATGATACAAACGGTTTCAAAAGGAGACACGAAGCATACCCACTAAGTCACTATAAACTAGAGGACGCGCTAGATCTGATGCCAAAATGAGACACACCTCTTAAATTAGTTTATTAGAATACAGCTTAATCTGCAAACCATTGTAGATCTCAGTAAGAACCATAGCGTGAAGAAAGCTGTAATCTAACATAAATGAAGAACACAAGTTTTGAAAGATTACTGGATATTTACTAATATGGAATCATAACTCTTAACAAAGTTGCAAACTAGTGTAATTTCTAAAAGATGTCGCATAAATCAAGCAAACACAATAGATATCAAATTATTAAGAAAAACCACACTTTTACAGATATCCTAAACCATCTACTTATGCAGATACCGAACTATATCACCAAGACTCTTAAACCTACTCAAACTAGTTAACTTAATCAACTCAGATACCAACTTCTAAAATAACTAAACCAACCTATTATTGTTTGACTCGATCTCCGAACAAGATGATACTGTTTAGATAAACTCTAATACTATCTCTTACCTTTATTACTAAATTAATAACACTGAATTTCACATGTAAACCGCTTCAAATCTTGAATTCTTGGTTCACCCATTTTAGTTCCTTTCATAATTAAGATTAACACCTTCATTAAACATTATTCAATAAGGAAAGCTCCCAGTCATTCGTATGTTGTACAATGTCTTTTGAAGTCCGTGTTTAAGCACAGCCCGATTGCCAGCTCGGAAACCATTTCCATACACGGGGGAGATATCGGTTTCAATGTGATGTTTAAAGAAGTCTGCAAGCTTCTTCTCAAATGGAGATCTTTTCCCTTGCCTTGACATGGGCATGGATGCTATCTCAGATGTTAACCACATGTGAGCTACCACTTGACAGATTCCTTCTTCGACATCTTGACGGAGGGTCGGGTACCCTTCAGAGAAAGGAAAAAAATACAAAATTAGTACATGGTAGATACATTAGCAGGGGCGTCTCAACAAATAACGCGCCTAAAGCGAACTCTAAAAAGAATCAAAAAAATATGATTTTTTTAAAGTTCTTTTAGCAAATTCTTCAATAAGTTTCATAACTAGTTTCTTGTTGTGCACATAAAGGTTTAAACCAATTTAATATCTTATGTGACAATATTAGATATTAAACAAATTTTTACTTTATGTTAGAAACTTTTTGTTGCCATTAACTACGATAACGGGAACCGTTTATTTTTTACTATGTTATATGTATTCAAATATATAAAATGCTTAATTATGAATAAACGTAAATCATCTACATATAAACTACTAATGTGGCTAAAAATCAAGGTTAAGATACCCATCTTTATATTATTATTCAACAAATGATTGGAAGATTATATTCAATAGAAAACCAGAAACATTTTTATGTGCAATTGATCAATCAATATGGTTTGATGGTATAGTTTGAATTAATATGTAAATGACATGATCTATTAAGAGCTTTAATAATTTCTTTTTGAACAATGGAATAAAAATGTAATGAATCCATATAATATTGACACAAATTGATCGGTTCGTGCTTTGCTGATAAACAAAGAGTGGTGATCGAACCTTCAAGGCGTAGCCATGCATGCATCATTTCATGAGCTAAGATTGATCCAGTAAGCAGCCTGTTATTCAGTAGCCATAAAATCTTAAAATACAAATTCTGCAGGTAGATGAAGTAGCTCTCAATGATAACTATTAGTACAAATTTGCATAAAAAGTGTTTCGGGACAAATCAACTCAGTGCTACCCGTAGAAAAAAAAGTTACTTTTTGACCAGCCATTTTCCAACCTCCTCCCTAAACTAGACAGAAAAACACACAAGCAATACCTTGGAAGCCCATATAAAACGAGAATAGCCGTAACTTCACAGTGACGGGTCAGCTTATGTGGCTCTATTCTCATGTTTGGGACCCGACTGCTTATCCCAATTCTCGGTTGCCTTGAAACCTGCTAACAGAACAGCATTTAGCAAAAAATATAAAAACATCACTCCTTAAAGAGTCTAACAAAAGATTTAAAAATCCATACTGTGCTGACAATTTGTTCCTCAGAAAGACAGAGTCCTCTAGTCTCGGGCATATGGTAATGACTGTCAATAAGAAAATGAAAATGAGAAGACAATGGAACTTAGATATATTCAGTGACAACAAAGGATATCTATGTTACATTTGTTTCTCCATCCATGGCTTCATTAAGTGCTTGCCTCTCAACCAAAAGTAAAGGGATCTTTTGTTCCAATTTCATGTTTGAACGTTCGAAGAAGTGTTGTATGTCACGGTAGAGTGGTTGACAATCTGCGGTATCCATGATTGCAGAATCAAGACACTCGAGGCAAAGTTTTCTACCATCATTAAGAGCAGCATATTGTATCTCCTTTGGCTGAAAATGACAAACATTCTCTTTTAACACAAAAGATAATATAGAAAATACATCTTTGAACCAAATGTAGTTAACCAAAGCTTACCTCGAAACGATCACAGCTACAACACCGAGGAGTCCCATCACGCTCATGATGCGGGCAGTACTTCTGAGCCCAGAAAGGATGCACCTTATATTCAGCAACACCAGCAGCATTTGTTCGAATCTGTTAAAAAATAATTTCATTTTAAATAACCAGATGTATAATAGATGAAACATAAATATATAAACAAAGATGGTAACGTATCCAAGGAAATTTGAAGATAAGAGCACAGGGTAAATATTTGAGATTGTATCTACTCGAGTTGTGCTTAAACGCACGGGTAATCATTATGGAGTGCCTCAACGATAAATTAAAGGTGTGCTAGAAGTGTTTGAACTTCACTTACTGCATTGGTTGGACTTGAGAACTCCCCTCATAGGTCATGACAGGACAAACCAGTTATCTAATTCTATGATCATAAAGCAGGACGGAAAGGTGGATTGGAGGACGGGGGCTGTGACTACAGGCTCCTAATAAATTTGGAACTGATACTTACAAAGTGGCAGCAAATATCACATCGTGGGTGATGATTCTCTTTTATAGCAAGACTTGTGATATGCATAATTTCCCGACAATAAGAACTGCATGAAAATCAGAGACTTCAAATTTCATTATATCCTTGCAAAAGACAAATCAAAATTAGAATAAGTACTGTTATTCCACGTGTTTAGTACCTCATAATCATATATTGGCAGATTACATGAACGGCATTTTAAACATTCTGGATGCCAAACAGCGCCCATGCATCTTAGAACTCGTCCATGATCAATCACATTTTTGCAACCAGCACAAATCCTACTAAAAGGAAAAGAAGATGCACACAAGTTGCGTAAATATGATTAAACATTTCATAATCACAATTTCACTAATTACTGAACTACCATATATGCTGTAAATCGAGAGCAATATATGTAAAATCAACTAACAAATCTTGTTTGACATCGTAATTATATTAAGAAAATCACTTACCTAAAGCTTGTTGGATGTGGGAATGGCATAGGTTGATGAACATTTCCATTTCGGTTCACATTTCTATTCCAGGGTGGAGGCTCAAGTTTCAGACTTCCATGTAGAGCCTTTGCAAGATGTTCATCTTCTTTCAGGAAATCATCTGGTCAACAGAATTCATTTCAAGTATAACTAACAATCTTTTAGCAAAAATATGAAATTACCCAGAAAAAAGTAAGTATATAAGATATATGTGGAACTTATATCCGATGGGCATCATGAATAAGCAAATGTTGTTCATTTATCAGGAAAAATATAAACATTTTTTTATCGAAGACACCTTTTAATCATTTATGTTGAGGTTAGGTGGATTTGTTTTCTTGATTTTATTGGAATAATAATAGTTGATAGAAACTAAAACTGAAGTGCCTAAATTTTGAGAATATTAACCTAAACATGATTATAAAATTATAACTATTCATATAAGTTTTTGATCAAGATAGATAACAATACAAGATAAGATGGCAAAGGAGAATCTATAGTTTCACAAATATATAGAGTATAGTCGTATAGATCATGAGGCATAGTTTACTTACTGATCGCGTGTTTTCTTCTTCCCCCTGCAAATGATACTGCAATCACCCTGTCAAAGTCCTCGATCTCTAATCGTGAATCCTAGACATGATTGCACCAAAAAGGCAAATTAGTTATGCTAAATTGCTTAGCAAAAAAGGGCCTACCCAGGCGTGACTTAGTTCCCACTTTGCATAGCGGCCGGATCGCTTCGCAATCTAATGTACACAGCCTACACTTTAAGTAGGAGGTTGTTTCTCACGGCTTGAACCCATGACCACAATGTCACAAAGAAACAACCTTAATAGTTGCTTCAAGTCCCGCCCTAGCTTAATTGCTTAGCAATTATCAAATATAATACCAAAGTCCCCAAAGGGCCTGCAAATATAAAGATTGAAAAATAAATCAGATAACTATTATACCCATGAAACTTTACGAGTCGACCCTTCAAAAATTCTGCCAAGCCAATCCATCGTCTGGCTAATAGAATCTTCGCAATCAAACTTTACCTGCAAATCACCATTATCTTACACTTAGAGATAGAATCATAGAAAGAAAAGGCACACGAGAATAGGCTAATCCATGCCATATATGAGTGTTAAACGGGCTGTGTTTGCTGGTTGGTTTGGCCTTCAATCCAACCTAAACCTGAAATTTTGCTAAGAACTTGAAGACAAAACGAGTATTCATGGGCTGACAAGAAAATGACCGTTTAACTTGAACTTTCGATTATTATTTTATCATTTGCATACTAACAGAGGGCTTTGTGACAGAGGGCGGACCTTGGAGCAACTGGTAAAGTTGTTGCTCTGTGACCTTGAGGTCAAAGGTTCTAGCCGTGGAATCAGCCTCTTGCACAAAATTGTGTAAGGAAAGGTTGCGTACATCAGATCGCTTCGCGATCCGGCCCCTCCCCGGACCCTGCGCAAGCGGGAGCTTCATGCACCGGTACGCCCATTTGCATACTAACACTTTAAAGTTAAGATTTACAACCAAAAATACAAACGTGCAAAACACAATTATGTTTAAACTATAACACCAGATGCCAATTTCTCTCTTTATATTCTAAATTTGGGAATAAAATACCCAACCACTTAAGTTGTGCTTCAAACATATTTTGAAAAACCGAAAGATGAACGAGTTATGTGGGTCAACCAGCAAACCCATTGGGTGGACCCGGATCCAACTCCATAAGCTAAACGTGTCCTTAATTTTGACCCGAACCGGTTTAGATTAAACCCAAATCCACGAATTTCATGTTAGATACATGTTATGTTTTTGTGCCAAATTCACACCCCTAAATTGCCACATGCATCAAGGCCTTTAAAATTATAAGCCAACTCAGTGCTAGTTTTAAAACCAAACATTGATTGCAAATTCAACAATATCAAAGCATCAAATGATCACATAAGACAGCAGTTCAGAAAAAACAAAAATGATCATGCAATGCCCTATTACACACATCAAATTCAAATAACTGAGACTGAATTTCTCAGTTCACCAACAGCAACATGGATTATGCACAAAAACTCCATAAATAAGATCAGAAGTTCTTACAATCAGACCCTAGGAATCAAATCTTCAGTTCCCCCAAATTCAAGCTCACTGACAATTGATAAAAATACAAGCCCAAATTTTACCAATAAATAGGGAATGCGAAGGGTTTAGGGATATGATTCCGTTGACATTGGAGAAATAAAATAATAAAAAAGGCAAAGAAGTGTTACCATCATCACTGTGGCGATGATTGATGAACAACGAAGCACGCATTGAGGAATGATGTGACGATGATCACACGCTTTGTTGGAAGTGGACGATGGTTATTGATTCGAAAAAGATGTAAAAGTATTCATCGCCGGCATTTTAACCACTATCGATCGTTGTTTGGAGAACTCCATTCGAAAATCGCTTTTTCTTCACCTTTCCATCATCCACACAGTTTGTTGCTTGTAGGATACGACACCCATGCTTTCACATGAACACCAGAACCTAAGTAAGTAGCTAAGAGCTTCTTTTTTTTTTTAAGAAACACTATTGAGTATTTTTGTCTACGCGGCCCAGCGGGGACCCTATGCTTTGTAAATTGTTTGTTTTTTGAATACATTTTATTAAAAAACATTTTTCTGACGTCTATTTGGAGAATGCTTGGAACTTTTACTTCTCATCTTTTTAATAATTTTTTAACTTACCCCCACCAACCCTACATTCTTGCAAACCTAAACTATCATTTTACTACCATCTTCCCAACTCAACTCCCAAACCTCTCACCACCAACTCCCTACCACCGCCTGAAGTTGACCGGCCGTCGTCCCAGCGCCGCCGTCCCTACTGCGTCGGCCGACCCTCCCTCCGTTGTTTCTCTGTTGCGCCGACCCTCCCTCCGTTGCTTCTCTACTGCGCCGGCCGTCCCTGCTGCCCGCGGGCCCTGCTGCGCCGACTGTTCCTACTGCCCGCCGTCCCGCTGTGCTGCTCGTTCCCCCTACCGGCCGACCCTCCTTCCGCCGAATCTCCTTCATCCTTGAACCTCCTACCTCACTTGATATTTAGATGATACGATTTGTGATTTAGGTTGGGTTTTGTTTAATTTGTGAAATTTAGATGATATGATTTGTGATTTAGTTTAGGGTTTTGTTTGATTTATGATATTAGTGGTATGATTTTTATTTTAGTTTGTATGATTAGTGATTTTAGTTTGTATGGTTAGTGATTTGGTTTATGGTTAGTGATTTGGTTTGTATTTGGTTTGATTTGTAGTTTTTGTAGTATGATTTGTGATATTATTATGATTTTTGATTTCTAGTTTGTATGACTAGTGATTTTTGTTTGTATGATTAGTGATTTGGTTTATGGTTAGTGATTTGGGTTATGGTTAGTGATTTGGTTTAGTATTTTGGTTTGATTTGTGCTTTTTGTAGTGTGATTTATATTTTAATGTTAAGGTACTTTTTAAAGTTTTAAAAAATAGGTTTACTTTAATTACAGCCTATTTAGCAGTCTGCGGATGTTAAAAAATCAAACAGTTTTTTTCTTGCATACTGCAGATGTTTGATCCACCTCTTCCGCTGCAAATGTCTGCAGATGTGATCCGCAGATTGCAGAAGTTTTCCTGTAGAAAAAACAAACAGCACCTAAGAGGTGAACAAAAAAACCGGTTTGTGAACCGGTTTGAAAAAAAAGTGGTTTGACCGAAACTGGTTTTTAAACCGGCCTAAACTGCCGGTTCTAGTTTGGTTCTAGGTACCCCTTGTTCAAACCGGTTTAGAAACCGGTCCGATTTAAAACCGGTTTCAAACCGGTCCCAAACTGGTCTCCAAACAGGTTCATAACCCGGTAGCCCAAACCTGTTTTTAAACCGGTTTTAAAAATATAATCGTTGGATAAAGGCTATATAACCGTTGGATAACGGCTATATAGTCGTTTGGAGTCCATTATTGACCGTTTTTTGGTGTTTTTAACCACTATACCCCCATTACGTTAGTATATATATGTATTGGATGTTTTAGTTGAATCACAATAACTTAAAACGCTCTCTAATCTCAAAAATACTAAAACGCTTAATACGTTCGTTCTCTTACAAAAAACTCTCTCAAAATTCTCTCAAATCTCAAATGGCTTCATCAAGTGCTCAATCTTCCGTTGGTTGTGATGGGTCTTCAAGCAACATGGTGGTAACAATCCTTCCAACGAATAAGAACCCGGAAATATGGTGCAATTATGATTTATGTCAAATGGCAAGCGGTCCGAACAAGGCTCGTTGCAAGTTTTGTCATAAGTTTTTCAAAAAAGATGCAAACACAACATTGAAGCAAACAAATATTGTAAGGCGTTGAAAGGTGAACCGTCTCAATGTCAAGCTTCGATGACAAACGAATAAAATGTTTGTGCTTATAACGTTGATGCGGTTCGAGAGCAAATGACGCATTTTGTAATTCAAGAAAGCTTGTCATTCAAACATTTCAACAATGAACATTTGACTCGACTCATTTCACGAACTCTCCAATCACGTTACACCAATGTAAGTCGTGCTACTATTCGTAGAGATTGTTTAAAAATGCGAAAAAAGCTAAAATGAATTAATATCTTATTTTGAAAATGTGCAAACCGGTGTTAACTTAACTAGTGATGTTTGTTGACTCCTCACGGTTCACCGGACTTGTACGTTTGTGTCACCGCCCATTGGGTTGAACACGATTCGTGGTAAATGATGAAACGTACGATTACGTTTGAATTGTTTGATTATTCTCACATCGGCCAAAACATTTTTTTTCTTATTGATAAAATTATTAAAACCTATAAATTAGAAAACAAAATATTTTCTATATCTTTTGATAACGCGTCAAATAACATGTTTGTGATCGATCATTTAAAATTAAAATATAAACCAATGTGTGACGGTGTGTTTTTTCATAGTCGATGTGTTGCGCACATCATAAACTTAACCATTCAAGACGGTTTAAAAACGATTGAAACACAGAAAGATAATTTTAAAAGAATGTTACGTGATATTTTTTAGCAATAACCAAAGATATAGTAGATATCGTAAGTTTTGTAAAGACGCAAATTCTAAATGTTTAGGTCCGATTGGGACGTACCAACACGACGGAATTCCACTTGTAACATGTTTGAAAAGACTATTGAACAAAAAAAAAGTTTAATAGCCTTTCATAATAGTTCGGTATCGTGGAAAAGCAAATAGTTACCATCCATCGGGTTGGTTCATTATTAAAAAAATAAGCAAATTGTATCAAAATTTTAAAAACGCAACTACTTGTCTTTCCGGAGTTTATTATCCAACGAGTCCGTTAGTAGTTCACCAAATTTATTATTGACTTATAAATTAAATGAGATGTCGTTTAGGGGTAGACCTTATTCGGATATGGTAACCCCAATGAATGAAAAACTTAAAAAGTATTTTAAAGAAATGCCTCCGGTTATTACATATGCCGCAACATTAAAACATTGTTTAAATTTATCTGGAGTTGAAATTTTACTTGATAAAATTACTTCTAATTTGGATTTAGAAGATGATAACCCATTTTATGGTAAAACTTTAAAAGCTAATTTCAACAATCAATTAGAAAAAAATGTATAATGTTTATTTATTAAAATATGGTGAAACATCACAAATCCACGAGTCATTAAGGCATGCGGCAAATTCCGAAATATATAATACTTTAAGGGATGAATGTAATAAATGTCAACGTGGTAACACTCTGAGTAGTGAACTCGAGAGGTATGGTGAAACAAACTTTTTTATCCACCATGAGTCCACATGAATTTAAAAATTTTGACTTGTTGGCTTAGTGAAAAGGTAAGGAAGACCAATTTACCATCCCATCCACCATGGCCCGAGATTTACTAACCGCCCAAGCTTTCACGATAGCATCGGAATCTGCTTTTTCTGTTAGTGGCAGTGTTATATCGATAAGACGAACTCGACTCACTCCCCAAGTGGTTGAAATGTCAATTTGCTTCAAGGATTATTTGGATACCACAGAAGGAGTACAAGACAAATGTTCACTTGAATTAGAATTGGAATACAAAGCATAATTATATGAGGACGAGGTAGAGAGTGGATTGACACCCGCAATGCCCGATGATGAAGAGGCATATGATGATTATTTTCATAACGAAGAATAAACGTACAAGTATGCAACGGACAAGCGAACGGAGAACGACTAGTCGACTAGGCTAAGTGTTTAGTTTTAAAAAAACTATTATTTAAACTTCTATGTTGTTTAAATTGTTTGTATGTTTATTATATATTTCACTTTCGTTATATGTTTTATATATAATATATTTCACTTTCTTTGCATATTATTAATAACAATATTAATAATAAAAGTTTTAAAACATTTATATAAAAAATTATATAAACCGGCCCAACCGGTTTTCAAACCGGCCCAAATCGTTGGAAACTATCAATTTATATTAAAACATTTATATTAAAATTTTATATAAACCGGCCGAACGATTTCCAACATACTATTTAATATGATTTTTATTTATAAAAATTTATATCAAAATTTATTAATAATAATATTAGATATGGTTTATTAGATATGGTTTAATTAATTAAAAAAAATTAAAACCGAACCGGTTTGGGCCCGAACCAGTTTTCAAACCGGCTCAAACTGGTTTAATAGGTTTGCGATTTAAGGGCTAGAAACTGGTTTAAGACCCGAACCGGTTTGGGGCCAAACCGGTTTTGACTATGTTTGACCAAACCGGTTTCTGTTTGGACCCCAAACCGGTTTCTGTTTGGACCCCAAACCGGTTTGGAAAAAATCCGGTTTCTACATGTCTAATTCATAGTAGTCACACTAGTATATGAGTATTTACGAAGAGAAATTCCAGTGAAAATGAGAGAATTTATGTGAATTGTATCGTGATTTCTGAGGAACAAGGTATACACTTATAAGTTATTTAATTTTTTAAAATTGATTGTGAGTGAAAAATTAAAAATGGTAATAGTAAAAATATAAAAATTATTATTTGATTGAAAGATATATTTAAAAAAATAATATTTTTAGTGCAATAGTATTCATCGTCTGTTCTCATTTGTATGTGATTGGGTCCTCTATGTTTTAGGAGACGGTTACGAGTAGTTATGAGTGAAGTCCAAAAAAAATTATAGAGTTGTACGGTGTTTCCTCATATCTGAGTAAAGACGATATAACCCCATAAAAATTTTTATCAAAAAAATATTATTTTCTTCCTAACGTTTCGTTGAATTTGTCATTTCAATTCAATATTATTTTTGTCATTTAAATCACTATAGTTTACTAAATATCGTCATTTTGTTCACTTCACTAACTTTGTTAAGACTCCCGTTAAATGTTAGGATATTTTAATCTTTTTCAATACCCTAATTATTCAATTAAAACAAATTAACCAATAATATTCAATTAAAACTAAAAAAACACATGAAGCGACTAGCGAGACCGGATGCTTCAATTAACTCTAACCCATGTTGATCGATTGAGGTATGTTGTGAGATTTCAATTAATCTTCACGTTTTATTTCAACGTGTACCGTTGTTCGAGTGAGGTTTGTTGTTGTCACGTTCGAATAAATGTGACAATAGCATGCATCAATCAAACAAAGCGTGACAATAGCAAACCTCAATCCCACATCAGACCTCAATCAAACAACAATACATGTTTGAACAAAAATGTGAAGATTAAGTGAAAACTCACTGCACACCTCAATCGAACAACATGAGTTAAAGTTAATTGAATCTTTGAAATCGAAGCGTTTGGTCTCACCAATCGCCTCATGTGTTTTTTAGTCTTAATTGAATGTTAATTGATTAATTTGTTTTAATTGGATAATTAGGGTGTTAAATATACTAAGATACCCTTATATTTAACAGATGTGTTTAACGATGTTAGTGAAGTGAATGAAAATAATAACATTTGATAAACTACAGTGACTGAAAGTGGTTGTGAGTGGATGACAGAGAAAATAAATGATATATGTATGAAAAAATATCATTTAATTGGAAAAGAGAAAAAAAAATGTAATGATTTTTTAATGTAATTATAGAAATGAGAATGAGAAACGAATTGTGAATGTTGTAACATAGTAAAGTTTGACAAGTCGATTATAACACCGATTATAATGAATTCAACTCGTTTAGTGTATAGGTAAAATTCTTAGATTTTTTACAATAAAAATATATTAAGTTGAACTCTATCCTAACAAAATTAATACACTTCAGTTGATAGTAAACAATAGTAAGAGTTAAAATTATATTTTGAAAATACCAGATTTCAATTTAAGATGCATTAAAGGTTATTATGGTTTACCCGTGTGAATATAATATGTATGAGCTATCATGATGGCGAGAGAATGCTAATAGAAAGGTTTGATTTGATAACCAGATGATAACATTATACGTAATGAATAATGTTTTTTAAAGAGTAATTTACATTACATCAGTGTCAATTTAACATTTTTTTTGTAAAAACATATGTAATGATTTATGCTTTTTAATGTCCTTCAATCATTATCAAATTATAAAAATTATGAAAAACAAATTATAAAAAGTTATGGCGTTATGATGAAAACGTCTTCCACATATAACGCCCCTATAATAGTCATAATGATGGTGTAGAACATTTTAAGATTTAATAATGCTCCTTTAATAACATGCTTATAGTTGATAGCCTAAATAAATTATGACACATCAACACTTTTAAGATGGTTAAACCTTAAATGCACTCAACTTCTCATTAGTCATTAATTTGATGCATCTGAATCACAAAACGAAACTTTGATTGTGTTTATATTTTACTCATCGAAATAAATGATTTACTAGAAGTATAGTGGGAGTAGTTACTAGTTACACTCGGTTAAAATAAATCATCAAATTTATTCAAGAAAACATAAAGTTATAGTTAATATAATGGGGTTTAATTCTAAGGAAAGGTATTATTCGTTTTTCAGAATAATCATTCGATGCTCTTAGCACTCATGTTCTTTACGAGGCACTAAGATCTAAAATAACCTGTTAAAATTGGTCCCATCATGAGTTCATGGCTTAAGGGTTGTTTGTTACTTTTTAATAGCTAAAAGATTCTCTCAATTTTCAATGGTTAATATGTAACATTTTAATTTCATTTTTTAAACATTCAGACTTAAGATGACATTTTAATTATTAAAAGCCTATAAACCAGCAAAAGATAACGTCTTAATATCTATTAAAAGGTTACTAGACAACCACTTATTTTACGCAACAAGATGAAAAGTAACAACTCACTCTAAACATATCATGTCTATTGAAACTTTTGTAGAAAAAAAACATTTAAAAGGAATTGTAACATTCATAACATTAAGCTAATAACCAACTGCATGATCCACGGGCTTACTTTGCCCAACATTACGACTTACCACGTGTTAGTTCGCCTATTAAAAAAATTTGCTGTTTTGGTTTTGCTACAAAATAACTCCCTTGAAATCAAGTTATTTGTAAACGAGCTGAGATTGAGCAAAAATAAGCTCGGTTTGTGGCTCACTCATTAGCTACTCGTTGGTTTGCTCATCAGCTCGTATGTTTGGCTCATTTAAGTTAAAGCATAATGTATAATTATATAGCTAAAATTATAACATACTATGTAGGCTTAAATTTCATTATCAGTGTAGTATTTAAATAGACCATAAAAGGCTAAAGATAAAATATAGAAGATGTTTATACACTGTGAAATAACATTTTCGTATTATTATCTCAAAAGAGTTAAAATAAACAAATATTAAGAAAATATATTACGTTTTGTTTCTATATTTATATAAATATGTGTAAAGAATATAAACAATATTTTTTCTCTAAAAATAATCAAGTTGGCTCGTCGTTCATAAATCAATCGAACCCGACCCTACAATTTCAACTTGTTAAAATAAACAAATTGGCTTCGCTTGGCTTAGCTCGGTTTATAAACGAGTGGAGCTTGAGCTCACCCTAGCCCAGCTTGTTTAGGTTTGGTTTGATTCGTTTACAACGTGACACCCTAGAGGGCCACTATATATTTACGAAGTCAATCGCCGTTGCCTAAAATTTGACCGAAATTTCCCAAATCTCGCCATTGTCAAATAACTCCACCCCATCATCCCCTCATTTTCTATCACCATCGAACGAATTTCTATGTTTTTTGACAGACTTTTAGGGTTTCTAGGATCCTTGGATCTGGATATCCCCTAATTGAAGACTCCATTTACGCTGTGTTTCCAAGTTTACTTAACGAGAGAAAAGAAAGGAAACATTTTCTTTTCCTTTCTTTTTTTTCTTCTTTTTTTCTTCTTCTCTTCTTTTATTTTCTTTCTTTTCCTTTCTCTCCATTTCCTTCCATTTTGAAAGGATTGATTTTAGCCTTCATTTTCCTTCAATTTCTTTACATTCCCTCCTTAAGTAACTCGGGAACACGAATTTTAATAATCCTTCCATTTCCTCCCATTAAAAAAACTCTGGAACACAACTATTTTTTCTTTCCTTCCACTTCCTTTCTTTTCTCTCCTTAAATGAGACTCGGAAACACAACGTTAAAGGCGAAGTTGAAATGAAGACCGCCATCGATTTGTCAAGTGGCGATTGTGGTGATGAAACATGATGGGTGGTGAAGTTGAGACTATGTGGTGATGGCCATGGTGGAGTGGCGACTATGGTGGGGTTAAATACAAAGGAGCCATTATGACCACAATTCTGATTTCTCAAAGTTCGGGTCCATGTTTGCAGGACATACCATAGGAACCATTCATATAATTAACTCTTAAAAATAAATAAACAGTAAACCAAAAAAAAACTAAAAACATTCGCCCCAAGGATCGAACAACGGACCCTCTGCTTTAGTAATTAAAAAAATTCTAGTGATGTTTGAAGTTACCATCTTTTAAAAGTAACAGGAAAAAGCCAAAATAAAATTTCAATATCTGTCTAGAGTGATTGAACCTACCGATGTGCTAAGTGTTGAATTTGTGCCCAGAGCGTATTTAACTATTTATAATCTATCTAAATTATGCTATGCATGACACAATATGTGTAGCATGTTAAATTATGCTATGACACAATATGTCAATATGGTTAGACAAATTGGATTTTAATGATCCAAGTTATTACTAATTAGCCGATGGTAATCCATACCATTGGTTTGGCTGGTAATGACGGGTGGTTCAAGGAACAACCCTTTTATGATGTTAAAACGCGTAACATTCTCTCATTTAATGGTGTAATTATCTTGAATTAGATAACTACAGTTGCTTATGTTTCAGGTATGTTGGGAGCTAAAAATGGTGAAAACGTTGCGAGCATGGAACGAAGTGGACGTGTGTGGAAAGAAGAAAAGAAGAAACAAATATTCAGGCTCCACCGTACCTTACGGTGGCCACCGTAAGGTACGATAGACCCCAAATCCTGAATTTTTCCACCGTATCACAGAAGGTTTCCACCGTATTATCCCTGTGGCTACCGTAACTTACGGTGGCTACCGTAAGTTACGGTAGAGGTGACTTTCTGCACAAGTGGATTCATATATTTAAGTCACAAGTGGAGGTGCTTTTGAGGAAAAGATGGAAATATGACGAGTCTTTGGCTGAAAGTAGGGGACTTTTGGCTGTATTATTTTGTTTAAAAACATTGGAAAAGAATGGATTTAGGTAATCAATCTCTTTTGAACAAGAACATTCGGGTGGTGAGATTTAAGAATTGTTTTGGCTAAGCTTTTGTTGATCTTCTTAGATGTGTTGAAGAACAAGATCTTGTGGTACTTTAATCCTTGCTATTTCGTTTTGATTGTTATGAATTGTATCTTGAATCTTGTTTTCATGCACAAAACTATGAGTGGCTAGTCTTTTTGTGTGTTTCCTTTTGGTTTGAAGGATTTGTAACTTTGATCATGTTGGTGTTTTCTATTTATGGGATGATGAAATTGATCTTGTGATTGTTTTGTCATGATGATTGTGTATTATGTGTAATGGGTCATTCATGGATTGCTTAACTTTAACCATATGTTCTTGTTGCCATAGGCAAATCTTTATTTAGTGGATGGGTTGGGTAATTCAATAGTGATACTGATTATCGAGAGATAACCTTGCTAATACAAATACTTAGTCCTCTTTGATCACATATAAGCACACACTCATGAATCATGTCTATGTGGTTCTTCCCAATTAACACCAATATCATCATTTGTTAAAATCCGGATACCAAAAGGAAACATATCTCTCATTACTGATTTTACAAACCAATTTACTTTCAATTCTTGCTTTAAGCCAATTCAACAAATCAACAGATTATTGAACTTTACTTATTCATCATTTTAGTTAAATTTAGGTAATTGCAATTTGATTGAGTTAACACATATTCCACAAACTCCCTGTGTTCGATACCCACTTACCGCTAGCTAATTAGTAGTATTTGGTTTTAAATTTGATTGAGACTTCGACCTCACGTCAAATTTTGGCGCCGTTGCCGGGGAGTTGTGCGCAACGTGTGTTTGCTTATTAGTCTTGTTTTGTTATTTCGGTGTTACGCTGGTTGTGTGTAGTGTGCAGGTTTTGTTTCAAGTGTATGCATACCAGAAATTCGAGCTCATCGTCACCATTAGTGTTTGATCCAGAAATTGAACGAGCAGCTCGTAGAAACAGAGTATTACATCGACAAAACAAAATCAGTGGTTCATCAATAGCACCTATATCACCCGATACACCACGAAACATAATGAATCCGCTTTCACCACCTTCTACTACGGGTCAAACAATACCATCCGAGCCTATGCCCAATCCTACATTACCACCGGAGACTAAACCAACCCATACCCCATTACCTACAAGTACCCAAACCGAACATTCTTTTAGCTTTGACCCATCAGCACCTATTCCGCCCTTTTCATATTTCTTCCCAACAACCGGTCAATCATCATCATCTAGACCAGTACCAACACCACAACCATACCAATCCAACCCATCCATATTTCATACTCCCTCTACCTCTCAAATGCAACCGGATACACAAGACCAACAACCTCAAGTTGTACAAACATCGGGAGTAGGACGAGCTGGTGTTGATGGTGGTTATGGTGATGAATTTAGGAGATATGAGGAAGAAGGGTACACGTACGAAGGAGATGCTGATCAAGGAAATTATGTTTATAGTCAAGGACAAGCTATGCAAGGATATGGGAGACTACAACCACAAGTTGTGCAGCAACAAGTTATACCACAACAAATGCAACCCAAGTGAGGCCACATGGGCCACAGTTTCAAGAGCAGATTCTTCCACAACATGGGGGAGCAAACTTTCAACCACCATTTCAGCAATTCATGCCTCCAGGACCACAAGTTCAAAGACCAATGGGTCCTCAGCGACCAAGAGTTAGGTTGGGTGTTCCACGAAGGCATAATTGGGATGCTGCTAGGGGTATTGAGGCACGCTTTCATCCAATCATCACAATAATCCATCAACAGTGGTTATTCCTCAAAACAATCAAGGGAGAACGTTTGAAGTCCGAACATATTCACTTCAAAGTTTGCCAAAGTACAAAGGGTTAGCAACGGAAGAACCTTATTTTTATTTGGAAGCTTATGACTCAATTTGTAACACAATTGGTGGTCAAGGATTTTCTGCGGATGATGTCAAGTTGGTATTGTTTCAGTTTTCATTGGAGGATAAGGCAAAGAGGTGGTTCTACACTTTGCCATCCGCTTCAATTTATACATGGGCTGAAATACAACAAAGGTTTTTGAAAGAGTTTTTCACAGCCCAAAAGACTAATGATGCTAGGAGAAGCTTGAGAAGCTTCCAACAACAACAAGGTGAAATGTTCCATGAGGCGTTTGAGCGGTTTAACATGATGATCAAGAATTGTCCTCATCATGGAATTGAGTTATGGGAGTTGTTGAATGCTTTTCACGAGGGGCTTCATTCTGAAGATGCTCGGGATTTAATGTCTATCACAAATGGTACATTTGGTACGAACTACGAGCAAGACGATTGGGCATTTTTGGAACAAATGGCGGTTACATCAAAGAGGAAGGCTCAATCATCAAGACGAGCACGACCGGTCATTACACGAGCTCCAGTTCATGCGGTGGATGATGGTAATGTACAAGCTACAAATCAAGTTTATAATGTTTGTACAAATTGCAATGAGTTGGGGCATGCTGTGGATTCTTGCACGGTAACTTTTGAACAAGTGGAGGAAGTGAATGCTATTCAAGGTCAAGGGTTTGTTGGAAGAAACTACAACATGAATTCAAACACCTATCATCCGGGTTTGAGGAATCATCCAAACTTTAGTTATGGGAATCCGGCCAATCAATCTAACCCAAATTTCCAAGGAAAGCCTCAAGGTAATTTTGTTCCTCGTCAACAATACCAAAATTATCAAGGAAATTTTAGAGGGGGAAACAATCAAGGATATCAAAAACCTTTTCAACCATCAGGAAATAACCAAGGAAATGAGACAAATCAATCTTCATCAAGTGATGGTAATGAAGTGATGGAGATGCTAAAGTCCATGCAACAGGAGATGCAAAAGAGGAATCAATTGGATGATGCTAGAGCTCAAAAAGATGAAATTCGAGACAAAGCTATTCAATCATTAACCAATCAAATGGGTCAACTTGCAACGGATGTGGCAAATCTCAAGAAAAACAAAGGTCAACTTCCTAGTGACACAAAGGTAAATCCCTCTCACAGTTCTTCTCGTAATGTTCCTATTAATCATGTTAGTGTGTTGAGAAGTGGTAAAGAATTTAAAACACCACCGTCTCCGGTTTTAATTGATGGGGTGGTTGAGGATATTACCGGTTAGAAAGTGATGAGGAAGACCAAAGTCTTCAAGAAAATGTTTTGAACGAAAATGCAAATAAGAAAGTTATTGAAAAACCGGTTTTCAAGGAAAATGTGATTCAAAATGATAAAGAGGTGGACCAATGCCAAGTACCATTTCCGTCGGCTTTGGTTGACCCGGGTAAAAAGAGTGTGATCTCACATTCATCATTGGAAAAAGATGACATAATGGAAGTTTTCAAACAAGTCAAAGTTAACATTCCATTAATTGAGGCAATTCAGAAAATTCCAGCTTATGCAAAGTTTTTAAAAGAGTTATGTACATTTAAAAGAAGAAAAAGGGTGCCTAAACGGGTTAAACTAACTGCAAGGGTGAGTGCAATTGTGGAGGGAACCATCCCACTCAAGCTCCGAGATCCTGGAGCACTATTGATAGATATCCAAGTGGGTGATTTCAAAATGTCTAAGGCGTTATTGGATCTTGGAGCCGGGGTGAGTATCCTTCCGGGAAGTTTATATGACCAATACGATTTTGGTCCATTGAAACGGGTGGAGACAACGGTGGTGTTAGCCGATTTGTCTCATAAACTTCCTAGGGGGATTGTGCGGGATGTGATTGTACAGGTGAAGGAGTTTTATTATCCTGTTGACTTTTTGGTTTTGGATTATGCTTCGGTTGATTCAAACCACAGCCCAAATGTTATTTTGGGACGACCATTTTTGAACACGGCTCATGCACGGATTGATTGCAGGAATGGTACAGTACAAATGGCATTTGGTAAACGCTAAATGAGTTTAAATGTGTTTGCTAACAAATCTTATTTTGATGATGATGATGAGTGTTTTATGGCAGATGAATTTGATGAGTATGACCCTCATGAGTATGAGGAAGATTCGGTGGAGGTTTGTTTGTGTGATTTTTCTGAACAGGTACAGGTTTGTGCATTGAGGATGGAGGAGCAAAAACAAGATGTGTTGGCTGTACAGGAAGGGAGGCCACCATGGACTCACCAAATTGAAAGTTTACCGGCTGAAATTAATTCCAATACAAAGCCATCTTTGGAATGTCCACCCAAGATTGAGTTGAAGATTCTACCGGATCACTTGAAGTATGTGTTTTTGGGAGAAGAGGAAACATTGCCGGTTATCATAGCATCCAACTTGGAAGAAGCTCAAGAACACAAACTTCTAAAGGTGTTAAAAACAAACAAGGCCGTAATTGGGTGGACAATAACCAATTTGAAAGGTATTAGTCCTTCTGTAGTGATGCACAAAATCATTACTGTTAGGATCTCAGCCTCTAGTTTGATCAATTAGATTGTGTTCGCAGCGGATTTAGCATGATAATTAGCAATTAATGCAAGAACATAAGGAATATTGCATGTAAAGTAAATTGTAAAGAGAGAGAATAATTCTGCCTTAAAAGGAATAATATTCGTTTATTTCACATGTTTCGGCATGGAATACATTCAGGTCACTGCCCTTTTATAGGCAAATGACCCATACTGTTGTCAGATTCCACTGACATTAAACAGTTATTAACTAACTACTGATAGAACACAACTATTGAAGATGTCACAACAGCTGACATCTTCTTACAAAATTTCCTAAGTGTTCTACCTATTACAAGTACTGAAAAGGAAACTACTGAAAAGCTACAACAACTGAAGAACAAACTCTTCAGTCGTTTACAACTACTGAACTATAACAGCTGAAGAACAAACTCTTCAGCTGTTGTACAAATTACTGAAATGAAAAACATAAAACTACTGAAAAGAAAATAAACCATCACAACAACTGAAGAAGACTTCTTCAGTTGTTATGACAAACTCTGAAACTTCAGCACTTTGGTCTTCAGACTTTGGTCTTCAGATGATTCATCAGCTGATGACTTCAGTAGTTGTCATCAGTTGATGTCTTCAGTCGTTGTCTTCAGACTTTGTGCATCAGCAGTTGATCATCAGTTCTTCAGTTCTTCAGACTTTGATCTTCAGCACTTATCTTCAGTACTTGAATTCTTCAGTACGTGTGTTTATCAGTACTTTAGACTTCAGTACTTATCTTCAGTACTTTGGGATCTTCAGCTGTTGTACTTCAGTTCTTTGAACTTCAGCTGTTGATTCTTCAGACTTTGTCAGAACAGCTGATGGGAGTCTTCAGCAGTTGTTGTGATGTCATGTGGGACTTAGAGGTTTTCCTGATCTTGGCTCATTGGTTCTTTTGGTCCAACAAACTCCCCCTGAACCAATGCAGCCAAAACCTCTAATTATTTGTTGTCCCACTTATTGTTAGCATAAGGATTGGTCTATTTCCTTCTGGATCAGATTAGAAGTTGACCCTGATAAGCACTGGCCTGGGAGAAGGTTTCTGGTATTTGTTTGGCTAAGTATGGATGGGAGCCCTGTTTTGGGGAATTGGACACAGAGCTATTGTCCCATCCATGAAACCTACCTCCCACGTACAAGCCTGTAGGATTCTCTGGTGTAGGCTCGGACAAAAATCATTTGTTCTTCTTTAGATAGGTCCTCAGCCCCACCATAAATAATCCTTCACGGCCGTACAGCTCTGAGACATACTTGACCTGTTTCCCATTTTTGAGCTCAACTGTTGTGATTTGCCTGTATGCAAATTCATTAGGATGTTTGCCCTCAAGCAACAAGTTAAGCTCATCTTTGTGGAAGTTCTCAAGCTTCTTATAAACTAAGCCTTTTCTAACCATCCTGTTCTCCAACATCATTTCAGGTGGTTGCTTAGACTTATAAGCTTTCTCGAACTCATCCACAATTTCCCAGGGTGTTAATACAAGAGCCACTGTGATTACTTCATCTACAATCCTCTTCATCTGGCTCTTGTACCTCACAGGAATATCTTTCTTTGTGATCCTGTGAGCCACCCTAGGATCAGGCCAAGTCCTCACTCTCTTTTTGTTATATTGGAAGGTTTGTTTGAGAGTGAAGAGTCTCAGAGCTTCTTTCTTCATGTTCATGATAGAGGTGGAGGCAGCATATGCTTGGTCAATTGACTTAAGCATTTCAGCATCATGAAGCTGCTGCTACTCCTCTTCCTCTATCTTTACCCTCACAGTGTCCATCTGTGAGGTGGGAGTGATGGTTTGGGGTTTGGCTTTTGGTAGAGGGATGACTGCTGAAAGGGGCAGTCTATCCTCCTCATCCTCCTCTTCTTCTTCTTCTTGTTGCAGCCTCAACACCCTTCTCTTCTTCTTCAAGGGTGGATCATTGGCTGCGGGTTTTGATGGTGAAGGGGTTGGTTTAGTGGGTTGTGGTTGGGTTGTTGGTGTGGGAATGTTGGCAGGCACTGCTAGTAACCTAGAGATAAGAGCTGGTTTGGTCTGTTTTACTAGCAGTGTCATGTTCCCAGCACCGGCTTCTGAGAGGGCCTCAGCGACCAGTCCTTTAGTGAAATCACCAGCCGAACAGATCTTGGTGGTTATTGCTAAGAGTCTATCCCTGGTCCATGCCTTGACATCAAGGACTGGCCTGCCCAGGTACTTCGAAGTGAACCTACTCATAGCCTTAAGTTTCTTTCTTTCCTCTTGGCTATAAGTAGTCCATCGGTACTCAATCTCTCTTCTCTCCAAGTTCCTGATCTCCTGATCTAGCAAGGTAGTGTCCTTGTCAAAGCCTTGCCTGAACAGCTGATCAATGACAGAGTCCATTGATCGGCTATGCTCAGCATCAGCCTCCTTGACAAGGGCTGCTAGATCAGAGTCAACACCCTCCCTCACCTTCTCTTTCTTTTGATAAGTGACACTGAAATCCTTTTGGATTCCAGTCACTTCTTTTTCAGCTCTCTCCTCCTTCTCCCTCCCCTTCCCCTTAGTCTCCTCAACCTTCTCCCTCTCAATCACCTCCTTTCTTCCTACTTCTAACTCCTCCTCTCCCCTCTTCCTCTTAACTTGCACTGAGGTCTCCCCCTTTTTAGGTGCATTGGTTGGGGTTTGACTCTCAGCAAGTGCTTTAGCAACAGCAACCTCCACCAGAGGTTGGATATGTGTGGGAAGCCTCTCATCAATGGTTTTCATCACAATTTCTGTGATTATGGGTGTGATGAGAGGCAGGGGTTTCTGGAGGATAGCATCTAGCTGCTCAGGGGGGTTCTGGCCCTGAGAGCTAGTGCCAGAAGCAGGGGCTGGTGGCTGAGTTTTTGGGAGTGGTTGTGTGTTTTGGAGACCTTCGGGTGAAGGTGCCATCTGTGGGTCAGTGGTGGCAGATGGACTTCTATCTTGAGTCATTTAAGCAAGCAGCTCTTTGAGTCTGCTTATCTCATCCTCTAAGATAGTGTTGTGAGCAACTACATCAAAGAAGAAGCTCAGGTCATCATCAGTATAAACTGAATCACCTGACCTCCTGACTGTGTCAGGATATACATGCTCTGAGTGTGGCTCAGTAGTAGCATGTGCCCCTTGTTCTTGGTACTGGGGACTTCCAGCCTCCGGATTGGATCCATCATCGACAGTTGCCTCTGGTGAGGTCTTATTGCTTGTACCAGCTTCACCCTTCTCATGTGCTGATGCAGGGGAAGTGGCAGCCTTACCAGAATGTCCTATCTCCCTAGCCACACTGGGAGATTGGACATATGATTCTCTGTGTTGGGGGCTCCCACCAGCACTTGTATCCACCCTCTCTTCGGTTGGAGTCTCCCCAGTTGTAATAGGTTTCTAGGGAGAGGGTGGAGTGCTCAGGTGGGTCAACACTTTGGCAATTATTAGGGTTGGACTTTGTGGGGCGGCTTCTGTGGGAGATGGGCTAGAAGCAGAGTGCACATGGGGAGGAGTGTGCATGTCAATGGCAGTCTCCTCAAGTGAGAAAGACCCCAGATGTGTAGGTGCCCCAGAAGTGGTTGCATCAGGCTCCTGTTGAGAGGAAGCCTGTGCGGTTGTGGTGGGTGGAGTCGTGGTAGCTGCTGGGAGAATCGAACCAGCAGCCACATCCTGCCTTTGTGTTGCAGGGGCATCCTCAGGGGACTCATTTCCCTGAGTAGCCTTTTTGGGCTTCTTCTTGGCTTTTGGCTTGGTGGGGACTTTGGATTTGGAGGTGGAGGCTGTGTCACACCCCAACCTAGACGGCGGAAACGTCGAGGTGTGAGGAATATGATTGTTCACAACCACATAACGCTATGTTTAAATGTAAATATTCAAATTAATAGTTTCAACAGGAATTACAACATAAGTCTCAATGATGAAATACATTCAAGCAAATATCAAACATAACATAACATTTCATTTATTTAACTAGGTCCACGTCCTAGTTTTATTGCAAGCTTCAAAAGACCACTTTAAACTTGGGGGTTACCTGAAACATGATAAAAATAAAAGGTCAACTAAAAATAGTTGGTGAGTTTCCAAGGTTTTCATACATAATATGAAAAGATTATAAGTAGCAATTCATGTCATAGGTTATAAGCTAGTAAGGTTATAGAACACATATCTTTACAATCAAACCTCGACTTGATTACAAGTATATAAGATTGACTAAGTGTATTTGGTTCCCTAGTGCACAAGCATACGGCTCCTAGGAGTCGGCAATACATCGACTTTAGCACCAAATAGGCTTGTCAGGCCCAAAGATCTAAGACGTCGCCAGGCTAGCAATAGTTAATGATTGTAACAAACTATGTATCTCATATAATCACTTACAACACACAAATAACCATGACAAAATATAAGGATGAATTGCAAGTGCTTCATAAGTATCAAACGTTTATAAGTGTATGATGTATAAGAATCATGTTTCACCCCAAAACGGTGTGAAATAAAGTAAAAAGGGGCAAGGAAAACTCATATGATTGAATATGTATATTTTGGATGATTAATAAAGAATAATCTTAAGCGTCGTTTCGACGTAGTCCTTCACAATATTCCTGAATATACATTTTACAAGTTAAGTCTATTTAACAAGGTTAACGTTTTAACGCGAACTAGGGTTTCGATAGAATGGTGGGGTTTTTATAATACGTCTAACAAAATATATTTGATTTTGTTTTGCGTTAATGAAAATGAAATATACTATTTAATCGTTTTAATATAAAAGAAACCATTTGTAATAAAGTCTAAGTATAGTTTAAATAAACCAATTTTATTTAGTTTGAATGAATTTATTGAAAGTGATTATGTTTAAAATCTAAAATAAATGTATCAATACACTTGGTCATTTGATTGATTGTTAAATTGCGGAAAGAATAAATAATTAATTTTATTAATTAATTATATGTCAATTAATTAAAGTATTTAATTATTTAAATGACTAAAAGAAATGAAAATGTTTTTGGAATGATTTAAATATAAAACTTTTATATTTAATCATGATTTAAGCAATAATAAATATTATTCGAATAAATTAAAAGTAATATAGTGTCGAATAATAATTTAAAAAAATTAAATTATTATTAAAAGTCCACTTTCGTATAAATAATTTTGTATTATTTGTAATTTTAAATAAAAATAGATAAAATGTTAAAATAAATTTCAGAAAAATAATTAAGTTGTTTTAAAAATTTTTAATGTTTGTAAAAACATTTTTATGATTTTTGGGAATTTTTTCTGGAATTTTTAAAGGCTTAAAAAGGCCTAAAAATAAATGGAGGTGCCCGGGGTCGAACCCGGGACCTCCTGTTTGTCATGGGATCACGGGAACCAGTGGACCAAAGGCTTATAGCCGCGAAGGGATTGGTTTCCACATGGTCTTAACCTGAATCCCTTGAATACCCCCAATTCATATGAACCCTAAAAACGAATTCGATCCAATTGAACATCAAATTGATCCTGATAACAGAAACATTCATGGGGCTTTTGTTCCCCATGAAAAATCGAGTATGTATGTATGTTTAATTACCTATATGGTGTTCGATTGAAGTTAAACTTGATGAAGAACAGGTCACGACTTCGTAGCACAGGTTCGATACTCAAACGTTGATGATAATTCAATTAACTTTGAGGTTAGCTTCGTGTGGTGTTGTTGATGTAAAGCCCCTTGTCAATTTCGAAGATTGTAGCCCGGATAATGGTGTTTGACCCAGTTGCAGTTTCGCGATGAGGATGATGATCGATGGAGTGTTTTGTGTGTTTTAAGGTAATTGAAATGGTTAAACGATTACATATAGATATACAAACATTCAGGTTTAATTAATTGGATTTTAACAGAGGTTAGTGCGATCGATTGGACTGTAAAAGCTGTCGACATCGCGTAGAGAGAAAACAGAGATTGAATCGCACTTAGATTTCAAATTAAACTATAGGCATGCGTTCGAATCTTGCACATGAGGCTGTCAGGGTGTTTGTCTTGATTAAAAATTGAGTAAATTGGCCGCTGCGGGCTCGCCGGAGCCGATGGCCGGCGGCGAGGTCTCCGACGGGGTAAAGGGGGTTGGGTTTTAATTAATTACAGAATGGTCCCTGGGGTTTTGTAACTTTATTATTTCATGTTTAAACCTTTTAAAATAGTTTTCAAAATTACAAACTAGCCCCTGGACTTATTAAATCCTATTTAATAAATTTTATAAATAATTATTATTAATAATAATATTTTATTATTATTATTATTATTATCATTATTATTATTATTATTATTATTATTATTATTACTATTATTGTTATTATTATTATAATTATTATTATTATTATTGTTGTTGTTTTTTTTAACTATCGTAAAATGACGGATGTTACAGTCTCCCCTACTTTTAGAAATTTCGTCCCGAAATTTAATCATGAGAAATAAATTCTAAGGTTATGAGGAGACTTAGATGTCATTTCGTGTTCATGAGTGCACTCTTGGAGTGTTTAAGTTTGACTATGATTCTTAAGTTTGTTAAGTTTCACCGTTTATAATCTTATATGTCCTTGACAAGGTGTGCAAGTAATTCCTTTAAGATTTTGAATTGATAAACGTTTGTATTTCAAACGGTTCAATACGGTTAAAAAATTTTTTTTTTTCATGTGTGAAACACCATACATTAGATCGATACGGGACCCGGCTTAACGAACATGAGAATTAAGTTTTGGATGGAATTCTTAAGAGCTTCTCAAGCAAGTAACTTTAACGGGTTTCTAGGTGATCGTTTCTTGTTCACTCATGTCAATGAGGGTTCAAAGTATTATTAGTGTAATGTTGATGCAAGTATCGGGTTTGTTAAGATCAAAGATTAACTTTAGTATGAGGAAAATCGTTGTAATGGGTATTCAGAATAAATGTGGTTTTGAGGGAAAACATTATTACCAGAGGTTGTTATAAGGAGTTCAAAGATGGTCCAAGAAATGACACAATAATAGAAATTGCATTGATCAATGAAGATAGCATTCACGATTGGATTAAAATTTAAATAATTCAGGATATTGCGGATAAAGGCAAACACAAGTAGCTTTCCAAATACGGCTTGCACACGCGGTTCATCAAACTCATAATCACAGCTGAGAAACATTTGTGTGGCTAGGAAGCCATGAACACAAATTAGTAATGTCTTTATTTGGCAGGAAGGTTGTTTGGGAAGCTATCATTACGCAATCAGGTTTTAATGATAACTCAAAATGAAAGTTGATAAGTAAGGAATAAATGGTTCGATGTAGCTAGATCGAGTCAAAATATGAAGATAAAGGGAAAGAATTTGATTTAAGTATTTACATGCTTCAAGCTTGGAATCAAAATCAACCTAAAACAATCGGGTCTAGTTCAGAGATCATGCTTTGGCTTGATAGGTCGAATCACCAACATTGATTCACCCACCCTTCAAGTTACTACATGCTTCTCGTCACTTGATTACAACCATGGTAAGTTGAAGATCAAGAAATAAGAATAGTCATCAAGGTGTGGTTTTCACTCCTAACTTGATGGTGTATTCCCAAGATATGACCATTAACTTACCAATCAAAAAGTTCGATCCCAACTCATTGTTAAGGATCCATATAAATAAGACGAGGTAACTCACCATTAAGGTAAGGGAAATCACTCATATCTTAACAGTGAAGTTCTTACAAAAACAAAAGTGAAGTTCTTACAAAAACAAAATATAACGAAATGAACTTCTTCATCAAAATCTAGAATTCACTCCTACTTTGATGAGATCGTTTCATTTGAGAGAATACAATCCATAAAAATGAAATAATCATCAAGGTATGGAATTCACGCCTATCTTGATGATTGAGCTTCATAATAACAAGGAAACAATCAAAGATTAACATTTGTCACCAAAGTACGGGTTTCAATCCTATTTGGTGAGATCATGTCATTTGTGAAAAGCCATTCCAAAGAGAATACTTGGAGTCAATTCTTAAGATAAGGTAATCACTCCAATCCAGAAGATGAAATTTCATAAAATACACAATTGGAAACCATTTATCGAACGAATAGAGAATCATCAAAGTAAGGGATTCACCCTTGTTTTGATGAGTTATGAATCATTTAGAAGATACGAGTGTTCTTAGTCATAGGACGTTCAAACTCTTGCATCCCCCATGGTGCAAACGGTACGAAGTTTGACAAAACAGCGAAAAGAACAGAATATCAACTTAGAAATTCAAGAAATTTCAAGTTACAACAATGTAAGAGAAAATCATGATTACAAGCTTAAGATCAAAGTTCAAGATAACAGAATTTGTTATGGTGTTCAAATCTTGGATGGTTTGAATCGGGAAGACGAACTCAAGGACAGGAATTATTCAACATCACAATGAGATGTGAATATTCGATCGAAAGGAAACACATGGACTTCTCAGGATATGATATCAACCATAACCTTGTTGAAGATACGCGTACTTATAAGTAATCTCTCATCTCAAGGGTTTCTAGTCAAGTAAACGGATTCAATGATCGAATCAAATCACTATTTACACTTTGCTTAGACAAAGTATCCAATGATGTAGGAATTTCATCTACAGCATTGCATGTTCTTAGTTATGGGCCACCTCCTTAAAAGGATTCAAGGATCATAAGTAACGGTTTAAAGTTTTAAAGACCATACGGTTTAGATTCCCACTATCTTTGGATATATTAAGATCCATGTTCTCGTTGGTCAAGGTATGGAAATAGTTACATGAAAGGCTGGGTTCAATACCGTTACACGTTACACGTTGAGCGTTTAAACGTAAGAGTTGAAATGTAGGATGGGTTTAATATTAACAGGAATATTATTTAGGTTAAGGATGAGAAAGTGTTTAAACTTTGATGATAAACTAGTTCAAGGATTCAACGATTTTTAAGATACAAAAGGATGGTTCCATTTGGTAACGCATTACCATTTGGAATCGTTGACATGTCAAGGTAAATTGACCCATTTACCTTAGAAACTTGTGTACGTTGACCATAGTTTATCACTCATCCCAGAAATCCCCAGGTAAGCATAACTGGTCTCGTAGTGAGATTTATGCGATATGCTAGCCTTAGCCCGAAGGCCTTTTGCCAGGAAATCCAGAATACAGGTGTCTATGTGTCACACAAATTTTCTTTGGTTCATGAAATCAAAACCTTGATGAGATTTTCATAGATTAGACATAAAGTCTAAGGAATTGAACTCACGATGATAAGTGTAGATTCCACATGTCGTTGAGAATAAGTTTAGGAAGTTCATTATCGGGGAGAGTCAAAGAGTCGAAGTTAAGTTTAGGGAGTCTAAGTTTTAAGCATACATAAGGCAATCCTATGCTAAGGCATCAAATTGCACAAAAGGCATAGCATTATGTAGCATTTCAAACAATATGTGAGCACAAAAGTATAAAGATCTTTCTATGAGGTTCATGCAACTATAGACTAGGTCACCATTTCTAATAATCTAAATCCCTATAGTTATGGGCTCTGATACCAATCTGTCACACCCCAACCTAGACGGCGGAAACGTCGAGGTGTGAGGAATACGATTGTTCACAGCCACATAACGCTATGTTTAAATGTAAATATTCAAATTAATAGTTTCAACAGGAATTACGACATAAGTCTCAATCATGAAATACATTCAAGCAAATATCAAACATAACATAACATTTCATTTATTTTACTAGGTCCACCTCCTAGTTTTATTGCAAGCTTCAAAAGACCACTTTAAACTTGGGGGTTACCTGAAACATGATAAAAATAAAAGGTCAACTAAAAATAGTTGGTGAGTTTCCAAGGTTTTCATACATAATATGAAAAGATTATAAGTAGCAATTCATGTCATAGGTTATAAGCTAGTAAGGTTATAGAACACATATCTTTACAATCAAACCTCGACTTGATTACAAGTATATAAGATTGGCTAAGTGTATTTGGTTCCCTAGTGCACAAGCATACAGCTCCTAGGAGTCGGCAATACATCGACTTTAGCACCAAATAGGCTTGTCAGGCCCAAAGATCTAAGACGTCGCCAGGCTAGCAATAGTTAATGATTGTAACAAACTATGTATCTCATATAATCACTTACAACACACAAATAACCATGACAAAATATAAGGATGAATTGCAAGTGCTTCATAAGTCTCAAACGTTTATAAGTGTATGATGTATAAGAATCATGTTTCACCCCAAAACGGTGTGAAATAAAGTAAAAAGGGGCAAGGAAAACTCACATGATTGAATATGTATATTTGGATGATTAATAAAGAATAATCTTAAGCGTCGTTTCGAAGTAGTCCTTCACAATGTTCCTGAATATACATTTTACAAGTTTAAGTCTATTTAACAAGGTTAACGTTTTAACGCGAACTAGGGTTTCGATAGAATGGTGGGGTTTTTATAATTACGTCTAACAAAATATATTTGATTTTGTTTTGCGTTAATGAAAATGAAATATACTATTTAATCGTTTTAATATAAAGAAACCATTTGTAATAAAGTCTAAGTATAGTTTAAATAAACCAATTTATTTAGTTTGAATGAATTTATTGAAAGTGATTATGTTTAAAATCTAAAATAAATGTATCAATACACTTGGTCATTTGATTGATTGTTAAATTGCGGAAAGAATAAATAATTAATTTTATTAATTAATTATATGTCAATTAATTAAAGTATTTAATTATTTAAATGACTAAAAGAAATGAAAATGTTTTTGGAATGATTTAAATATAAAACTTTATATTTAATCATGATTTAAGCAATAATAAATATTATTCGAATAAATTAAAAGTAATATAGTGTTGAATAATAATTTAAATAAATTAAATTATTATTAAAAGTCCACTTTCGTATACATAATTTTGTATTATTTGTAATTTTAAATAAAAATAGATAAATGTTAAAATAAATTTCAGAAAAATAATTAAGTTGTTTTAAAAAATTTTAATGTTTGTAAAAACATTTTTATGATTTTTGGGAATTTTTTCTGGAATTTTTAAAGGCTTAAAAAGGCCTAAAAATAAATGGAGGTGCCCGGGGTCGAACCCGGGACCTCCTGTTTGTCATGGGATCACGGGAACCAGTGGACCAAAGGCTTATAGCCACGAAGGGATTGGTTTCCACATGGTCTTAACCTGAATCCCTTGAATACCCCCAATTCATATGAACCCTAAAAACGAATTCGATCCAATTGAACATCAAATTGATCCTGATAACAGAAACATTCATGGGGCTTTTGTTCCCCATGAAAAATCAAGTATGTATGTATGTTTAATTACCTATATGGTGTTCGATTGAAGTTAAACTTGATGAAGAACAGGTCGCGACTTCGTAGCACAGGTTCGATACTCAAACGTTGATGATAATTCAATTAACTTTGAGGTTAGCTTCGTGTGGTGTTGTTGATGTAAAGCCCCTTGTCAATTTCGAAGATTGTAGCCCGGATAATGGTGTTTGACCCAGTTGCAGTTTCGCGATGAGGATGATGATCGATGGAGTGTTTTGTGTGTTTTAAGGTATAATTGAAATGGTTAAACGATTACATATAGATATACAAACATTCAGGTTTAATTAATTGGATTTTAACAGAGGTTAGTGCAATTGATTGGACTGTAAAAGCTGTCGACATCGCGTGGAGAGAAAACAGAGATTGAATCGCACTTAGATTTCAAATTAAACTATAGGCATGCGTTCGAATTTTGCACATGAGGCTGTCAGGGTGTTTGTCTTGATTAAAAATTGAGTAAATTGGCCGCTGCGGGCTCGCCGGAGCCGATGGCCGGCGGCGAGGTCTCCGACGGGGAAAAGGGGGTTGGGTTTTAATTAATTACAGAATGGTCCCTGGGGTTTTGTAACTTTATTATTTCATGTTTAAACCTTTTAAAATAGTTTTCAAAAATTACAAACTAGCCCCTGGACTTATTAAATCCCATTTAATAAATTTTATAAATAATTATTATTAATAATAATATTTTCATTATTATTATTATTATCATTATTATTATTATTATTAGTATTATTGTTATTATTATTATAATTATTATTGTTATTTTTTTAACTATCGTAAAATGACGGATGTTACAGGCTGTGGGTTCCTGCTGCGTGGGTTTTCGCAGCCGGCCAGCCTGTTTGAGTGTGTGGTCGGTGTTGTGCCTGGAGTATACCTCGGCTAGAACAGCCATGGCAGGGACCCCAGTGCCAACAAGTCCCTCAGCTTGAAGCTGGCTCTGGATGATGGCCATTATGAACCGAGGATACAAGATCCAACGGTTAGAAATGGGTTTTGTGGCCATATCCTTGAGTTCCAAAAATATAATATCAGTAAAATTTAGGGGTTGTTTATCAAGGATAGAATACAATACCTGTTGCCACCTTGTTGACATCTGGTCCCATGAAGAAGTTTTGGGAGCCATACACACATTCACCATGTGGAAGATTAGTCGTTGGGGATCTGGGAAGTGTTTCTTCAACAAGGTGGTGGCAGAGAGGTCGCCCTGATAGTCGTTGACAGTGAAGCATAGATCGAGGGCGCCTTTGGGGTAAGAGGTTGGGTAGGTGGCATCCTCCAGCTTTAGGGTTTCTCGAATGGTAGCTGGAGTGATAACCACTTGGTGGTTGTTTACGGAGGACCAGAGAGAGACCTCGCCATCATTCTCTCGGGTTTGGATGATGATATTCGTCCAGAACTCCGATAAGGAGTCGGTGTATATGGTGGGGTTGAGAAGGAATGCCGTCTGGTATGGTGAGTCGGTCATTAGATCGACGGCATTGTGAAACTTGGGCCATAATGGCGATTTGGTGAGATGAGCTACACAGTTGTGTCGAGGTTTGAGTTGCATGGCCACCATTAATGGTGTATGGGATTTTCAGAGGTTTTGAAAAGTTAGGTCAAGTGAGAATGAATAGCTCTGAAGGTTGGGTATTTATAGGGTATGGCAAAGGCTGAAAGAAAACTACTGAAGGTTTGGTGTTAGTTATCAGTTGTTGAAACTACTGATGACGTGGTTTTAACCTTCAGTGGTTATAACATCTGAGGACTTGGTGTTAGTCTTCAGTAGTTTAAACTACTGAGACGTGGTTTTTTCCTTCAGATGTAAACGGATGAAGACTTGTTATCAGTTTCAGTAGTTATAAACTACTGAAGACCTAGTTTTCAGCTGTTCAGGCGTTGTAACAACTGAAGACTTGGTGTTAGCCTTCAGTAGTTGTGAACTACTGATATCAGTAGTTGTGAACTACTGAAGATATGGTATTGCTTCAGTTGTTGTAAACAACTGAGGACTTGGTGTTAGTCATCAGTAGTTATGAAACTACTGAAGACATGGTTTTGTCCTTCAGTTGTTTGGGTATGAAACAGCAGCTGTTGGCATCAGCTGAAGAATAAAATTACTCATCAGCTGTTTCCGTCAAATCAGTTGTTTCATGCTGACCTCCACATTTACTTATCAGCTCTTTGGCTGACTTTCAGATGTTTCATTGACCCTTTAGCTCTTGTGAGTATTTATGCCTTCAGCTCTTGTGATCAGATGTTCACAAGTGCTGATGAAATACTCCAGAGCTGGTGAACAAATTTTGACTTCAGTACTTGTGTAAATTACACATCAGTACTTGTAAACAAAATTTGTTCTTCAGTACTTATTTGTTTGAAAATGATACATCAGTAGTTGTAATCCACCTCACTACATCAGTTGTTTTCAACAAATAATGTACATCAGTACTTTGAAGCCTTTTAGTCTTCAGTAGTTGTGAAAATGCTGAAGACTAAATTACTCATCAGTACTTACATTTGACCTTTGCATACTAATGCTCATCAGTACTTGTGAACTGAGAGCATCAGTATTGGTCAAATTATTCGAGCTGCAGCATACCAAGCCTTAGTACCAAGTTTTGAAATGTGGCACTATCTAAAGGCTTAGTAAATGTATCTGCAAGCTCATCAGCACTAGGCACAAACTTTGGATCAATCAAACCTTTTTCATAGCAATCCTTAATAAAATGATGTCTGATCTCTATATGTTTGGTCCTAGAGTGTTGGACTGGATTTTTGACAATGCAAAGAGCTGAAGCACTATCCATTAATAATGGAGTCTTAGTCTCTGTAATGCCATAATCCAAGAGTTGGTTCTGAAGCCAGAGTATCTGAGATGTACAACTTTCAGCAGCAATGTACTCAGCTTCAGCAGTGGATGTAGCAATTGATGTTTGTTTCTTACTCTGCCAAGAAACTAAACAATTGCCTAGGAATTGGCAACCACCAGAAGTGGATTTTCTGGTGACTTTGCATCCTGCATAGTCACTATCAGAGAAAGCACCTAATTTGCAAGAATGCCCAGTTGAATACCAAAGACCTAGTGATTGGGTACCTTGCAGATATCTAAAGATCCTTTTGACTGCAATCAAATGGGATTCTTTAGGTGCAGCCTGAAATCTAGCACAAACACATGTTGCAAACATGATGTCTGGTCTAGAAGCTGTAAGGTACATCAAGGACCCAATCATACATCTGTAAAGGGTTTCATCAACCGCTTTACCTTTCTGATCTACATCTAGTTGTGTGATGCTGCTCATGGGAGTAGAACAGGGCTTACATGTTTGTAAATCAAACTTATTCAACAACTCTTTGGTGTATTTGGACTGATGGATGAAAATTCCATCATCCCTTTGTTTGATTTGCAAACCTAGAAAGAACTGTAATTCCCCCATAGCACTCATTTCAAACTTTTGCTTCATGAGCATTGTAAATTCATCACACAACTTTAGATCAGAGGATGCAAAGATGATGTCATCTACATAAATTTGAACAAGGAGCTTATGTTGTCCCACAGTCTTGATGAATAAGGTTTTATCAATGGTGCCTCTAGTGAACTTATTCTCTAAAAGAAAAGTTGAGAGTGTCTCATACCAAGCTCTAGGAGCTTGCCTCAGCCCATAAAGAGCCTTATCAAGCTTGTACACCCAATCAGGATGTTTGTTATCCTCAAAGCCTGGTGGTTGACACACATAAACTTCTTCTTTTATTTTTCCATATAAGAAGACACTTTTGACATCCATTTGATAAACCTTAAGACTGTGAAAGGCAGCATAAGCTAAGAACAGTCTGATTGCTTCCAGTCTTGCCACAGGAGCAAAGGTCTCATCATAATCGATGCCTTCCTCTTGTGCAAATCCTTGGACAACCAGCCTGGCCTTGTTCTTGACAATTTGGCCCTTATCATCTGTTTTGTTCCTAAATACCCATTTGGTGCCTATTGCACACTTTCCTTGGGGTAAAGGAACAAGCTCCCACACTTGTTGTTTCTTGAACTGAAGAAGCTCAAGCTGCATTGCTTCAACCCATTCATTGTCTCTTAAAGCAACATGATAGTTCTTTGGCTCTTGCTGACTGATGAAGAGAGCATAGAAGCAGAAATTGGACAATTGACTCCTGGTTGAAACTCCAGCATTGATATCACCAATGATTTGAGATGTGGGGTGATTCCTCAGCTCTTGATAGACTATAATGTCAGTGCAAGTGTTTGTAGGACTTTCAGCAGCAACAAATGGTGATGGAGATTCTTGAAACCATGTAGGAGATGGCAGCTCAAATGAAGTAGAGCTTGTAGAAATCTCATCAGCATTTGTTATGGATGGGGCTGCTGAAGCTACAGGAGCATCAGGTTTAGTGAACTCAGGCAGGTTGTCACTAAACCTGAAGAGGTGAGTACTGACTACATCATCATAAGTACCACCAGGTGGACAACTGTTGACAGGCTCAACAGCTGGAGGTTGATAAGGAACATATTGCAGTATGTCCAGATCAAACAGCTCCACAGGGTTTTGTGGAATCTTGTCCTTTGGAGATTCATTGAACTTAACATGCAGAGTTTCTTCAACCACTTTTGTCCTACAGTTGAAGACTCTGTATGCCTTGCAAGTTGATGAATAACCACAAAATACCTTGCATCCACCTTACTAGCAAATTTCTGGAGTGGGTTGCTAGTGTTGAGAATAAAACATGGACACCCAAAGGCTCTAAAGAATGAAATTAGAGGAGCCAAATGATGAAGAATTTCATAAGGAGTCTTCATCAACCTCTTATTCACTAAAGTTCTATTTTGTACATAGCAAGCTGTATTGACAGCTTCAGCCCAAAAGGTCAGTGGCAATCCTGAGTCAGCCAGCATTGACCTTGCTGCTTCAATGAGAGTCCTGTTCTTTCTCTCCACCACTCCATTCTGCTTAGGAGTTCTAGGAATGCTAAACTGCCTTTTAATTCCCTTGGACAGGTAGAAGTCATCAAGTGTGTGGTTTCTAAATTCTGTTCCATTGTCACTCCTCACACACTTGACCTGTAGGGAATACTGCTTTTCTACAAATAACACAAAGTTCATGATTGTCTTGGCTGCTTCATCCTTGGAGTGCAAGAAGAAAGTCCATACATACCTGGAATAATCATCCACAATTACCAGGTAGTATTTCTTCTTTGCCATGCTCATCACTCTGACAGGACCAAAGAGATCCATGTGCAGGAGCTGCAAGCAGGCAGTGGACTTTGGTTCTTCTATTGAAGGGAATGAAACTTTGTGTTGTTTTCCTTTTAAGCAAGCAGTGCAGTTGTCTTCACACTTGAACTCCTTCAAAGGCAATCCTCTTACTAAACCATGGCTTATCAACTGATTTATGTTCTTGAAATTAACATGCCCCAGCCTTCTATGCCATTGAGTAGATTCTTGAGAAGATGCCTTAGAGAATAGGCAAGGATGGCCTTTTAGATCTATCTTTTTGGAAAGATCTAAGGCATACACTCTTCCTGTCCTGTTGGCCTTCAGGAGAGTGTATTCATCCAACACCTTGTCAATCAAATTTAGAACTTTGGATGACAGAATCCGACAGTTCTGGCTTGTGAAAAGGGCAATATGGCCTTTATCACACATTTGACTGACACTCAAGAGGTTGTACTTGAGATTCTCCACATGGTTAACATCATCAAACCTTATTTCCCCATTGGAAACAAAGCCTTTTCCAATGATGTAACCCTTGCCAAAGGAGACAAATCCCTTCTTTCCTTGAGAGTAGTCAATAAGAAGGGAGCTGCTTCCTGTCATGTGCATAGATCCTCCACTGTCCACATACCAGATGCTTCTTTGGAATGTTGAAGAACCCTGCAATTATAACCACATGTTAGTTAGTTTTAGAGACCCAAACCTGTTTGGTTTTGGGTCTGTTCTCAACTATAGGTGCAGCACTAACAGGTGTGTTATGTGTAACAGCCTGAGGTGAAGAAGATGGTGTAGAAGAGGAACCCTTTGGCTTGGACTTCCTTTTCTGTGGTTTTAACACAGGAGCATCTAAATGGTTGACTCTTCCCATTAGATGCTGAACCATCATCACCAGTTGCGTCTGACTTTGTGATAAAGCTTTCAGCTCTTCAGACACACTGGAGTTTGCTGATGATGGATTCCTATATTGTACCATCTTTTTCTAAGCAACCTCAGCTGTTGCCTGAGTATTCCCTACTTTCTTTTTAGATTTAGCTTTGGGCTTAGGGATTTCAGGCTTTGATGTTGCTAGTACAAACTTGGTTTCAAAATCATTTTTCATTTCATTTATTAGCCCTTTAATTTTCTCCTTTTGTTTGAGTTTGGAACCCCTTTTGTACCAGCAATCATCAGTAAGATGATTGAACAAGCCACATATCTCACATGGCTTCTTCTTCATCTTGTGTTGACCATCAACCAAAGAAGATGAAACTACTGAAGACTTGTTCTTCAGCTGTTTGTTATCAGTACTAGCAGTTTTCTTCCCTTAGTACCTGCTTTCCTGACCTCTTCTTTAGTTGTTTTCAAACCTTTTCTACTGTCAGTTTTCTTCTCTTCAGTGCTGGCAGTAGTTGAGGTTTGAACTTCAAGTGTTATCACTTGCTCTCTAGTACTTTCAGTACTTCTAGAGACAACACCTGAGTTGATCAACTTTTTGATCATGTGACAGTCAGCATTTGAACCATCAGCTCTTGTAGTATCTGCTGATTGGTTGCTGACTTCTATCTCTGATGATGCTGAATCAGAAGATAGTAGGTCACATGATGAGAAGGATTGGTTATTGCTCTCTCCATCAGATTCAGCTTCTGCTCTTGAAGTGAAATCTGTAGGAGGAGCAGTGTGATTATAACCAATCCCAAACTTCACATTGGAAGCTGATTGCTTGCTAAGAAGCATTTCAAAACCCTTGCATGATTGCACCCATCGATCACACTCTACTTGGGTGTTTGCAAGAGTTTCCTTGAGGTCTCTGTACTTCTCTAGAAGTACATCTTCCCTAGCTTTACCATCTTTGATTTGGCATTTAAGCTTGTAAATCTCATCATTTTCTCTTTTAGTGCAGCCTCAAAATCAGCTTTTCTTTTGGAAATAGTATGCTCTAGCTCAAGATTTTTATCTATTAAAGCTACATTTGCTTCTCTAATAGAAGCAAATGCTGCTATGCATGATTCAGAACAAAGCTTGGCTTTGGCCTTAGATGATACCTGTGATGAGGCATTAGATGATGACCCCTCAGCAGACTCAAGGGCCATCAGAGCAAGATTTCCAAATGGACTATCACCACCATGTTGACCAGCACCTTGGAGTAGCTGTTCCTGACCAGATAGATCATCTGGCAGACTACTCCAGTCAACAACTCCTGGGGTGAAGAAGCTGTGTTGTTGAGGTTGTGTTTGATGATGAGATGGGGAAGATTGAGGCTCAGGAAGAGCCTGTGGTGGTTGAGCCGAAGGTGCTTGAGTTTGACTGGACTGAGGCACGTAGTAGCAGGGGTATGAGTATGGCATATACCCCTGAGGCACAAAATAAGCAGGTGATGCCTGTGCTTGTGATGGGTGACCAGAACTGGAGGAAGGTTGCCCTCTGTGCTGTGAGCTATTGCTTGAAAAAGTCACAAAGGGTGCAGAAGAGTTAGATCCAGATGATCTACACTCTCTAGCAAAGTGTCCAAGCCTTTGGCACTTGTGACACCTCAACTTGCTCTTGTCAAAACCAACTTTGGTTTTGCCAGAGAGATCAGGGAATTTCCTACCAGTTCTTTTGTAGAACTTTTGAGATCTGATATTGATCATTGCCATTTGGCTCAAAATATCCATCTCTTCCGGATCATCATCTGGAATGCCCTTCAAATCCTCCATCAAGAAGCACCAGTTATCACTGCTGCCTCCTGAACTACTACCTACACCAACAAAAGCTTGTTCTGAGTTGGTAGAGAAATCAATATGCTCATCATAAGAACTTTCTGATGAAGCATATTCTGACTCCTGACTTATCAAGGCAGCATTTCCTTGAACAAAGTCATCAGCGAGCTTGCCAGAGGTGGACAACTTCCTCTTTTGCTCTATCTCTCTCTCAAAAGTGAGCAGTTTCCCATGAAGTTGGGTGAGAGATAGAGTTTTCAGATTTGCACTAGAGCGTAGGACAATGGTATAAGTGTCCCAGCTCTCAGGCAGTGATCTGAGGAACCTGTTGTTCATCTGGCTGTTGGAGTACTCTTGTTTGACCATCTTCAGCTCAGAAATCAAACAAGAGAACCACTTAAACTGCTGGGTCAGAGTCTCACCCTTTCTATATGAGAATGTCTCATATTGTTGGGCGAAGATTTCTTTATTGTTTGCTAAGACCAAATCAGTTCCTCCAAATTGTTCCTTTAGAGCAACCCATAGGTCATGAGCAATTTCATGATGCAAGAGCCCTGAGTAAATCTCATTTGGAATAACCATGGCTAAAATTCCATGGGCTCTAGCATCAATCTCGAACAGCTTTAGATCTTCGTCCGAATATTGTTCAGGTTTCTTCGGAACCTGTTAATTAGATTCAGGGACACTCACCATAGGCTTGTATGGTCCATGCACCACTGACTTCCAACAACCAGCACTGTTGACAGACAAGTGGTGAAGCATACGTCTTTGCCATATGTTGTACTCATTCCTCACAAGCATCGGAGGCTTGGTTGAGGAACCAGTATTGTGAGGATCATTTGTTGGTGTAGTCATCTCAGTTACTAGTCAAACTCAAGTTTAAACAAAACAAATGTAGCTCAAAACCACCAAGAGAACCTCAAGTTTTCGGCCAGAAACAGCAGAATCTCTCTCTCTACAGCTAATTCTCGCAAATTGCTAATTCGATCAAACTTAGAGATCAAAAGAGCAGTTTCAAATGATCAATAGTGAAATCGATCAATGATTAACCCGCTCTGATACCATTTGTTAGGATCTCAGCCTCTAGTTTGATCAATTAGATTGTGTTCGCAGCGGATTTAGCATGATAATTAGCAATTAATGCAAGAACATAAGGAATATTGCATGTAAAGTAAATTGTAGAGAGAGAGAATAATTCTACCTTAAAAGGAATAATATTCGTTTATTTCACATGTTTCGGCGTGGAATACATTCAGGTCACTGCCCTTTTATAGGCAAATGAAGATGTCACAACAGCTGACATCTTCTTACTGTTGTCAGATTCCACTGACATTAAACAGTTATTTAACTAACTACTGATAGAACACAACTACTGAAGATGTCACAACAGCTGACATCTTCTTACAAAATTTCCTAAGTGTTCTACCTATTACAAGTACTGAAAAGGAAACTACTGAAAAGCTACAACGACTGAAGAACAAACTCTTCAGTCGTTTACAACTACTGAACTATAACAGCTGAAGAACAAACTCTTCAGCTGTTGTACAAACTACTGAAATGAAAAACATAAAACTACTGAAAAGAAAATAAACCATCACAACAACTGAAGAAGACTTCTTCAGCTGTTGTGACAAACTCTGAAACTTCAGCACTTTGGTCTTCAGACTTTGGTCTTCAGATGATTCATCAGCTGATGACTTCAGTAGTTGTCATCAGCTGATGTCTTCAGTCGTTGTCTTCAGACTTTATGCATCAGCAGTTAATCATCAGTTCTTCAGTTCTTTAGACTTTGATCTTCAGCACTTGTCTTTAGTACTTGAAGTCTTCAGTACTTGTGTTTATCAGTACTTTAGACTTCAGTACTTATCTTCAGTACTTTGGGATCTTCAGCTGTTGTACTTCAGTTCTTTGAACTTTAGCTGTTGATTCTTCAGACTTTGTCAGAACAGCTGATGGGAGTCTTCAGCAGTTGTTGTGATGTCATGTGGGACTTAGAGGTTTTTCTGATCTTGGCTCATTGATTCTTTTGGTCCAACAATTACTACTGAGGACGCAAAACCAACTCGTGAGACTCAAAGGAGGTTAAATCCCAACACGAGAGAAGTGGTGAAAAAGGAGGTCATCAAGTGGTTGGATGCGGGGATCATCTATCCCATTTCGGATAGTGCGTGGGTAAGTCCTACACAAGTGGTACCGAAAAAAGCAGGCATTCAGGTGATTAAAGATGAAAATGGTGAGCAAATCGCCACCCGACCGGTAACCGGGTGGCAAGTATGTATTGATTATAGAAAATTGAATTCGGCCACTTCAAAAGACCATTTCCCGTTACCCTTTATTGACCAAATCATTGAAAAACTTGCGGGTCAAAATTTTATTGTTTTTTGGATGGGTATTCGGGGTACAACCAAGTGGCCATTCATCCGGATGACCAACACAAGACCACCTTTACATGTCCATATGGCACTTTTGCCTTTAGAAGGATGCCATTTGGATTGTGTAACGCTCCGGCCACGTTTCAACGTTGTATGATGAGCATATTTTCGGATATGGTTGGGGACACACTTGAGGTATTCATGGATGACTTTTCTGTTTTTGGGCAAACTTTTGACACATGTCTTAATGAATTAGAAAAGGTTTTAAAAAGATGTGTCGAAACAAATTTGGTCTTAAGTTGGGAGAAAAGTCATTTTATGGTACAAGAGGGAATTGTGTTGGGACATGTTGTGTCCAACCGGGGAATGGAGGTGGACAAAGCAAAAATAAAAGTCATTTCATCTTTGCCACCTCCAACAAATGTTAAAGGGGTTAGATCATTCTTGGGACATGCGGGATTCTACCGGAGATTCATAAAAGGTTTTAGTGTTATCACAAAACCTTTGTGTAATCTCTTGTTGAAAGATGTCCCTTTTGAGTTTACTAATGAATGTTTGCAAGCTTTTAATGTTTTGAAGGAACAATTAGTGCAAGCTCCTATTTTGCAACCACCGGATTGGTCAAAGCCATTCGAGATCATGTGTGATGCAAGTGACACTACAATTGGTGCAGTTTTGGGTCAACGAGTGGATAAGAAGCCGGTGGTAATATATTATGCCAGTAAAACTTTATCTGAAGCGCAACTGAATTACACTACGACCGAGAAATAATTACTAGCGGTAGTGTATGCTTTGGATAAATTTCGATCTTACATTTGGGGGAGCAAAGTGGTTGTGTACTCCGATCATAGTGCAGTTCGTCATTTGATGGCTAAGAAGGATGCAAAGCCACGATTGATAAGATGGATTTTGTTATTACAAGAGTTTGATCTAGAAATCCGGGATAAGAAAGGTTGTGAAAATGTTGTTGCAGATCATTTATCTCGGATTCCATTGGATGGAGTTGAAGATTCAAGTGAGATCAATGAGCAATTTCCGGATGAATATGTGTTAGCTATTCTTAATACACCTTGGTATGCCCACTTCGTTAATTATTTAGCCAAGGGTGTGATGCCACAACATTGGGTGAAGAGAAGGAGACAACAATTTTTGGCACAAGTGAAGCAATACATATGGGATGAACCCGACTTGTTTAAAATTGGTGCGGATCAAATCTTGAGGAGATGTGTTCCCGAGTCGGAAGTTAAAGAGATTTTGGCACATGCACATTTATCCGCGTGTGGGGGTCACTTTAGTGGTCAAAAGACCGGTTACAAAGTTCTCACTTGTGGGTTTTATTGGCCTACAATTTTCAAGGATGCAAGAGATTATGCCAAAAATTGTTTGAATTGTCAAAAGATGGGCAGCATATCAAAACGAGATGAAATGCCAATGCAACCGATCCTTGTGGTCGATATCTTTGACGTTTGGGGCATCGACTTCATGGGCCCTTTCCTAAACTCAGGTGGTTATTTCTACATTCTTGTTGCAGTGGATTATGTCTCGAAGTGGGTTGAAGCAATTGCAACACGAACCAATGATCACACGGTGGTGTGTAAGTTTGTGCAATCGAACATCTTTTCACGGTTTGGGGTGCCTCGGGTGATTATAAGCGATGGTGGATCACATTTCAAGAATTTCAACTTTGGAAAGTTGTTGAAAAGGTTTAATGTGAACCATAGAATTGCAACTCCATATCATCCACAAACTAGCGGTCAAGTAGAGGTGTCAAATCGTCAAATTAAAGAAATCTTTATGAAAACCGTTCGAGTTGACAGGAAAGATTGGTCAGTGAAGTTGGATGATGCACTATGGGCATACCGAACAGCGTATAAAACACCAATTGGAACAACACCGTATCGGTTAGTGTATGGGAAAGGTTGCCATTTGCCAATGGAGTTAGCTCATAGAGCTTGGTGGGCAGTCAAGAATGTCAACATGGAGTACAATGAAGCTGGCAAATTAAGAAAGTTGAAGTTGTGTGAATTGGAAGAAATCCGAGATGAGGCATATGAATGTGCATCTGCTTACAAGGACAAGCTTAAACGGGTTCATGATGCGAAGTTACGGAAGAGAATTTTCGCAGAAGGGCAAAAGGTGTGGTTATATAACTCTAAGCTTAAGTTTTTTTCCTGGGAAGTTAAAAAGCAAATGGATGGGATCGTATGTGATCACAAGAGTGGGTCAATTTGGTGAAGTAGAGATTGAAGACCCAAAGGATCATGTGAAACAAGTGGTAAACGGTCACCGACTCAAACCATACTTAGATGGGAATGACTTGAAATCGCTTGAAGTGGACAAGGAGAGCTACATCCTCCATCCACTGGAGGACGGTAATGTTTAAGAGGCCCAGGTTTGCGGTAGTGTAAATATTTAGTTTTGTTTTTATTGTGTTTTGCTTTGTTTTGTTTTGTTTGATTGCAAAATTTTGGTTTTCGTCCGGGTAACATATCGTTTTAGGATCATGTTGAGGACAACATGGGATTTTCGAGGGGGTAGGTAATTTCTATCTCATTGATATTTCATGTTTTACCATTTAAATTTTTTCAAATAGCATTTAAAAAAAAAAACCCACCCACCGTATCTTACGGTGGGTACCGTAATATACGGTGGGGGGTGGGGTTTTCTGGGCAAATACGGTAGAATCTTACTGCCTTGCGGTGGATTTTTGAGGGTGTCTCCACCGTACCTTACGGTGGCCACCGTAAGGTACGGTAGGCCTGGCTTCAGCATATAAAAAAACAAAAAAAAAGAAAAGAATATTTGCTTTGACTTTTCCAAAACCCATGGGACTCTCCTTCAAATCACCATTTTCATCTTACTCCCATTCTCCATAACATTCATAACTCTTTCAACCTTCAATCTTCCATATCTCCTTCAATTCTTAACCAAATCACGCGATTCTAGAGTCCATCTTGACTAGAATTTCACGTAGATTCTGATTTTGAGAAGATAATTGCGAGAAAAAGAAGTTTGCTGGTCCGAATAGCATGCCCTAGTTCCGGAATTTTTGGGGGTTTTCAAGCTTTTGTCTTTCTTGGCATTTAACATCATCAATCGAAGGTATGTTACATTGTTTTGTTGTTTTTGATGGTGCATTGTGAAGATTAAGGTGATACTTTGTTGTTCTCATTGGTTCATACACATTTGCTTGTTTTTGGGTTGTATGTGGAATGACATGGTTGTTTGATCATTGTTATGGACTATTTGGTTTTATTTATGATGAAATGACCATTTGCTTGTTATGATAGATGTAAATTGATGACAAAGTTGTGAACTTGGTAACCTTTACATTGTAGAGGCATCATGCCCAATTTTTGTTAGAATCAAGTATGAAAATTCATTGTTCACTAACACTTACAACCATAGTAACAAGCAAGTGTGGGGATTTATTAAAAAGCGGGACTGATTTGTTGTTTATGTTTTGGTTGTGTTGTTTGTCTTGTGTGTAGGAAAATGGTGAGAACTAGTGTACCCTTAGGAGCTAGTTCATCTTCAAGAGATAAAGGCAAGCAACCGGAAACGAGTTCGAAAAGAAGAAAGTATGTTGGAAGAGACGATGACACTGATGAGGATGAGGATATGGTGGAACTGAACATGGCTAACAAACCAAAATGGGAAGCTGGTCCATTAGATGAGATCCCGATTGAGTGGCAAGCAATATTGTTCCATGATCAGATGAGAGGGTTACAAAATAGAGCTGGTGTATTCATTTGTGAAAGAGAGGTTAAGGAGAGTGAGTTCGGTCCTTTCAATGTGTTTGCTAGATTTCGAGCATTAGGATGGGAAGCAGCACTTAAGTGTTATGACAAAGATAACAAGAATTTGTTCATGGAAGAAATTGAAGAATGGATGGCGACTTTACAGTGTAATAGATATGATAAACCATCTCAAATGAAGCTAACAGGTGAAGTGAATGGGGTCAAGGTGGAAATGTCCTTTGAGACTTTAAGAAAGTTGGCTAAGTATGACAGTTTGCCGTCCCGTGATTATATGATTCCAAGTTTGGATGATCTGTTGATAAAGCCGGATAAACATCCGAGATGGAATGATATGTTGGAAGCTTTGTTTTTACCGGGTACCTATCATGGAACTTTGCTCAGAAGAAATTTAAAGATGGAAGCAAAATTGCTTCTAGCCATTTGTATCGTAAATGTTATACCAAGAAAGGCTGACAAGCAAGAAGTGAGATACCCGGAGATACCCATTCTTTATTCACTGCTTAATGGGTCTCCACGTTTCCCGATTAGATATATGATAATGAACCACTTATGGATGTGTCGAAATAAAGTGGGAAGGCGTATTATCCCGTATTGCAGAATCATCACGGGACTATTGAAGCAACAAAAAGCTATCACGTCAGAAGATAAAGGTAAGCCAAAGAAGCATAAGCCGTTTGAGTTGACAAAGATGGGTATGGGATGGATGTATTGTCAGTCAGAAAGGTATCATAAGCTGAAGTCAGAAGGCCAGAGATGGAGGGTTTTAAAAGACGACGCAAGAATGCTATTGCCGGGTGAGCAAGATGACCCGAAAAGTGAAGATGAACAACCTAGCAGGGATGAAGATTATGAAGAGGAGCCTAGAGGAGGAGATGCTGATGTGGGTCAAGGAAGTTCGAGTCGGGCATATGGTGGTAGTTTCTTTGACTATACGGAGCGGTCATTTGAGGAGAATTGGGCATATGAGGGTACAATGCAACAAGTTATTGAGAATCAACGTCCTCCGGCTTCAATTTTTGACACTTGGTCAGGATCGGAGCGCACTACTTTTGATCACCAAACCATGATGAGTGCGAGCATGGAAAGAGCTTTGAAGCACAACTTTGACCGTCAGGAAGCATGGAATCGTGCACATGCTTATTCCTTTGAGGTGGAGGTAAATAATAGGTATGCAGATGATCAAGCTCGAAGAATGCATGCGGACTGGCATGCAGGGCGGCCTGTGGTTGTGGATCCACCTCCGGTGGATTATGCGTCTCTACCACCTTACGATGGTAGTGTATCGTATCCAACCCCGCCGCTCCATCATTCTCAATGGATAGATCCTCGTCAACAACAAGGAGCATCGCAGCAAGAGGAAAGTGGTAGCGGTGCATTTGCTTTCGGAGAATGGAATGACATGATGACTTCTATCTTCGGGCCTCCTCAGCCCCGCTACTATTAGTCAGGTTGTGTTCTTTCTTGTACATTTTGTGAATATTTGTTGGTTGTTATGTTTATGGATAGGTGGATGGGTGGAGTTAAGTAATGTTGCTTTGTTTTGGGCTATGCGAGAGTTGGTGGTGTGTTTCTTTAAAAAAAAAAGAAAAAATATATAAAATGAAAAAATATCAAAAAGAAATCTATGGTTTAAGTCTATGAACGTTTGGTTTGTTTAAGCGATCAAATCTTCCTAAAACCGTACATTGGGGTCAATGTACCTCAAGTGTGGGGATGGGGAGAAATTTTGAAGTTTTTTAAAAAAAAATTCAAGCAAAACATTGTGAGAATTTGAACACCTCGGATTAACTCCGAATGATGCATCGGCAACCTTAATCATTCTTATTCTTGGTGAGAGTTGAAGCCACACTTGTAGATAAATAACACATTTCTTTGTGAGAGCGGCAACAGGTGGGGGTGCATTAGAACTTGTGCTTGAATACGATCCGAGACTTAAGTTAGATGTGAATGTGAAAGGAATAAGGGCAATTAAGTAGCCTCGTCTGTGATGTGTGTGAGTGTGGGATTTGGGAGGTTGGACCTCATAAATTATATATATGAGCTTGGTTGCGAGAGGGGCGGGGGTTTGGACATTTAGTTGCCCAATGTTGTGCCTAAGAGCCTATCGTTTGTTACCCCTTAGCTAGTTACTTCAAAGTTTACCTAACTTGACCTGGTCTTATAGTGTTATTAGTTGTTTAGTGTTATTAGTTGCTTAATAACTGTAATCATCTTCAATGCTATGTTGAAGATTTGCATGAAGATTTCGTGTTTGTTTTATTGTTATAAAAAAAAAAGAAAAAAAAGGAAGGAGAAAAATGAAACGAAGAAAAAGAAGAGAAAAATTAAGAAAAGAAAAAGAAAAAAAAGGGGGATTGAAGTTGAGTACCCTGTTCATAGTATTAGGTTTGGTAGTTAGTTGTTTTTGTTAATTGTGTAATAAAAGACCAGGTTAAGTTTTCGCTTCTTCATATATATTCCATTTCCTACCCATACACCTAGCCACGTTACAACCTTAAAGTCCCTTAGATATGCATTCATGTTTGGCAATTGTTAAGAGAAGGGTCGATTTAGGCACAAGTTTATAGTTATGCAACAGCCGTTTGCCTTTTGTGTGTCTAGCTCACGGATGCTAGTGCTTACTTGTTGCCGAGAGGAGGGACATAGCGAGGGGTGTGTCATTCTGGATGTTAAAAAGGGTTAGTAAAAGTATTACATGTTTATGCTTGGGTTACATTGATCGCTTGTTTGAAATTGATTAGATATGTTGCTTGGGACAAGCAACGGTTAAGTGTGGGGATGTGACGGGTGGTTCAAGGAACAACCCTTTTATGATATTAAAACGCGTAACATTCTCTCATTTAATCGTGTAATTATCTTGAATTTGATAACTACAGTTGCTTATGTTTCAGGTATGTTGGGAGCTAAAAATGGTGAAAACGTTGCGAGCATGGAACGAAGTGGACGTGTGTGGAAAGAAGAAAAGAAGAAACAAATATTCAGGCTCCACCGTACCTTACGGTGGCCACCGTAAGGTACGGTAGACCCCAAATCCTGAATTTTTCCACCGTATCACAGAAGGTTTCCACCGTATTATCCCTGTGGCTACCGTAACTTACGGTGGCTACCGTAAGTTACGGTAGAGGTGACTTTCTGCACAAGTGGATTCATATATTTAAGTCACAAGTGGAGGTGCTTTTGAGGAAAGATGGAAATATGACGAGTCTTTGGCTGAAAGTCGGGGACTTTTGGCTGTATTATTTTGTTTAAAAACATTGGAAAAGAATGGATTTAGGTAATCAATCTCTTTTGAACAAGAACATTCGGGTGGTGAGATTCAAGAATTGTTTTGGCTAAGCTTTTGTTGATCTTCTTAGATGTGTTGAAGAACAAGATCTTGTGGTACTTTAATCCTTGCTATTTTGTTTTGATTGTTATGAATTGTATCTTGAATCTTGTTTTCATGCACAAAACTATGAGTGGCTAGTTTTTTTGTGTGTTTCCTTTTGGTTTGAAGGATTTGTAACTTTGATCATGTTGGTGTTTTCTATTTATGGGATGATTAAATTGATCTTGTGATTGTTTTGTCATGATGATTGTGTATTATGTGTAATGGGTCATTCATGGATTGCTTAACTTTAACCATACATTCTTGATGCCATAGGCAAATCTTGATTTAGTGGATGGGTTGGGTAATTCAATAGTGATACTGATTATCGAGAGATAACCTTGCTAATACAAGTACTTAGTCCTCTTTGATCACACATAAGCACACACTCATGAATCATGTCTATGTGGTTCTTCCCAATTAACACCAATATCATCATTTGTTAAAATCCGGATACCAAAAGGAAACATATCTCTCATTACTGATTTTTACAAACCAATTTACTTTCAATTCTTGCTTTAAGTCAATTCAACAAATCAACAGATTATTGAACTTTACTTATTCATCATTTTAGTTAAATTTAGGTAATTGCAATTTGATTGAGTTAACACATATTCCACAAACTCCCTGTGTTCGATACCCACTTACCGCTAGCTAATTAGTAGTATTTGATTTTAAATTTGATTGAGACTTCGACCTCACGTCAGGTAACAATCCCAATTTTCATTTTTATTACCAACAACGGTCCCATTAACATAAGTATTAAAAGTTTGGGTTTGATTTGGACTCGATTTCGTTTACAATAATGATTATGAACGAAATGAAAAAACATACAAGGTGAATCGAGTCTAAAATAAGTACAAATCAAGTGTGAAAGTATAATAATTATGCTATTGAGATTGTTGTTGGTAATAAAAATAAAAGTTAGTATTGTTACTGAAATATTATGGATTATTATCAGCCAATCAGTATTAGTTTGGATTATTATAATCGAATTTCAATATGATTAGACAAGTTACTATTTATGAAGTTGGTTTTTAATATCATAAAATATTAAATTTTTCTTAGCATATATTCTCCCACCAAAGCTTTCTAGAAGCATGCTTGTCAAAGTTCCTATGTATGTGTAATACGGTAACATAATAAGTATACTTATCTATGTTGCAAGGTAAAGGTGTTTAGTATGGTGGAACTTTTAATGGATATGCAATCTTGTAAAAATCATTCCATAAAATCTGTTAGAAATCAATATTAATTGGTGATTAATCAATAATCAATGGGTAACCTTTGAGATTTCATTTAATTCACCATAAAATCTATGGACAATAGAAGTCAGCAAAAATCGAACAAATTTGGCCAAATTGAGAACTTTTATATAAATTTCAAAAGTGTTTTTTTTAAATACGTTATATGTTTGAAAAACCACAAATAGAGTTCCAATCCAAATAATTCTAATTAATCTATGTTAATCCTGATTAATTGTTAGTTTGTATCCCACAACCCAACTAGCGCCCAAATACTTTAACAACCATGAGCATATGACGAGGTTTGTTGTGTGGTGATGGGTGTAAACAAGGGTTGGGGATGTGATGATGAGCAACTAAAAACCCATATGATGGTGGTTTCGACAAGGATTTGTGGTGAGAGGTAGTTGTGACACGGACCAACCCACAAGCGCCGGAGATAGTGGTCGGAGAACAATGTAATGTGGGAGGTGGTAGCGATATTTAGGGGGAATGAGGTGGAAGGTAATTGATTTGAATAGGTAGGGTTATGTGTCCTACTAGCTTAGTTATTTTGGTTTTATTTATTTGCTTTTCAATATTTTAATAGTATAATGGTCAACAACCATTAGGGATCAAAAGTATTACGTTTTGATAAACAATTAGAACCATAAATCTGAATTCTCAAAGTTTAATACCAAATACAATAATTTTTTTTAAAAAAATAGCACCTTTTGAGATGTGTGATGACAAGAGGGTTTTTATTTTTGAATTTTGACAATTAGGGTACCCGCTCTTAACAAGAACGGCATCTGACTCATTGGTTCACGCACCCGATCAAGATTTGCTTGGTTTTTGTCTTTTTCTTAGAACTCGCCCATAGTAGGGGCGAGTTCTCAAAAAACTATTGAACCATCCCAAGATACACAGACAACTCATATGGATTTGTCTTTTCTTAAAACTCGCCCATGGGAGTGGTGAGTTTTCAACTACTACAATATCTACAATTAATTCAACCACCACATTCAATATATGAAGCCAAACATTATTCTTATATAAACCCCTAAAACATTCCAAACAAATAGCCAAATACAAAAGTTTCATTCGTATATTACACACAATTTTGAGTTGGAAAATTATATCAGATCCACTTAATAAAGAATTGTTATTTTTAAGTGATCAACATAGAGCTGATTATTACTTTCAAGACCAAAAAAGTGATGAAGGAATATTACGTGTTAAACCGTGTGATAAAGGTTTCTAGGATCATATTGATGAATAGCCTATCCCAGATAATGTTATGACGTATATCAGATTGACTGGTTTTGCTGGGTATAGACCCCACTGACCAAATCCAATAAAATGAGAAAACATATAGCAACGTCTAAACTAGAATGAGTGACTAATCAAACCAATTAACCAAAGATAGCCAACTTCCTGATAAAAGATTAACCCGTTTCTCTTCAATTACTTGTCTAATTTTAACATTTTTACCCGTCAACGATAAAATATACCCAAACTAATTGAGTCTTATGTTAATGGTCAACATTTCGATACAATTATATGAAGATTCAGGCATTTCAGATAAAAGTACTTGAAGCCTACATTTGAAAATATCAAAAAGGCCTGAAACATACTTCGGTTTGTGATTGCTGGTTACATGTTGGTAGATCCACTGAATGACATGAGAGACGCAGCAGCAGCAGCAGCGGTTGGAACAACTCCGGTTGAAACACCAGGTTTTGACAAATGCAGCAGTCTAACGCAAACAGACAAACAAACAAACTCATATAATAAATTTAAATAGAATATTGGATATAATTAGCTGACATCAGTATCAGTTAAATAGGATATAAAAATGGGAACTTACGGTGCAAGGTATTCACAGAATGAAGTAACTGCTGCAGCAACTTCAGTGTAATTTTCAGCAGATGCAGGTGCGGTAACTTCAACCATTTGAATGCCAGGTGTCACAGGTGTGGTGTCATCAGTGGCGTGTAACTTTAGCATCTTACTATATGAAGAAACCGTAACGGTTATTTGAGCTCCCCTTTGGAGATGAAAGGCAAACCCGACTCTCAGAAGCTCATGGTCTAACTTGTACCCAAGCAGGTAAAATAAACGGAGGACATTTTTGCTCGCTTTGCTTTCTACCATATTCCTCACTAGAACAGATATTTGGTCAGCACCAGCACCCCTCATTGAACCCCCCACATGTCGAACTGTCCTGATTATTATGATAACTTGGTAAGGGAAAAAATCAAAAAAAACAGTGTTTGTCCAACCCGACCGACCAATTACCCAACTGTTGTGCTTACCAAGCAGCTCAGGCTGCATAAGATCACATAGAATTCGAATCTCTGATGCTTCAGAGCCTATATAATCAGATTGTCAAACACCATATACAGTCAGGCTCTCACTTCTACCAAATTAATGATTTTGGAACAAGAAAGCAAACAAAATATAGCATTTTTTATTCATAATTGGACTAAATTGTTACAAAAATTGTAAGAGAGACTGACCTAGGTTGGGAACACTTTTTAGGCATAATTCATGCACCCTTAAGCTTTCCTTCTGAACACCACAGAGGCCTAGAAGAAGAATCTCAAGGGCTTCAACATGCTGCAAAAGAAACACCCATGTGTGAAAACATGAAATTTTTCTATTTTAACTTTCAGAGCTTTTTGAAAGAGAGAAAAAAAAAACTTATTTTCAGTTGAATAGTAACAATTACAGATATACTGATGGACAACAACTCTTTCACTCTTGAAAAAAAGACTATTCATTCAAACCATGAAGTCATGATGATATGTGTTAAGGGATTGGAAGGTTGATTAACTCAACCAAAAAGCATAGAATCAGGTGTCATATGCATAAACAATAAGATACATAAAGAGATCATGTAATAAATCGATAATTCACCAAGTACAACATGCATTTAGTTACCTGGGTTTCTATAATTCCTTGAACGACACACTCCATTGTACTTTGCTTCAAGTATAGTTATAACACTTCTCTTTACCTGTAAAATTAATTAAATAAGAACAACAAATCTACACCCACAGTACACAAGTTCCTATACATTTCAAATTCAGTGTGATGAGGTTACATTTTCATCAAAGTTTTCTATATTTCTTTTTCTACAAATATACAATACTTGGGTGTTGATTTCACTCTAAAATACCCCCAAACCCTACTAATAGCTTTGCTATGAGTGGGATTTACTAGGTCTGTTTGTTTATTTCACACTAGAACTAAACATTCAGATATCCAGTCGCTATTATTTCTAGAATTATCTACCCTCTCATTAGCAGGGCAATATAGCAGAAGCATGTAGATACAAATTCTTTTGTTGTATTTTCTTATCTGATGTAAATTCCAAAAGGGAAACTTTTTTCCTAAGCCGGGGGTCTCCATGGGAGCAGTCTCTATATCTTATGGGATAGAGCGTTTGCCCTCACCTCACCCTCCCTAGACCCTACTATATGAGTGGGATTTTACTAGGCATGTTTGTTTGTATGTATGTAGATATATATTTAATTGTAAGTACAATTATTAATATCTGCAACGTTTCTGCTACAACTTAATTATCAAGGATAGAAGTCGTCGAATTGAGACCATTTATACAAGTATATGAATATAGACACACAATGTTCTGTACTGAAGAGTGAAGATTATACACAAGTGTCAGCAGAGAGTTCAGACTTCAGAGTTCTATATAAGTTTATCATTTGGCATCGGTTATTCAGCATTGCGTTACTGAGTTCGTACATATATCTTCTATAAGTCGTTCTCTGTATCTAAACCTAACACTAGTTAGTCCTTGCTTAAATAGAACTCAGCTATATAACCTCTTTTCTTGGATTCAAATCAGTGATTGATCCAATAAAAAGTTCTATAAGGGGAACTGGTTGAGCCAAATCATGTTTGGGTTTTTAGTTTTTACCTATTTGGCTATTTTGACGCGTTAAGTCTACATAGTCCCTTTTAATGTGTTAATTCTTAATGCAAAAATATACTAGTAGTCATAACCAACCACAATCTATCCTACAAACACTTAGAACTTGCAACAAACACTTAACATCTATTAGTCATTTTCATGTAACCACAATTCTAACAAACATAGCATCCTACAACGTTGAATGGTTTATAATCTATACATGATATAAATAAAATGGATGATAGAGCAACGCACTTGATTATTAATGGCAGAATTTGACGTAGAATGAACAATTACACTAGGGATCCTACTCAAACAAGATTCAATCTCTGTTTACATAAATAACATAATCAAACAAAGTAACAGGCCCATTAGAATGATTATATTAAGATGTTAACGGTTAAAAGAGTATTCAATCAATTAAAACCAATTCGATAACAAATTCTAGAGCCCTAACAATACATAACTAATTAGTTGATTATCCTAAACATGACCTAAAAAAACATACTTATAAACCTGGATATATATTTAGAATCGTCAAATGTACACTAGAACAACAACTCACAATCACAATTTCTTAGTTACTGGTTTAATGACCTATTATGCCTTCTTCACAAGATGAAAAAGAGAAGCAATTTTAACTGATCACATCTACAAAAACAATTTCAACCAATTCAAAAAACCTAACAACAAATTTTAACCAAATTACAAATCACAAATTCGTAGCATTGTGCCTAACTAATTCAACAACAAGTTTCAACCAAATAGCAAAGCTCACAATTCATAACACCTGGCAAAATGAGCAGGGTGGGTCTTGTCGGGCTCGGGCAGGGTGCCACCATGCCAGAATGAGTTCGGGTTAGGACAGGTACGGGTCACAATGGGTCTACTCTAAAAAAAGCCAACAGAAGTTACGAAATAAGTTTACATATGTCAAACTGATAAACCAAAGAGCAACCTTATAATTGCCTATGCTGAAAACCGGCTGAACACCCAATGCCCCAAAACTGTAAATTTAAGAACACCCAATGTCCCAAAATAAGTATATGAATGTCAAACTGATAAACCAAGTTACTTAACAAAAATCTCAAACCAATTCATACAAGTTACTAAAACATGAGCACTTCTAACATAGAAACTAAAGGATTCCTTACAGAATCAAGGGTTTGCATGTTTCTCTAAAACACCACATTAGTTTCATAGATTGAAATCAAGAAGCAGCAATTAAACAAAAACAAGCAGAGCTCCTAAACTATATGCAGCCTCTTAGGGTTTACTTTCCCCTAAAAAAGATGTTTTTTTTACATGTTGACGGCTGATTGACTTTACGAAACTTTAATCCGAGTGAAGAAATTCAAATTGCAAGAACAAAAAACTGAAAAGTAAGAAAATAATGGATCAAACTTCATTCTTTCAACAGCCTAAGTAAATTTGTAGCAGATACTGGAAATTAAAATCAAGATCGGATCTTTTGATTTGGGAAACCATCTTTTGATGTAGACAAAGAAAGAAATCGAGTCAAGAGTCAAGAAAACCAACCTTGAATGGTCGCCGTCGCCGGCTACCAGTTGGTGTTAGGGAGGAGGGTCGATGGTCGCCGGAGGTTTTAGCCCAACACTGAACCATGTACTTGAATTTCACTTGTATGTATTTAGGCTGTGTTTCCAAGTCTAATTGAATGAGAGAAAAGAAAAGAAATTAAAGTAAAAAATAAATAGTTGTGTTTTAAAGTTTTTTTTAAAGGAAGGAAATAAAAGGATTGTTACAAATTCATGTTCTTGAGTTTATTTAAGGAGGAAAAAGAAAAAAAATGAAAGAAAATGGAAGGAAATGAAAGGAAAAAATGTTAAAAACAATCCTTCCAAAATGGAAGGAAATGGAGAGAAAGGAAAAGAAAGAAAAGAAGAGAAAAGAAGAGAAAAGAACAGAAGAGAAAAGAAAAGAAGAGAAATGAAAATAAAGAAAGTGTTTCATTTCTTTTCTTTCGTTAAGTAAACTCGGGAACACAGCATTAGGGAGGAGGGGCCGAAGGGGGTATCGGGTATGTGGTACCCGGGCGGTAACACCACCATCACCCCTCGGGTAGCCACTCAGGTTTGTTTGATCAGGTTACACTCGCTGATGTGTAGCTGAGGTGTAACGGCTGTATAGCAGTTAAAATTTTGACCGTTGGGCGCGGGCTAAGGTAAAAAAATTATTCTCACACTATAAATACTCACACACATACACAATATTATCTACATAAACTCAAACAAAATCATACAAACACAATAATTACACAAACACCATCAACCTTGTCTGACGAGTATTCATAATTGTACATTCCCGAAAACGAAACAGATTCAGATGATAGCAGTTTATGATTTATGAAAAAAAATCTTGTCGAAAAATCCTTAGAGGATACGGCAAGTAGTTCTTCCCAAAAAAGATACTTTCCACGCGATCGTGTAACGGGTCACGAACTACTTATGAACTACTTCGTTGACGATTCAAAATACAATGAACAAACGTTTCGAGTATTGTATCGTATGTCAAAACGTTTATTCTTAAAAATAGTCGGTAATGTTGAATCAAATGAAGAATGGTTCAAGGACGGGTTTGACGGGAGGTACAAAAAGAGTTTCACCCTGCTACAAAAATGCACATCGACGTTCAGACAACTCGCAACAGTTAACACCCCAGACGAGTACGATAAGTATTTATGTATGTCTGCTCGCACTTCGCGTGAGTGTCTACAACGGTTGACAAGATTTAGAGCGTCGTTTACGTATGCATGATATTTCACAACATGATCCTGAAGGATGAAGGAAGAGCGATATCACCAGTATACATAATGGACCCTCTAGTCCAACCGGTTTTTGACGGCAACGCTCTTTCGGAAATACATGATCAAGATACACATTTCCGACTTCGATATGATCTTGTCGAACATCTTTCAAGTTTAGGTCTAGAGTACCTCGCTTCGGATGAGGAATAAGTTAATTTTAATATTTGTAATGTTTTAGTTTTAATTATGTACTATTTTATTTTAATTATGTGATCTTTTTATTTTTAAATATGTAATGTTTTATTTTTAATTATTGTAATTATTATTTTTTAATAAAAGTGAATTATCTTTTGAATTATTTTAATATTAAAAGAAAAGTTTCAGGGTAGTTCAGGGTAGCATTTCTAGCTTTTTTGGTGTTTCAGGGTAGTTCAAGGTATTTGTGATGTGACAGTGTGATTGGTGGATTCCAGGGTAGTCCAGGGTAGTTTAGAGGAGTGCCCCCTCCTCCCTTAGAGTTAATTACATAAATGGTCATGTGGTTTATTTAAAATAAAAGATTTAGGTAGTAAGAATTTTAAGTAGAGATTAGAGTATTGTGTTTTTAAAATTGTAAAAGTATGGTTATTAAGACTAGCAATCGTTAATTTTTCTGTTAGATTTAAATGAAACGATTAGAACACCCTTTATTGATACAAGGACCATTTGTGTAATTGACTATAACTTTAAAAAGACCCAACCCTCCATCTTTCCCCGTCGGGCACCATCACCACCATCTAACCAACATCACCACCATCTAGTACCACGTACCTGTTGTCACCATCTAACCACCACCATCTTACCAACCATTTCCTCTACCTTCAATCGCCACCCTCCTGCCACCACCGAATACCCTAATCGAGATCTGAACCCTAATTGAGCATTGTTCATAAGAAATTGGGTTGTCCCTATGTTGTTCACAAGAAATCCATAATGTTCACTAGAACTTTGAAGCCTAATCCATAATGTTCACAAGAACTTTGAAGCCTAATTGAGATCTAAACCTATGTTGGTGCACTGTTACCTAACCACTTACACTGTTACTGGGAAAAGGAAGGGGGATTTGGTGAAATGATGATGATGGTGGGATGGTGGAGGTGGGGATGATGGTGATGGTGCGATGATGGTGATGTTTACAATGGCGATGATAATGATCATGAGGATGATGATGATGATGATAATGTTGTTGCTGCTGCTAGTGCTGATGATGATGATGATGTGATGCCGATGATGATGATGATGCCGATGATGATGGTGAGATAATGGTGACAATACACTGATGATAATGGTAGTGGGGGCGGCGGTGGGGTCCGACGATGATGGTGGTGAAATGAGTTTGCAACCTAAGGTGATATATATATATATATATATATATATATATATATATATATATATATATATATATATATATATATATATATATATTTCATTTTTAGTCCCTAAGGTTAGATCTGTTAACCCTTTCAGTCCAAAACGGAATATTTGGACATATCAAGGCACAACATTTGCATTTTGTAACGATTTTGATATCTGACGCTAACTTTGTTAATTTTTTAGGTTATGTGTAAGGGTATTTTGGTCATTTTACACATAAAGGATCGTTTATATAAAATTGTAACCACCCTCATGGGCCCCAGAACCATTGTTCACCACCATCATCCAACCCCTTTCATATCACTTACCTTAAAACCCAAACCCCCACATCCTTTGTCGCTCGATTAAACTAACCCCACACCCCTACACCGCCGCTAGTCCCACCACCGGTGCCACCCCACAACACATCTTCATCTCTCACCATTGGTTTCATCTGTCACTATCGTCATCGTCGTCATCGAGTCTATACAACCATCTTCCTCCGCACACCCAAATTGATTTAGTGTTTTGTGTTGTGGGTTTTTTTATTGAATAAATCATTTATAAGGCAGATCGATGGTGGAGATTTGAGGCAGAACGAATGAAGGTCTTCAAATGGCAATGGTGATTGGCCATCGCCTGGGCCACCGCCACCCCTACCGCTTACACCACTGCCTGCACCACCGCCTGCACCACCGCCATCGCTACCTCCTGCAAACCTCGGGTGTTGATATGTCCAAAGATTCCTATTTGACTGAAGGGGTTAAACAGATCTAATCTTGGGGACCAAAAATAAAATTTGAGTGGGGGATAAAGAAAAAAAAATATTGTTTATCTGTATATTTTGGGAATTAGTGTTCAATCCCTATAAATTTTTGAAAGCAACTTTATGTGAAGAAGAAAGAAAAAGCAATTACAAAAATATTAAAAATATTATTTAACTAAGAATGGGAGAGAAAAAATAACGATTTCTAGTATAATTATAAGGATAAAGATAGAGGAGTTTGTGTGAATGCTCTTAGTAGTCCATGTAAAGTGAAAAGACGAAAACACCTTTAGATTTAATAGGAAAATTAATTTCTATTAGTGTTTATGTCTTAACTCGTTATATATTGAAACACAATACTCAGACTTGTTACTTAAAACCTTTAGTACCCAAATCTGTTATTTTGTATAAACTATAGGGAAATTTGCGTAATTTAATCATTTATTTATTTTACACCCTACGGGTATTTAGTTCTTTTAATAAAATCTAACATAAATCTTAATATTGTTAGTCAAAAGAGAAAACACAGAAACGATTAGCAAAAGTCACTCTAAGAAATGAGACGAAATAAATATTAGTATTCAAATGAACACAATTTACAAACTCACGAACGACCGAAATTAACTCAAATTTTTAATTTAAAAAACTGAAATTATTAAGAAAATAAGTAAACATAATTGGTTACGGATGAACTTTAATTATGTAGAATACAATTATAAATTTATGAATTTTTGATAGTTAGTTATCGTAAAAGTGGAATAAGGATTTAAAATACTTTACAAATTTTTTTAATGAGTACGAAATCACCAAATATGGTTGTGGTAATAGGTTGAGTATAGAACATGAAGATAACCTTAAATTATATATACCGGGGAATTCGAATTTTAGAAACTTTTTGTCCCGCATGTTAGAGATTTCGGGTTAAAAACGCTTAGTTAGGAAATTGAAGGTGAAATTAATTGTGAGAATGACATATGGCAATGAATGTAATAATTTATTAGTAATAGGATTATTAACACATAATATTGGTTAAGGCTACCTGTTGTCAAGGACGCTTTAAGATTTTTACGTATTAACTATTATGTGACTAACTTGTTATGATTTGTATATTTATATTTCATGTGTGTGTTTATGATGTACGTATGCATGCTTGCATACATGTGAATTATGTATACATGGACACATTTTTACGTGTGCATGTATAAATTATGTTATCAAATGATGTTTAAACCAAAATACATTATCATTATAAGATCAAATGTATCATACTACAACTCAACTAAACAAAACAAATCCAATAAAACATCAAAGATATCTTCACATCAAAACAAAACTAAGCAAATCTAAAAAAACACCTAAACACTAAGCTACAAACTTGGTTCATTAGAGCAATGTATAACTCGACTAAACACCTAAACCTTTGTTTAAACTTAGCTTAATGACTAAGAGAGTCATTAGCACCTTTCATTAGCACCTTTCATCGCCACCTAAGCCGACCGAACACCCATTGCATCCATTATGCCGCCACCTATCCATTACCATGGGAACCTTTGCTTGACACCTAGCAAACCTAGGATAGGTTACTCATCAAGCTAGTAGTAGACTCCATGATTATGCCATTAATGGCAATTGGCTGAAGGCCCTTATATACTCACACTCTCGGTCACTACAACATACCACAACCGAGTACCA
>CM044005.1:34658373-34680873 GCA_024085815.1 Flaveria linearis | reverse complement strand
TTATATCGTATTAAATTGTGAAATAATTATAGAAAACCATGGAAATTATACAATATATAATTTCACAAATTATTTTCGAATGTAAATTACAAGTTATTTATTACCAAAATATATTTTAAATTAATTAAACCTAATATATAAATCACTAAGTTTATGATTAAACTTAAATGCATAAATCAAATCATAAACGTCAAACCAAACTAACCCGAATCCGATCAAATATACCTATTTATGTCGAGTACATTTTAAAGACTCAATTATAATTAATATTAGGTATTGGCCGTATTTGATCGTGCATTGCTTGATTCTGTGAAGTCTTTGTGCATTACAACAATTGAAGGTGAGTTTCGTGGTCCCTTTTTATGTTTATACAAGTTCCAATGGTTTTAAATCAATGGGGGAAAAGTATGCTCACCCGTTTTCAATGCTCTACACTGTATATTCTGTTTTCATACTTGGAATCAATGTGATACTGTTTTGCATGCATACATGGTGTTATTTTTGGGAACACTCATACAACCATTAATTCCAGTTAGGAACCAACGGATAGGTATTGGTAGTACTACTGGGTTGACACCCCCACCCTTCGACGATTGGTGAACTTGCGAGTTACCAACACAGCTGCCAGCAATCTGGCCATGGGTGAATATTCCGTCGAATTTATATGCATAACGTCATTAGGGTTTGGTTGTCTTTAAACACATGTTATGTGGTTTGTGCTTGCAGTATGATTCCATATCAAAATCTATACAGCATCAATTACATGTTTTAAATTTAAACCTACGGAACTCACCAACATTATGTGTTGACATTTTTGAGCATATCTTTTCAGTGAACATAATCAAAGAGGATAGCTAGTGTTGATGCCTTAGCAGAGACCCTCATGATTTCATTAGTTTTGCATTTGTAATGTATATCATTTGTATTTATTTGTGAATTATGTGTATTTTGGATTTAGAATCAATAAGACTATGATAGTCGTGGAACTGACTAACCACGACACAAGTCACCATTGTGTCGGGGGACGTCATGACACGAGAAGTTTGTATGTATTATATATCTGTATTTATACCAAGTGTTATGACGATCCCGTCCGTCGCATCCTCATGTTTCCGCTCTAAGCGAGGGTGTGACAGATTGGTATCAGAGCCTTGGTTATAGAGAATTAGGTGGAGAATTTGACCTAGACTATAACCTAAGAACCTTCATATAGAATGCATGCTAGGAATTGTGTGCATTTGATTTTACCTAAATGTCTTTCATGATTTGTGTGACACATAGACACCTGTATTCTGGATTTTCTGGCAAAAAGCCTTCGGGCTATGGTAAGCGTATTCGTATAAATCTCATTGCGAGACCCGTTACGCTACCTGGGGATTTCTGGGATGAGTGATAAACTATGGTCAATACACAAATCTACAAGGCAAATGGGTCAAGTATATTAAGTCTATGAACTTAATATACAGGTATATTCCTATATACCTGATAATATACAAGTATGTTCCTACATACTTGACTTTATACATATACACATATTATTTGAACATCCTGAGAAAGACATTATACTCTTAGTCTTTTTCCATGGGATACTTTGACACTAGATGTCAAACAGCTGACATCCTCTTACAAAAATGTTAAGTATTCTAACTGTTACAAGTATTGAAAAGGTACAACGACTGAAGAACAAACTCTCCATTCGTTTACAAACTACTGAAAGTATAACTGCTGAAGAACAAACTCTTCAGCTGTTGTACAAACTACTGAAAAGGAAAAGTACAAACTAGACGCTTGTACAACATCATATTATTAGGGAACTTCGGTGATCAAGCGTAGCGTAGATCTCGGATATTAAAATCCGACCCTATCATGGTTATGATTGAAATTCTGAAAATGTGACGAAAATGCAGTTATCATTAGACATAATGTGCTTATGTGCTTATTTGCTATTACATGCTATTATTGGAATACTGGCTCATGGACATAAGGACAATACATTATTTGTGCTTGATGAATCTAAATAATACTATGATGTTAGCTTGGGGTAAGTGAAGCTAAGGGTGATCATGCAAGGTAAATTACCATTACGGGTGCACACGTAATTGCAATTCACCATGCATGAGAAGTCTGGTTAATCTTACCATGAGGTAACGATCATGAGTATCACATGTTTCTATTCTATACCCTAGGGTGTTAGGGTCATAATTCTGGTAAGTCCTTGTTGAAGGCAATCAAACATTGTAAGTCCTTGTTGAAGGCAATCAAACATTATAAGTCCTTGTTGAAGGCAATCAAACATTATAAGTCCTTGTTAAAGGTAATCAAACATTATCAACATTTACTCAAGTCCTGTCCTACTTAGAGCCTTCATAGTATTTCCAATTATAATATTGACCTTATGAGAAATATCTCCACTTAGCGTTTCAGTAACTACTGATTAATGCTTAGAATGAAAGTGGAATACATAAATGTAGAGGAGTAATGATACTCTCTACACATACAAAATGTTATTCTTTAAGATTATGCTAAGGATAAACGGATGTCACGTAACTGGTTTAGGCATCGTTCTAGGTATGCCACGGATGTGGTGGGAACGCTGCGGGGAACCCTATATATAAGCATCCTTGGTATACCAAGAATGTGTTTAAACTGGGCTACGTGATGATCCCGATTGACTGAGGCATGGATTGGTTTGGTTGTAAACTATATGTATACGCTTTGTGGATCTTGCTACGTCACATTAAACTATTTACACTTTGGAAATGTTTTCTCTACAGTCATCAATTCCCGTGTGGAACCGATGTATAGGTTTGTCTGTAGCCATATACTAGTAAAACCACCTATACATAAGTTGCGGTAGCTCACATCAAACTTATATTACGTTATTCTTTGGAATGATGCTAAGGAAAATTAAGATGTTATGTAACTAGTTTAAGTATTATTCAAAGTATATCGTAGATGTGGTGGGAAAGCTGCGTGGAATCCTATATATAAACATCACCAGTATATTAAGAATGTGCTTAAACTAGGCTACATAATGATCTTGATGGACCAAAGCATGGATTATTGAAACTTGATAAGTGGAACCATATGTGATTATTTTTATACTTTGATTCCTATCAAAGCACACACAAATCTTAAATCATATTCTAAGGCATTGTGTGCCTAAATCAAATGGTTATCAAAATAAACTTTGAATCGTTATCCGTGGTTTTCAAAATCTCGTCAAAGTCTGTGCCTCACCAACAAATACATGCAATGTTGGAAGAGTGGGATGAGTATCTGCTTATAGGTACGCATGTTTTCAACAAAGATGTGGTTGACTTAAAACTTTGGTTAGTCAACGTACTCGCTTTGATTTACGAATCAAACGATTGCACTTGGAACATCTCATTGCTATTATGCCAAATTCCCGATTGTCGTTTCATGTTGTATAGCTCATATTACCCAAATCTCATAAAATATCTTAACGATATTTCAAAATGTCTACTCGTCAAACATACCCTGATCTGGAAACTCTAGCCGTAAGATTGTTACTATTATAGCACGTGAGGTATACCAATCCTCCTAAATCATCTGAATCAAGACGTGAACCCTGCTCAAATCTCTATTTGTCCTAACCTTCCACGTGCTTGTACCTACAAGCATTTCAGTTCTTGCAACCCCACTAAGTTCAGTGGAACCGAAGGAGCTACCGGATTACTACAGTGGTTCGAAAGTATCGAGAACATTTTCCTAAACACCGAATGGTCTTCAAAACTTTAAACCGTTACTTACGGTTCTCAAAACCTCTTAAGAATGTGTACTATAATTAAGAACATGCAATGCTGTAGGTGGAATTCCTACATCTCGGATACTTTGTTAATTGAATATTTTATATTATAAGTGGTCACTCACCTCAATAATCGAATAAACTAATTATAACCTTGTTACCACTGATAAGTACGCGTGTCTTTAATAAGGTTATGGCTAACCTCATATCTTGAGAAGTCCATGAATTCCCTTCGATTGTGAATCGAATGTTCACATCTCATTGTAATGACGAATCATTCTTGTCCTTGATTTCGTCTTCCTGATTTAAATTATTCAAGATTTGAACACCATCATAACAAATTCTACGATCTCGAATTTCGATCTTAAGCTTGTAAGCACGATCTTTCCTTCGTTACACTGATGTAACTTTAAATTTTTCCGAATTCCTAATTGATATTAATTTCCTTTCGTCGTTAAGACAAGCTTCATACTGCTTGCACCGTGGGAAACGCAAGAGTTTGCAAGTCAACCTATGACTAAGAACACTCGTATCTTCTAAATGATTCTATCTCATCAAAGCAGGGGAGATTCCCTTACTTTGATGAATCTCTAGTTCGATAAATGGTTTCCCATTTGTTTGTTGAAATTTCATCCTCTGGATTAGGGTGACTTCCTTATCTCGAGGATTGACTTCAATTATTCTCATTGGAACTTACATTTCACAAATGACATGATCTCACCAAAATCGGATTGAAACCCGTATTTTGGTGACAAATGTCATGCTTCGATTGTTTTATTGTTATTATCAAGATAAGCATGAATTCCATACCTTGATGACTAATCTCAATTCTTGATCTTCAACTTACCATGGTTGTAATCATGTAACGAGAAGCATGAAGTAACTTGAAGGGTGAACCAATATTGGTGATTCGACCCATCAAGCCAAAGCATGATCTCTGAACCTGAACGGAGACCCGATCGTATTAAGTTGATTTTGATTCCAAGCTTGGAGCACTTAAAAAAAAATTCTTAAATCAATTCTCCTTCCTTTTATCCTCATATTCTGACCTGGCTATATGGAAACATTTATTCCTTATCTATCGACTTTCATTTTGAGTTATCATCAAAACGTGATTGTGCGATGGTAGCCTTCCTAAACAATCCCCCTGCTGAAGATATTATCAACTTATGAACATGACTTTCTAGTCATATAAATGTTCTCAGCTGAACTCATGGTTTGTTGAACTGCGTATGTAAACTTACTTAGATATTGCTACCTTGCAAAACATGTTTACAAATACATTTCCTATTATTCGCGTCACTCCTTGAACTGCTTTTGAATCCTTAACCTTGAAGATCATTAAAATTCTATCTTGGATTGGAACAACAAGACTTTAAAAGAGAAGTTCTGGAGAGAGTTACCAGCAAAGAGAGGAATTACTTTTGAGACTGAGTTATTTGGAGCCAAAACATTCTTAATATATGTTGAACCCGTGTTCAGCAAAGATGGGGAGAAAATTGGTGTTAATTACATGGGCATGGAAATCACTGATCAGGTGAAAAGGAGAGAAAAGATGGCAAAACTAAGGGAAGAATAGCTGTGCAGAAGGCCAAAGAGACAGAACTTAATAAAACTATTCATATTACAGAGGAAACGATGAAGAGCAAAGCAAATGCTAGCAACTATGTCACACGAGATAAGATCTCTATTATCAGGGGTCGTTAGCATAGCAGAAATTCTATCAACAACAAAACCTGATAAAGATCAAAAACAACTTTTGAGTGTCATGTTGTCTTCTGGTGGTCTAGTCCTTTAACTTATTAGTGACATCCTCGACTTTTCCAAAGTTGAGTCAGGAGTTCTGAGGTTGAAGGCCACAAAATTTAGGCCAAGAAGAGGTGATGTTCCAGTGGAGGTTATTGGTGATGTTTTACGGATTAGACAAATTCTCACCCACTTGATCAGCAATGCTATCAAGTTTACCCACCAAGGAAAGGTTCAGAGTAATCTTTATGTAATAACGAACCCATTATCTCACAACGTCGAGAAATTAACCTGCATCTATTTCAACTATTCGTATACCGTGGTATGACGTTAAAACATCAATCGTTATTCTGAATGATTGATTCATTTTCTGTTTTAACAATATTCTTAACCATCAGTGTGAACTCATTCCAAGATCTCGCATATCGTATTATACTTAGACCGATGGTTGGTCAAAGGAGAAATACATATTCACAAGATATGTGTTAAGGTCGTTTCATATGTTGGCGTTTGGGATTTTTAAATTCCGACGGATAACCTTTCTTATCATTGTTAGTCTTATCTTGATTCTAGACATCACCCTACCATGAAATTACATACTGGAAGTTGTGATTATAAGTCTAACATACCATGGTAACTCGTCATCGTGTTCTAACATTCCATATGCCAAATCTCAAAGAGATTCTCACGATTCTCTGGAAGAGTTCGAATTGGCATACATTATGTCAAGAATCATGTAAAAGGTTATATACAAATAAAACAAAGCCGGATACCTATTGTCAAGGTCCGCTGGAAATCTAAACGTGGCCCAGAGTTCACCTGGGAATGTGAGGATCAAATAAAATCTCAGTATCCTCATCTTTTAGTTTCAGGCTCCTTGCGATTAAAATTTCGGGACGAAATTTCCTAAAGCAGGGGAGACTTTAACATCCCGTACTTTTACAAATAATTAAGTTCAATACGTTCTAATAATTACAAAAATATATATATATATATATATATATATACATACATATATATATAATAATAATAATAATCATAACAATAATAACAATAATAAACATAATGATAAAAATATAATAATAATAATAATAATAATAACAATAATAATAATAATATATCATGATAATAATAATAATAATAATAATAATAACAAAATTCAGGGGGGGTTTGTGTAATTTTTGAAACTTTAAAATGAATTTTCTAACATAAAATAACAAATACAAAACCCGAGGGACCATTTGTGTAACTTCTAAAGTTTCAAATCCCACCCCCGCCCCTTTCGTCTTTCCGGCGACATTCCGGCCGAAGTCCGGCCAAACTCCGGCGATCACCAAAACCGCGTAAAAACTCACTTTTTGTAGCCCAAATTACATCCAATTCGCTAGTGGACAAGACTCGAACTCGATGCACACATAAAACGCGCTTTAACGATCGATTAACGGTAATAATCTTTTCACTTTATACCCGACCAAATCAAACGGCTAGTTCACCCACTCAATCACTAATACAAACGAATTTAATCAATCAAATCGAACTTTAACAACCTGCAAATAATATACAAGCTGCAAATTCAATCGAAACACACACACACAATGAATTCGATTCACCTCTGTTCTTCGAACCTGCAACTCAATCGACCACTACCCTCCGAGCATCATAACTCACAATTAGCATAGGGCTTTTGATTATAAGCCTCATTCGAAGCTTTCTGTGCAAAAAATTTGATTTCCATCAACGTTTGATCAACATTCGATTTTGAGTAATACCGCGGCTGTTCTTCGAGTGCTCTAAGCATCATTTCAACACAAAACAGGTAATTAAATACATACATGTACTCGAATTCACATGGGGAATCAAAGCCCCATGTTAATTACATAAATCCTTAACGTTTCAAGGTTCAATTCGATCGATCACAACCTAGGGTTTATATGAATTTGGGGGTAATGGGTTGGGTTGGCTTAAAAACAAATGAAACCAAGAGTTATCACGGCCCAGGCCTTTGGTTCACCGGTTTCCATGCTTCATCCCATCCAACAGGTCCCGGGTTCGACCCCGGGCCACTGCAATTATTTTTTTAAAGCCTTTTGAGCTCCTAAAAATTATACAAAAATTTCTAAAAATCCTAAAAATAAATTTTATAAACTTTCTTATTTAAAATGTTACAAATGATTTTCTGTAAATTTATTTTGTTTTTAAAACCTGAAAATCTTTATAAAATAGTATTTATAAATATTGTAAATAACTATTTTTATAAAAATAGACGTTATATCGTATTAAATTGTGAAATAATTATAGAAAACCATGGAAATTATACAATATATAATTTCACAAATTATTTTCGAATGTAAATTACAAGTTATTTATTACCAAAATATATTTTAAATTAATTAAACCTAATATATAAACCACTAAGTTTATGATTAAACTTAAACGCATAAATCAAATCATAAACGTCAAACCAACTAACCCGAATCCGATCAAATATACCTATTTATGTCGAGTATATTTTAAAGACTCAATTATAATTAATATTAGGTATTGGCCGTATTTGATCGTGCATTGCTTGATTCTGTGAAGTCTTTGTGCATTACAACAATTGAAGGTGAGTTTCGTGGCCCATTTTTATGTTTATACAAGTTCCAATGTTTTTAAATCAATGGGGGTGTAAGGCCCCGTTCCCGGGCACCTCACAGTTGGTCATTCACAGGATAAAATATTCATATATTATAAAGTAAAGCAGCGGAATTAATTTAAACAAGAATCCATTCATTCATCTTAAACACTGTTGCTAATCAATACATTCTAGCTTAGGAGTTTACAAAATAATTAGTTGCATGAATTACAAAACAACAGTGTTGTCAAAACATAAATGGGTGTCAGTCTTGCCCACCAAGTAGCCATCCCCGTGTGCCATCCTCAGCAACCTGTTACCTGCCAACTGGAAAATACATAAAGTCAGCGTTGTTGAGTGAGTTCTAGTTTTGTAATTAAAATACTTTACTTCTTATTTCAAAACGTTCGTTATGCATATGTGATCACGCATCGTACGTACACGTAGGTAATTTCATTATTATCTTCATCATTCGTTCATTAGTTTTCATTCGTGTACCATTTATCGTTCTCATTCACGTTCGTACATACATTCTTTACATTCATTCATACGTTCTTTAACTTTCATTCGTCAAGCATGCAAAACTCTAAGGGTCACCTTTCTTCTCTGCCCCCATGGTTCCAACCCATGAGCCGACAAAGCATATCGTATCCGTCTGGTTCCCCTATGGCTCTCAGTCCATAGACCGACACCTGGTGCCCCTATGGCTCTCAGTCCATAGACCGACACCTGGTTGCCCCTATGGCTCTCTGTCCATAGACCGACAACCTGGTTGCCCCTATGGCTCTCCGTCCATAGACCGACAACCTCGTTGCCCCTATGGCTCTCTGTCCATAGACCGACAACGTCTCGTCCGGGGTCACGTTAACCCCATGAGTGATCGTCACCACTCCTGCTGTAACAACTATCCCGTGACAGGTCACAAAGACACTGCCCCGTTGTTCTTAAGGCAACTATGGCTCACTGTCCATAATCTACCATAAGGCTCGTAATAGGCCTAGTTACTAGAACCAAGCACCATTTTCAAGACTTCTTAACCGTCAAATCCATCTCGTGCCCCTTAGACCATGCAAGACTTTCGTTCATTCATTTACTAATGCATGTGTTCATCATCATTCTTCTTTTCGTTCATTCGTTAATACATGCATTCATCATCATGTTCCTCTTTCATTATCTTTCACTTTACGATACATAATACTTCATTAGTTCATTCTCGTTATTCGTAAAGTTTCAGAAAGTTAGCATACACAATTATAAGGAACATACACACTCATCATACATTCATCATCATACATTCATCATCATACATTCATCAGTATACACAGCATCATACCATACTTAACAATATTTATTAATAATATTGTTAACAATAATAATTCACTGATAATAATATCAGTAATAACAAGGGTTAATCCTAATCATCATTACATGCATGAAACATCATCATTTATTAACCCTAGTCAACCCTGGTCAAAACCTCGAACTTCGGACTTACAGGAAAATTTCTGTAAAATTCTAAGTTTTCTGGGCGTTTGAGCCCTGTTGGGCGTATAAGCCCTCTGGGCGTATGAGCCCTGTTAGGCGTAAGAGCACTGCTGGACTTTTCATCTTATACTTAGAATTATCATCTGGTCATACGACCACACTGTTGGTCGTATGAGCACTATGGTCGTACCATCCCATACTTAGAATTATGTTCTGATCATACGACCACACTGTTGGTCGTATGAGTCCTATTGGACTCTTCAACATACTTAGAAAATTATTACTTGGTCATACGACCACACTGTTGGTCGTATGAGTCCTATTGGACTCAACACTTGGAAAAATCACTTGGTCATACGACCACACTGTTGGTCGTATGAGTCCTGTTAGACTCTTCAACACTTAGAAAAATATATCCCTGGTCATACGACCACACTGTTGGTCGTATGAGCACTAGTGGACTCATCAACTTGTACTTATTTATTCTAAGTCCAAATTTCAGACATATTAGTAACCTGTTCAAGTGTCTAATTCATAGTCCAAGTCCCAAACATCATAATGCCTAGTTCTAAACATATACACATGATTCTAGGCATAAATCTAACATAAACATAAACATACATACATTCATTTCATACGGGTATCAACCCAAATTTTATAAAAACATACTTACATGCATTTTCCAGCCCCAAAACGTTTAAAACAAGTAAAAGGGGTCTAGAACTCACCTTAGTTTGTCTTCAGGTTTTGATATCCCTTCCTTGAACTTCTCAGTCGTTTCTACACCTAAAACACACCCACAGTGCAACCCGAACACACTAGTTACATTTATAAGCTCATAAATGGTTCTAGAATCGTCCTAAACATCATAAATTCGAGATTTCTTACCAAAAACTTCGAGTTTCTCAGGCTCTTCTTCAAAAATCCCGATAGTTTTCTGCTCCTGCTGCTCTCTCTCTCTAAAAATATCAAATGAAAGGATACCCAGGCAGCGTGGGCAGCCATACCACCTTTTCTATCAAAATTAATAGAGAGTTTGCCCATTTGGCACTTTTGGCCCTTCCACAAAAGTAGACTTTTTGTTTCTTTCCCCTTTCTTTCTATTTCATTCTTTTAATTTCTTTAATGAGAAATTACGGGTGTTACAAGTCCACCCCCCTTATATAGGTTTCATCCCCGAAACCTGTTATTCCTCAAACAGATGTGGATAGTGCCGTCTCATCTCTTCTTCAGTCTCCCACGTAGACTCGGATCCCTTCCTGTGCTCCCACTGTACACGCACAAGAGGAACCACTTTATTCCTCAACCTCTTCTCCTTACGATCGATGATTGCCACTGGTTGCTCCACGTAGTTGAGTCGTTCGTCTACTTCAATATCCTCCAGTGGTACAATCATGTCTTCATCAGCTAAGCACTTTCTTAGATGGGATACATGGAATGTGGGATGAATTCCACTTAACTCATCTGGCAATTCAAGTCGATAGGCCACCTCTCCTACTCGTGCAACAATTCGGAAAGGTCCTATGTACCTCGGGCTTAGCTTACCTCTTTTCCTGAATCGGATAATCCCTTTCCAGGGTGAGACCTTCAACATAACTCAGTCACCAACTTTGAACTCTATCGGTCTTTGCCTCTTGTCAGCATACGACTTTTGCCTATCTTTCACCGCCTTCATGAAGGCTTTGATCTTTTCTAATTTCTCAGTCGTTGCTTCAATCACCTCAACACCTCCCAGTTCTTTCTGCCCAATATCTCCCCAACATACGGGCGTCCTACATCTCCTACCGTATAGCATCTCGTAAGGTGGCATGCCAATGCTGGCATGATAACTGTTGTTGTACGAGAATTCTGCTAACGGCAGGTGGTCGTCCCAACTTCCTCCAAAATCGATCACGCACGCCCGAAGCATGTCTTCGAGGGTTTGGATCGTCCTCTCAGACTGACCGTCTGTCTGAGGGTGATATGCTGTACTAATGTGTAGCCTCATCCCCATTGCATCATGAAACCTCTTCCAAAACTTGGAGGTAAACCGGGTGTCACGATCAGACACAATAGACACCGGTACACCATGACGAGCTACAATTTCTTTGATGAATAGATCCGCCAATCTCTCGGATGAGTACGTTTCGCGGATCGGTAGGAAGTGGGCACTCTTTGTCAAGCGGTCAACTATCACCCATATGGCATCATACCCTTTTGGGGTACGTGGTAACTTCGTGATGAAGTCCATGGTGATGTGCTCCCACTTCCACTCGGGTATATCCAACGGTTGGATCTTCCCGTAGGGCTTTTGGTGTTCCGCCTTCACTTGTAAACAAGTCAAGCACTTACTTACGTACTCCACTACGTCGCGTTTCATACCCGGCCACCAATAGTCTTTCTTCATATCGTGGTACATTTTGGTAGCACCGGGGTGAATGGAGTATCGGGTCTTATGGGCCTCGTCCATAATTCTACCACGTAGATCCCCGTATCGAGGAATCCACATTCGCCCAAATCGGGTCTTAACACCAAGAGTGTTCTCACCCAATTCCGTAACTAGACCTCTCATCCTTTCGGAGTTAAGACGATCTTCTTTCAAAGCCTCATCTTGAAACTCCTTAACCTGAGTCATTACCTCTGAGGTCATAATTAGCTAATATGCCTTTACCCGGATCGGCTCAGGCCTTTCTTTTCGGCTAAGAGCATCGCCACCACGTTGGCCTTGCCCGGATGGTAATGGATTTCGCAATCATAATCCTTTATTAGTTCCAACCATCTCCTCTGCCTCATGTTAAGATCTTTCTGCTCGAAGAAGTACTTCAAGCTTTTGTGGTCGGTGAAGATTGTGCACTTCGTCCCGTATAGATAGTACCGCCAAATCTTCAACGCAAAAACCACCGCAGCTAATTCTAGATCGTGTGTGGGATAGTTGACTTCGTGGATCTTCAGTTGTCGGATGCGTAGGCTATCACCTTTCCACGTTGCATCAACACACAACCTAACCCAGAATAAGATGCATCCGAATAGACCACTAAGTCTTCATTTCCCTCGGGCAAAGTCAAAACAGGAGCTTGTGTTAGTCTTGCCTTCAACTCCTCAAAAGCCGTCTCCTGCTCTCGACCCCACATGAATTTCACGTCCTTACGAGTCAATTTTGTCAAAGGTGAGGCTATCTTTGAAAAGTCTTGAATAAATCTCCTATAATAGCCCGCCAATCCCAAGAAGCTACGAATCTCGGATGGCGTCTTTGGTGATTTCCATTGCATCACAGCCTCGACCTTTGCTGGGTCCACCATGATTCCCTCTGCATTTACCACGTGACCCAGAAATTGCACCTCGCGTAGCCAGAAGGCACATTTGGAGAACTTAGCATACAGTTTCTCCCTTCTCAAAGTCTCCAACACTTCCCGAATGTGACCTGCATGCTCTTCTTCGCTCCTCGAATAAATCAGGATATCATCGATGAACACAATACTGATTTATCTAACATTGGCCGACACACTCGGTTCATCAAATCCATAAAAGCAGCTGGCGCGTTAGTTAGACCAAATGACATAACGAGAAACTCATAGTGTCCATAACGCGTACGAAAAGCTGTTTTAGGAATGTCCTGCTCCTTTACCTTCAATTGATGGTAGCCAGATCGAAGATCTATCCTCGAGAACCAACTGGCACCCTGGAGCTGGTCGAACAAGTCATCGATTCTCGGTAACGGATACCGATTCTTTATTGTCAACTTGTTCAATTCACGGTAGTCGATACACATTCTCATGCTACCGTCCTTTTTCTTCACGAACAAGACCGGAGCACCCCAAGGAGAGATACTCGGTCTAATAAAGCCCTTGTCAAGCAACTCTTGCAGTTGCTCCGTCAACTCTTTCATCTCTGTCGGAGCCAATCGATACGGTGCTTTAGCAACAGGTTGAGCACCCGGTATCAGGTCGATCTGGAATTCGATCTCTCGGTCAGGTGGCAATCCCGATAAGTCTTCGGGAAACACGTCCGGAAAGTCACGCACAACTGGTACATCAGATAGTTGTGGTGTTGGCGTCTCTACATTCTTTACATAACATAAGTAGGCGCTACATCCGCGCCTCATACACTTTCCCGCCACCGCCATCGAGATCACCTTCGGAATCGTCATAACCCGATCGCCATATATTGTCACCGGACTTCGTCAGTCGCCGTCAGCCTAATCATCTTCTTTCGACACACGATATTCGCTTCGTAGGTTGCTAACCAATCCATCCCTAACACTACATCAAATCCTCCTAGGGGCATCACATGTAATTTGGCAGCAAACCTATGGCCTTCTAACTCTATGGTACAGTCCTCTATCACGTCAGTAACTCTAGTGGACTTACCAATAGCGGTTTCTACATCAAAGGGCTCATCAATGCATTTACTACTAGCAGACAATCTATCACAGAAAGTGGCAGAAATGAAACTCCTACTAGCACCAGAATCAAATATCACAGAAGCAAGAGTTTGATTTACTAGAAACGTACCTGACACAACATCGGGGTCCGTCCTAGCCTCCTCTCTGGTCATGGTAAAAGCTCTGGCGCTCGCCTTCTGCCCTTCAGTCCCGGCCGTCTTCTTTCCTCCGGAACTCTCAGCCCTCGACTTCTTGCAATCTTTACTCATATGCCCCGCTTCACCACAGTTGAAACACCTCGCAGCCTTACAGTCTTTAGCCATATGACCGGATTTCCCACACCTGAAACAGACGTTTAACCCCCATCTACATTCACCACCGTGCTCCTTACCACACTTGTCACATCTTTTGGGTCCCGAGCTTGATGACCCCACCCTACGGTTATCCCTTCTTGCCTTCTTGTTATTCGGGGTAAAGCCACCACGCCCGAACCGCTTTCCATTCCAGTTTCGGTCACCACCGGCCTTCTTTGATTCCACCACCATCACTTCCCTCTCGTCATAGAGCCTCCCAGCTAAGTCTACTGCCGACCTAAAGGTGCTTGGTCGGGCAGTAATCAAGTGTCTGCGGATATCAGCTGGCAGTCCCTGAATGTACCGGTTAATCTTTCGGGATACCGGTGTCACTTGATCCGGCACCAGCCTCGCCATTTCATTGAATTTGGTAGTGTATTGCTGGTGTGTCATGGTTCCTGCCTCGAGTTGCAGGAAATCCCTCTCGACCTTATCAAGTTCTCTGTGAGGACAGAATTCCTCAATTACTAGCTTCTTCAACTCGGACCACTTCATTTTCCCGATGGCCCTGGAACCCTCAGCTTGGACAATATTTTCCCACCAGCATAGTGCTGAGTCAGTAAAGAAGTGGGTGGCAAACTTCACCTTCTGATCCTCACGGCACTCGCTGATCTCGAGTACCGCTTCCATCTCCCTTACCCATCGTTGAGCGGTTGCAGCAGTGCCATTGCCATCGAAAGTCGGGGGCTTGCACCTCTGAAATGCCCCGTAACTGCACCCCTTGGTCGTCACCCCTACTACATCATCTCTTTCCTCGTCAGATATTACTATCTCAGGATCCGGTCGTTCCTCTTCTTCCTTGCTCTCCTTTTCAGTCGACCCTCTCCTGTCCTCCTTTTCCTTCCTTTCCTCGTTCCTTATAGCTCGAATAACATCGGTCACTAAAGATGGCATAACTGCCTGTAGGACCTGGTGTACCTCATCAGCAATCGCCTCCCTAGCTGAGGCATTCAGACTAGCATTCTCTGTTTCTTCATTCCGGTCAGGAACCTCGGGGTTCACGGGAGCCGTCTTAGGAGATTTAGTACTGTTCCTAGTCGTACGCAGACGACCTCTACCTCTAGCAGCCTTAGAAGGTTTCTTCCCAGCCATTTTCCTATGCACTATAAGATTCAAACACTAAAACAGTCATTCAAGGAATAGCTCAGTTTATGTCAAGTATAGTAAGTCCCTAATTACAGTGGCCAGTTGTGATTAGCCACTTACTTTACTCTTCACACCCCAAGCACTTCCTATCCTGACTACATCAGCATCTAAATCTACTAAGAACACATAAATCACATAGCACACGCACATAACACTGATTAACTTTTAAGAAAAGCAATACCTGATGGCACATGGCTACTCGGGCTGACATCCCTCTTTCCGTCCCATTCTCAGTTTAAGTTAAGGTTTATTTTTAAAAATTTACCCGTTTCACTTAAACTTTAGCTCTGATACCAACTTGTAAGGCCCCGTTCCCGGGCACCTCACAGTTGGTCATTCACAGCATAAAACATTCATATATTATAAAGTAAAGCAGCGGAATTAATTTAAACAAGAATCCATTCATTCATCTTAAACACTGTTGCTAAGCAATACATTCTAGCTTAGGAGTTTACAAAATAATTAGTTGCATGAATTACAAAACAATAGTGTTGTCAAAACATAAATGGGTGTCAGTCTTGCCCACCAAGTAGCCATCCCCGTGTGCCATCCTCAGCAACCTGTTACCTGCCAACTAGAAAATACATAAAGTCAGCGTTGCTGAGTGAGTTCTAGTTTTGTAATTAAAATACTTTACTTCTTATTTCAAAACGTTCGTTATGCATATGTGATCACGCATCGTACGTACACGTAGGTAATTTCATTATTATCTTCATCATTCGTTCATTAGTTTTTCATTCGTGTACCATTTATCGTTCTCATTCACGTTCGTACATACATTCTTTACATTCATTCATACGTTCTTTAACTTTCATTCGTCAAGCATGCAAAACTCTAAGGGTCACCTTTCTTCTCTGCCCCCATGGTTCCAACCCATGAGCCGACAAAGCATATCGTATCCGTCTGGTGCCCCTATGGCTCTCAGTCCATAGACCGACACCTGGTGCCCCTATGGCTCTCAGTCCATAGACCGACACCTGGTTGCCCCCATGGCTCTCTGTCCATAGACCGACAACCTGGTTGCCCCTATGGCTCTCCGTCCATAGACCGACAACCTCGTTGCCCCTATGGCTCTCTGTCCATAGACCGACAACGTCTCGTCCGGGGTCACGTTAACCCCATGAGTGATCGTCACCACTCCTGCTGTAACAACTATCCCGTGACAGGTCACAAAGACACTGCCCCGTTGTTCTTAAGGCAACTATGGCTCACTGTCCATAATCTACCATAAGGCTCGTAATAGGCCTAGTTACTAGAACCAAGCACCATTTTCAAGACTTCTTAACCGTCAAATCCATCTCGTGCCCCTTAGACCATGCAAGACTTTCGTTCATTCATTTACTAATGCATGTGTTCATCATCATTCTTCTTTTCGTTCATTCGTTAATACATGCATTCATCATCATGTTCCTCTTTCATTATCTTTCACTTTACGATACATAATACTTCATTAGTTCATTCTCGTTATTCGTAAAGTTTCAGAAAGTTAGCATACACAATTATAAGGAACATACACACTCATCATATATTCATCATCATACATTCATCATCATACATTCATCAGTATACACAGCATCATACCATACTTAACAATATTTATTAATAATATTGTTAACAATAATAATACACTGATAATAATATCAGTAATAACAAGGGTTAATCCTAATCATCATTACATGCATGAAACATCATCATTTATTAACCCTAGTCAACCCTGGTCAAAACCTCGAACTTCGGACTTACAGGAAAATTTCTGTAAAATTCTAAGTTTTCTGGGCGTTTGAGCCCTGTTGGGCGTATAAGCCCTCTGGGCGTATGAGCCCTGTTAGGCGTAAGAGCACTGCTGGACTTTTCATCTTATACTTAGAATTATCATCTGGTCATACGACCACACTGTTGGTCGTATGAGCACTATTGGTCGTACCATCCCACACTTAGAATTATGTTCTGATCATACGACTACACTGTTGGTCGTATGAGTCCTATTGGACTCTTCAACATACTTAGAAAATTATTACTTGGTCATACGACCACACTGTTGGTCGTATGAGTCCTATTGGACTCAACACTTGGAAAAATCACTTGGTCATACGACCACACTGTTGGTCGTATGAGTCCTGTTAGACTCTTCAACACTTAGAAAAATATATCCCTGGTCATACGACCACACTGTTGGTCGTATGAGCACTAGTGGACTCATCAACTTGTACTTATTTATTCTAAGTCCAAATTTCAGACATATTAGTAACCTGTTCAAGTGTCTAATTCATAGTCCAAGTCCCAAACATCATAATGCCTAGTTCTAAACATATACACATGATTCTAGGCATAAATCTAACATAAACATAAACATAAACATACATACATTCATTTCATACGGGTATCAACCCAAATTTTATAAAAACATACTTACATGCATTTTCCAGCCCCAAAATGTTTAAAACAAGTAAAAGGGGTCTAGAACTCACCTTAGTTTGTCTTCGGGTTTTGATATCCCTTCCTTGAACTTCTCAGTCGTTTCTACACCTAAAACACACCCACAGTGCAACCCGAACACACTAGTTACATTTATAAGCTCATAAATGGTTCTAGAATCGTCCTAAACATCATAAATTCGAGATTTCTTACCAAAAACTTCGAGTTTCTCAGGCTCTTCTTCAAAAATCCCGATAGTTTTCTGCTCCTGCTGCTCTCTCTCTCTAAAAATATCAAATGAAAGGATACCCAGGCAGCGTGGGCAGCCATACCACCTTTTCTATCAAAATTAATAGAGAGTTTGCCCATTTGGCACTTTTAGCCCTTCCACAAAAGTAGACTTTTTGTTTCTTTCCCCTTTCTTTCTATTTCATTCTTTTAATTTCTTTAATGAGAAATTACGGGTGTTACAGGGGGAAAAGTATGCTCACCCGTTTTCAATGCTGTACACTGTATATTCTGTTTTCATACTTGGAATCAATGTGATACTGTTTTGCATGCATACATGGCGTTATTTTTGGGAACACTCATACAACCATTAATTCCGGGTTAGGAACTAACGGATAGGTATTGGTAGTACTACTGGGTTGACACCCCCACCCTTCGACGATTGGTTAACTTGCGAGTTACCAACATAGCTGCCAGCAATCCGGCCAAGGGTGAATATATTCCGTCGAATTTATATGCATAACGTCATTAGGGTTTGGTTGTCTTTAAACACCTGTTATGTGGTTTGTGCTTGCAGTATGATTCCATATCAAAATTGTGACAACCCGGAAAATTTCGGTAAAATTTAGGATTTAAATTTTAAAAATTCTAAAACTTGTATATAATTATAATATTAATAATAATAATGTTAATAATAATAATAATACTAACAATAACAATAATAATAATAATAACAATAATAATAATAATTAACAATATTAACAACTTAGAATTAAAGTACAGGGGTTAATTTTGTAGTTTTTAAAAACCTGATTTAAAAATTTGCAGCATAAAATAATAAAATCACATAGTTCAGGGGGCCAATGTGTAAAATAAAAATACCACTGCTCTCTCTCTCCTCTCTCGCGTAATTCCGGCACCGGAGCCGGCCGGCCTCCGGCGGCCCTCCGGCGAGGCCAAAAGACAAGTTTTAGGCCACGGTTTCGACCCCACAATGCACCAAATCGAACGTAGGACAAAATGCAACAACCCCGTGAACTTAAATTATGGAAAAGTTTCAATAATGTCCACTAAATCCGACCATTTTGCTTTCGGTCGAACACCACTACACAAAAACGCACTAAAATCAAGTAATAATCGAAATTGATTACGCACTAACAAACTTTTCAATATTTAAAAGCTTCCTTTGAGTCCATTTGATCTGTAAACATACAAACACACCGTTTTGATCACTTCACTCGAACGCGACCTGCAACTTGGTCGAATTCCATCTTCCGAGCAACATTGATCGAAATTGATAGATGGCTATTGATCATAATCAAGTGGGGAAGCTTCCTGCAAAGTTAATTTGAGTATAAACATCATTTGCTACCCGAATCATTCACGACCTAGCCGCGGACTGTTCTTCATCTAGTCATCATCCAAACAATACTAATTCGGGTAATTGAACATACATACATACTCGTTTATACATGGGGATCAAAAGCCTCATGAATTCATTCGTTAACAGAATCAAATTGATGATCAATTTGATCAAAGATTGAACTAGGGTTCTTGATTTGGGGGAAAGGCTTTCGGGTGTGTTTAAAAGATTTGGAACCCGGGTTATGTCGCGGCTTAGGCCCTTGGTTTACCGGTTCCATGATCCCATATCAACCTTGAGGTCCTGGGTTCGACCCCGGGCCACCTCATTTATTTTTTAAGGCTTTTTAAGCCTCTGAAAAATAAGTAAAAATTCTCAAAAATTATAAAAATAATTTTTATAAACATTTCCTATTTAAAAGGTTATATAAATATTTTCTGTAAATTTATTTTATTTATTTAAAAAAAGTAATAATATTTATAAATTAATATTTATAAATATTACAAATAACTATTTTCATAAAAATGGACACTAGATCTTGCTTGATTATAACCATGAAAATCAAAGGAATTATATATTTTAATTTCATCAATACAGTAACAAACATTTAAACAACGCGTCAAACCCTATACATAAATACATAATATATTATGTATATATATTAACCGGATAATACGCTATCGTAATAACATTTATTTCAAAAGAATATATACGTAATATATTTAAACATTATCAGATGTTGAACCCTAGATTATAATTAAACTCAAACAAATATATCAAATCGTTTGCGTCAAACCCAAACCGACCCGAATCCAACCAAATATATCTATTTGCATTTGAAGCCGTTTTAAAGACGTAATTACAATTAATAATAGGTGTCGAACGTGTTTGATCGTGCATTGCCTTATTCTGTGAAGCTTTTGTTCATAACTTCAATTCAAGGTGAGTTTACAGCCCCACTTTTACTTTATACTCTTTTTGGGGGAGAGAAACATGCTGTTTTTATAAACCTTACATTACATTGGATTTTTGTAATATTGCATATACTTGATACTATGGTGTATACTTGCCCAACGGACCGTTAATATGGACTTAACGAGGTAATTGTTAGTAGTACTACTAGGATTGACATACCCCACCCGGGCTAGTCGCGCTAGCACAACGTTCGTCAAACGGGTGAACGGTTAGCCTAATTACAAGTGTTGTGGTGTGTGATCCACATCCGGGCCTGTTTATTTATTTGATTACATGTCAGTTTGGCCACGCCTTCATACACATAGTGATCATTATGGACTAGCTACCCATTATATGCTTTAATTACAAATCTGGGAATTTCATTATACTTGACGGATTAATAAATCCGGGAATTTCATTATACTTGACGGATTAATAAATCCGGAATTTCATTATACTTGACGGATTAATAAATCCGGGAATTTCATTTCACTTGACGGATTAATAAATTCGGGGATTTCATTTATACTGACCGGATTAATAAATCCGAGGATTACATACTTGACGGATTACATAATCCGGGAATTACATACTTGACGGATTACATAATCCGGGAATTACATACTTGACAGATTTCATAATCCGGGAACTTCATTACTGATAATTACTGTTTTCTGATAAACCTGTGAACTCACCAGTCTTGTACTGAGATTTTTGCATGTTTTCTCTCAGGACATTGATGTGGCACGTTTAGGAGCACAGCATCTACAGCATGTCATTCTGTATTCACCACAAACTGTTTTCAAGATTTAATTTGCATTTACTTAACATAAACTAGATTGGACACATGTTTGTGTGTTTCAAAACTACTGTTGAATGTTTCACTGTATTCGCTTCCGCACTACTTAAATACATTTGGTCTGTTTCCTTAAAATTAATCAACTTATATGATTTGTAATTATCGCGTCGTTTGGTGTAACTAATGCTTATCTGAGATCCTGGTTATGTAACACGCCTAACGGTAAAACCCCGTACGTGGAAAATGAGGGTGTGACAAAAATCTATACAGCATCAATTACATGTTTTAAATTTAAACCTACGGAACTCACCAACATTATGTGTTAACATTTTTGAGCATATCTTTTTAGGTGAACATAATCAAAGAGGATAGCTAGTGCTGATGCCTTAGCAGAGACCCTCAGGATTTCATTAGTTTTGTATTTGTAATGTATATCATTTGTATTTATTTGTGAATTATGTGTATTTTGGATTTAGAATCAATAAGACTATGATAGTCGTGGAACTGACTAACCACGACACAAGTCACCATTGTGTCGGGGACGTCATGACACGAGAAGTTTGCATGTATTATATCTCTGTATTTATACCAAGTGTTATGACGATCCGTCCGTCGCATCCTCGTGTTTCCGCTCTAAGCGAGGGTGTGACACATATACATACACACATACATACACACATACATGCACACATACATACACACATACATACACACATACATACACAGATACATACACGCATACATACACGCATACATACACGCATACATACATGCATACATACACGCATACATACACGCATACATACACGCATACATACACGCATACATACACGCATACATACACGCATACATACACGCATACATACACGCATACATACACGCATACATACACGCATACATACACGCATACATACACGCATACATACACGCATACATACACGCATACATACACGCATACATACACGCATACATACACGCATACATACACGCATACATACACGCATACATACACGCATACATACACGCATACATACACGCATACATACACGCATACATACACGCATACATACACGCATACATACACGCATACATACACGCATACATACACGCATACATACACGCATACATACACGCATACATACACGCATACATACACGCATACATACACGCATACATACACGCATACATACACACATACATACATACATACATACATACATACATACGTACATACATACGTACATACATACGTACATACATACGTACAT
>CM044005.1:34498373-34653373 GCA_024085815.1 Flaveria linearis | reverse complement strand
AATTTTTAGAAGCTTAAAAAATTTTTTTTTAAAAAAATGGCAGAGGCTCGGGTTCGAACCCGGGACCTCTAACCTAACACCCCACGCACCAACCAGTGAACCAAGGCACAAGGCCGCGTCAGAACACAGCTTCATTTCCTTTTTAACCATTGAATCCCAGTTTCCCCCAATTCCTCATAAACCCTAATTTGATTTTAGTTCAATTGAACACGAATTCAATATTAATAAAAGTTAAAATCATAGGGCTTTTGATCCTTGTACAAAACGAGTAGATTAGAGGGTTCAATTACCTGTTTATGTTTCGGATTGTGGATGAACACTTCGAAGAACAACCGCGGTATAACTCGAATTCGAATGTTGATCAAACCGTGGTGAAAATCCAATTGTTTGCACAGAAAGATTCGAATGAGGGTTATAATCAAAAGCCCTATGCTAATTGTGAGTTATAATGCTCGGAGGTTGGTGGTTGAATAAGTTGCAGGTTCGAGAACAGAGGTGGATTAATTTGGTTTGATTTTGTGTGTTTTGTTGAAATGGAAGGTTGCATTCGATTTCCAGATTGTTAAAGTTCGAATTGATTGAGTTATTGTGATTAAAGTGGTGTTTTAGTGGGTTATCTAGCCGTTCGAATTTGTCGGGAATAAAGTGGAAAAGATTAGAGCCGTTAATCAACCGTTAGAACGCGTTTTGTGTGTGCTTGAGTTCGATTCTTACCCACGAAACGGTTCTGTGCTTTTTGAGCTGTTAAAATCAGGTTTTTAATTGGTTTTGGTGGTCGCCGGCGAGTCGCCGGAGACTCGCCGGAATCGGTGCCGGAAAAACGAAAGGGAAATGGGCGGGGGGTTGGTTTTGTAATTTGAAATTTTACATTTTAGTCCTTGCGGTTTCATTTTTATTATTTCATGTTATAACCTTGTTTTTATAGTTTCAAGAATATCAAAACACCCCCTGGACTTATTATTATTATTATTATTTCTATTATTATTGTTATTATTGTTATTATTATTATTATTATTATTATTATCATTATTATTATTATTGTCATTATTATTATTATTATTTTTATTATTATTATTGATTCTTATTATAAACGAGTATACGAAAAACTCATTAAAACGACATATACATATAAAAATAATGAATACGTACAGATAATTAACACACATGGAACATGTACATGAAGATAACTCGATTAACATGATACATAGATTATGAACATACGTGAGGCTAATCAATACACACGATGAGTTCACGAGCTTGATGTTGATTGACAGTCTACTGGCGACAGTTGCTACATACCATAACATTCACCATATGATCTTCAACAAGAAGAATCTTAGGTTTCTTTTCTGATTTGGGAATATCTTGAATGTTTCTAAGACTTTGTTCACTAAATCCATCTGTATCATCTGAACTGTCACACTAATGTAACAGCAATCCACAATGTTCTTTGCTTGATATTGTGAGGTGTCACAGTATCCCCCAGTTGAGGGAATTTCGTCCCGAAATTCAACTAGTGCTAGATCCAAGAATGTCATCCTCGAACAGATGAGGATATTTGTGTCTCATTTGATCCTCACGTTCCCATGTAAACTCTGGACCTCGTTTGGAATTCCATTTCACACGAACAATAGGTATCTTGCTGCGTCTCAGCTTCTTGACCTTTCGGTCCATGATCTCAATAGGTTCCTCCACGAAATGGAGACTTTGATCAATCTTGATGTCTTCAATAGGCACGTGAAGTGATTCGTCAGCTAAGCACTTCTTGAGATTCGATACATGGAAAGTATCATGCACACTGCCAAGCTCTTGTGGCAACCTTAACCGGTATGCCACCGGGCCTATTCTTTCTGTGATTTCGAATGGTCCAATGTATCTCGGGGCTAATTTCCCCTTCTTTCCAAACCGAACGATCCCTTTCCAAGGAGAGACCTTAAGTAACACTCAATCACCAACATTAAACTCTAGCGGCTTCCGACGGTTGTCGGCATAGCTCTTTTGGCGATCTCGAGCAGCCTTAAGTCTATCTTTGATTAGGAAAATCTTATCGGTTGTTTCTTGTATGATTTCAGGACCTGTTAGCTGACTCTCGCCAATCTCGGCCCAACATACAGGTGATCTACATTTTCGGCCATACAGCGCTTCGAATAGTGCACACCCAATACTAGTATGATAGCTGTTGTTGTAGGAAAACTTTATCAACGGTAGATGAGTGTCCCAACTACCACCAAAATCAATGACACACGCACGTAGCATGTCCTCAAGTGTTTGTATTGTGCGTTCACTTTGGCCGTCAGTCTGGGGGTGATAGGCTGTACTCATATCCAGTCGAGTGCCCATCACTTTCTGCAACGTCTGCCAAAAGCGTGAAGTGAATCGGCTGTCTCGGTCGGATATGATTGACACTGGCACTCCGTGCCTTGTCACAACCTCTTTGATGTACAATCTTGCCAACTTATCCATTTTATAGTCTTCTCGGATAGGCAAGAAGTGTGCTGATTTTGTTAATCGATCTACTATGACCCATATCGAGTCATGCCCGCTTGGTGTTCTCGGGAGTTTGGTGATAAAATCCATTGTGATGTTCTCCCATTTCCACTCGGGAATTTCGGGTTGTTGCAATAATCCCGATGGTTTTTGGTGTTCAGCTTTAACCTTGGAACACGTCAAGCACTTGCTCACATATAGAGCAATGTCTTTCTTCATACCCGGCCACCAGTACAGATCCTTCAGATCATGGTACATCTTGTCTGCACCGGGATGAACAGAATATCGAGTCTTGTGTGCTTCATCCAAGACTAATGTACGTACATCTCCCCATTTGGGGACCCATATGCGATCAATGAAGTAATGTACGCCGTCATCCTTGCGATTCATCTGTTTATCCAACGCTCGGAATTCTTCTCCCGCAAGGTTTTCTTCTTTTAGAGCCTCAGTTTGCGCATTTTGGATTTGAGCTTTCAAGTTCGTTTGAATAGTCAATCCCAAGGCTCGAACACGTAATGGTTTTACGCGTTCTTTACGACTGAGGGCATCAGCCACCACATTTGCTTTCCCCGGGTGATACCGGATTTCGCAATCGTAGTCACTAAGTAATTCTACCCATCGCCGTTGTCGTATGTTGAGCTCTTTCTGATTTAGGATGTGTTGAAGGCTCTTATGGTCGGTATAGATGTTGCATTTGGTTCCATACAGATAGTGCCTCCATATCTTAAGTGCAAAAACTACAGCGCCCAACTCCAAATCATGAGTTGTGTAGTTCTTCTCATGCACTTTTAGTTGTCATGAGGCGTATGCAATCACCTTACCTCTCTGCATCAACACACACCCCAATCCTTGATGCGAAGCATCGCAATACACCACAAAGTCGTCTGTTCCCTCCGGAAGAGACAGTATTGGAGCATTGCACAGCTTTTCCTTTAACGTTTGAAAAGCTTGTTCTTGTGCATGTCCCCAATCAAACGTCTTGTCTTTCTGAGTTAGCATGGTCAACGGTTGTGCGATTTTTGAAAAGTTCACAATAAACCGTCGATAATATCCGGCCAATCCTAAGAATTGTCGGATTTCTGATGGTGTTTGGGGTGTATCCCAATTCTTCACAGCTTCAATCTTGCTGGGGTCTACATGGATTCCATCCTTGTTAACCACATGGCCCAAGAACTTCACATCTTGAAGCCAGAATTCACACTTCGAGAATTTGGCGAAAAGCTTCTCTTCCCGCAACAATTCCAAAATTGCTCGAAGGTGTTTCTCGTGGTCTTCCTTCGAACGAGAATAGATAAGTATATCGTCTATGAACACGATTACAAACTTATCTAAGTATGGTTTGCACACTCGATTCATTAAATCCATGAACACAGCTGGTGCATTAGTCAGCCCGAACGGCATGACTAAGAACTCATAGTGCCCGTAACGAGTCCTGAATGCTGTTTTCGGTATGTCATCCTCAAAAACCCTCAGCTGATGATATCCAGAACGAAGATCAATCTTGGAGAAATACGAAGCTCCTTGTATTTGATTAAACAAATCATCAATTCTGGGCAGAGGGTATCGATTTTTCACAGTCAACTTGTTCAACTCGCGATAATCAATACACATACGAAATGACCCGTCTTTCTTCTTGACAAATAGAACCGGTGCTCCCCATGGTGAATGACTCGGCCGAATGAATCCCTTCTCCAATAGCTCTTGTAGTTAGTTGGAGAGTTCCTGCATTTCGGAGGGTGCTAATCGATATGGTGCTTTTGCTACCGGCGTAGCTCCAGGAACCATCTCGATACGAAATTCTACCTGTCGTAGAGGAGGTAATCCCGACAAATCATCAGGAAATACTTCCGGATAATCTCGCACCACAGGAATATCTGCCAACTTGATGCCTTCTTTCTTCTTTTCTACAACATGAGCCAGGAGTGCATAGCACTGCTTCTGTAGACATCGTCGCGTCTTCATGCAGGAAATAAGCTTCAGAGTTCTTCCTGGTCGTTCTCCTTGAATCTTGAGTACCTCCCCATTAGGCATGGGGATTCGTACTACCTTCTCCAGACAAACGATCTCTGCTCCGTGCTTCGCCAACCAATCCATTCCCACAATTACGTCGAAGCTCCCTAACTCGAAAGGTATCAAATCTATGTCGAAGGCATGGTCTTCTAATATTATGGAGCACTGTCTAATGATCTCATCTGCTTGTACAAATCTACCGTTGGCCATTTCTACTGAAAAGCTAGTTTTTAGCCTACTCGGTTTCAAGCCAAGCATGTGTGCAAAATCAGAAGATATGAAGCTATTATCTGCTCCCGTATCAAACAATATAGATGCGAAGTGGTCGTTGAGAAGATACGTACCCGTGACGACATTAGGATCTTGACAGGCATCATTAGCTCCAATGACGAAGGCACGTCCTCTTGCAGCATTTCCTTGATTTCCCTGGGCTGGATTACCAGCTATAGCCAGCAGTTGCTGCTGGTTATTGCCTTGTTGACCGGGTGCTCTGTTCAATCGGGGACACTTGTTTCGGAAGTGATCAAGACCTCCGCATTCATAGCATGCCCTGGCGTTCCCGGCGGGGTTAACCGCATTGATGGGCATGACCAGGTTTAGCGCAGTTCTGCAATCTTTTGCCCAATGACCCAAGCGCCTACAGTTCGTGCATTCCCGACACTGCTTTGCTGGGGGATGGTGCCAATTACACTTGTTGCACTTGGGGTGCGGTCCCGTGTAATCCTTCGTCCCTTGAGTTACGACCACAAAGTTTCTGGTCGTTTTGGCCCTCTTATCAAACTTTCCAGTACCAAACCGACTTGTTTCCCCAGTCTCTTTCCTTTTCTCCGCTCCCTTACCCGGTACTCCTGTTCTTACCATCTCGTCAGTGAGAGCGCCCGCTTTCAGAATAGTGTTCTGGATTATGGGAGGAGCAACTGCAGTTACCATTGCCCGGATTTGAGGCGCGAGTCCCCAAATGTATCTTCCTATTCTCTTGGACTCCGGGGTGACTAAGTGTGGAACTAATCTAGCCAACTCATGGAATCGGTCAGTATAAGCTGCATGCCCTGCCCCCACCATAGCATGATTCCAGAACTCAAGTTCAAGCTTCTGCATCTCGTTGAGGGGGCAGTATTCCTCGGTAATCAAGGCTTTGAATTCATCCCAGGTCATTTGTATCGCAGATTCCCTTCCCCTAGCTTGAACCTGGGTGTTCCACCAGGTTAGTGCTCTGCCCTACAGTGAGCACGTAACATACTTGATCCGCTGGCTGTCGAGGCATTCACTGATGTCAATAACAGCCTCCATTTTCTCAAGCCATCTAGTCAGGGCTATCGCCCCACCTTTCCCATCGAATTCGTGGGGTTTGCAAGCCACAAATTCTTATATGTGCATCTCCGTTTGGTTTGGTTGTCGCCAGTTTCATTCCCATTTGTTCTGCCATTGCAGTATCACCCACCACACCTTGGTCATGTTGACCATTGGTGTTGTGATCCCCGTGGAGAGGATGGTTCAGCAGAGCGTCGCTTACTTGGGTTACGATGGTTGGTACCAATGCAGCTAGCTGCTGAGCAATCATGGCAGCTATATCAGGATTGCCAGTTTCCTGATTATTATCGGCTGGAGCACCACCAGCTCTTGAGGGTCTACCCCTTCTCTTGTTTTGTGGGGCTTCAGCTTCTTGGTTGGTTTTGCGTGTGACTCTTTTAGGTGCCATCTTCTAACTACAGAAAGATGGAAATTTTAGTCACCGCATGATTTCTTGCATTAATTCATAATAACCTATGCTTCGGTCCATTAAGATCATTATGTAGCCCAGGTTAAGCACATTCTCAGTATACAGGTGATGCTTATATATAGGGTTCCCCGCAGCGTTCCCACCACATCCACGATATACCTTGAATAATACTTAAACTAGTTACATAACATCTTAATTTTCCTTAGCACCTACTCAAGAATAAATGTTTCATAAGGTCAATATCGTGATTGGAAATACCATGAAGGCTCTAAGTAGGACAGGACTTGAGTAAATGTTAATAATGTTTGATTGCCTTCAACAAGGACTTACTAGAATTATGACCCTAGCACCCTAGGGTATAGAATAGATATGTGTGATACTCATGATCGTTACCTCGTGGTAAGATTAACCATACTTTTCATGCATGGCGAATTACAATTACGTGTGCACCCGTAATGGTAATCTACCTTGCATGATCACCCTTAGCTTCACTTACCCCAAGTTAACATCATAGTATTATTTAGATTCAACAAGCCCAAATAATATGACGTCCTACTGTCCATGAGCCAGTATTCCAATAATAGCATGTAATTGCAAATAAGCATATAAGCACATTATGTCTAATGATAACCGCATATCTATCATACTTTCAGAATTTCACTCATAACTATGATAGGGTCGGATTCAATATCCGAGATCAACCCTACGTGTGATCACCGAAGTTCCCTATTACTATGATGTTGTGCGCATACAAGCGTAAAATTCTAGCATAAAAGTATCCCATGGAGATAGACTAAGAGTAAGAGTGCCTTATTCGGGATGTTCAAATAATACGTGTATATGTATAAAGTAAAGTATGTAGGAACATACTTGTAGATTATTAGGTATATAGGAATATACCTGTATATTAAGTTCATAGACTTAATATACTTGACCCATTTGCCTTATAGACTTGTGTATTGACCATAGTTTATCACTCATCCCAGAAATCCCCAGGTAGCGTAACGGGTCTCGCAATAAGATTTATACGAATACGCTTGCCTTAGCCCGAAGGCCTTTTGCCAGGAAATCCAGAATACAGGTGTCTATGTGTCACACAATTCATGAAAGACATTTAGGTAAAATCAATTGCACACAATCCCTAGCATGCATTCTATATGAAGGTTCGTAGGTTATAGTCTAGGTCGTATTCTCCACCGAATTCTCTATAACCAAGGCTCTGATACCAATCTGTCACACCCTCGCTTAGAGCGGAAACACGAGGATGCGACGGACGGGATCGTCATAACACTTGGTATAAATACAGAGATATAATACATGCAAACTTCTCGTGTCATGACGTCCCCTGACACAACGGTGACTTGTGTCGTGGTTAGTCAGTTCCACGACTATCATAGTCTTATTGATTCTAAATCCAAATACACAATGTTCAAATATGGAAACAAACGACAAATATTACATATGCAAATCTATTGAAATCCTGAGGTCTCTGCTAAGGTATCTGCACTAGCTATCCTCTTTGTTTATGTTCACCTGAAAAGATATGCTCAAAAATGTCAACACATAATGTTGGTGAGTTCCGCAGGTTTAAATTTAAAACATTTGATGCTGTATAGAATTTGATATGGAATCATACTGCAAGCACAAACCACATAACATGTGTTTAAAGACAACCAAACCTAATGACATTATGCATATAAATCTGACGGAATATATTCACCCTTGGCCGGATTGCTGGCAGCTGTGTTGGTAACTCGCAAGTTAACCAATCGTCGAAGGGTGGGGGTGTCAACCCAGTAGTACTACCAATACCTAACCGTTGGTTCCCAAACCCGGGAATTAATGGTTGTATGAGTGTTCTCAAAAATAACACCATGTATGTATGCAAAACAGTATCACGTTGATTCCAAGTATGAAAACAGAATATACAGTGTACAGCATTGAAAACGGGTGAGCATACTTTTCCCCCATTGATTGAAAACAATAAAAACTTGTATAAACATAAAAAGGGGCCACGAAACTCACCTTGAATTGATGTAATGCACAAAGACTTCACAGAATAAGCAATGCACGATCAAATACGGCCAATACCTAATATTAATTATAATTGAGTCTTTAAAATGTATTCAACATGAATAGGTATATTTGATTGGATTCGGGTCAGTTCAATTTGACGTTTATGATTTGGTTCATGCATTTAAGTTTAACCATAAACTTAGTGATTTATATGAGGTTTAATTAATTCAAAGTATATTTTGGTAAGAAATAACTTATAATTTACATTCGTAAATAATTTGTGAAATTATATGTTGTGAAATTTTCTATGATTTTCGTGATGATTTCCTAATTAAACACGATTTAATGCCTATTTTTATGAAAACTAATTGTTTTTAATATTTACAAATAATATTTTATAAATATTCTTAAGATTTTTAAACAAAATAAATTTTCAGAAAATAATTTTGTGAGTTTTAAAATACAGGATGTTTATAAAATTTATTTTATAATTTTTAGAAATTTTTGTAGAATTTTTAGAAGCTTAAAATTTTTTTTTAAAAAAATGGCAGAGGCTCTGGTTCGAACCCGGGACCTCTAACCCAACACCCCATGCACCAACCAGTGAACCAAGGCACAAGGCCGCATCAGAACAAAGCTTCATTTCCTTTTTAACCATGGAATCCCAGTTTCCCCCAATTCGTCATAAACCCTAATTTGATTTCAGTTCATTTGAACACGAATTCGAAATTAATAACAGTTAAAATCATAGGGCTTTTGATCCTTGTACAAAAACGAGTAGATTAGAGGGTTCAATTACCTGTTTATGTTTCGGATTGTGGATGAACACTTCGAAGAACAACCGCGGTATAACTCGAATTCTAATGTTGATCAAACCGTGGTGAAAATCCAATTGTTTGCACAGAAAGATTCGAATGAGGGTTATAATCAAAAGCCCTATGCTAATTGTGAGTTATAATGCTCGGAGGTTGGTGGTTGAATAAGTTGCAGGTTCGAGAACAGAGGTGGATTAATTTGGTTTGATTTTGTGTGTTTTGTTGAAATGGAAGGTTGCATTCGATTTCCAGATTGTTAAAGTTCGAATTGATTGAGTTATTGTGATTAAAGTGGTGTTTTAGTGGGTTATCTAGCCGTTTGAATTTGTCGGGAATAAAGTGGAAAAGATTAGAGCCGTTAATCAACAGTTAGAACGCGTTTTGTGTGTGCTTGAGTTCGATTCTTACCCACGAAACGGTTCTGTGCTTTTTGAGCTGTTAAAATGAGGTTTTTAATTGGTTTTGGTGGTCGCCGGAATCGGTGCCGGAAAAACGAAAGGGAAATGGGCGGGGGGTTGGTTTTGTAATTTGAAATTTTACATTTTAGTCCCTGCGGTTTCATTTTTATTATTTCATGTTATAACCTTGTTTTTATAGTTTCAAGAATATCAAAACACCCCCTGGACTTATTATTATTATTATTATTTCTATTATTATTGTTATTATTGTTATTATTATTATTATTATTATCATTATTATTATTATTGTTATTATTATTATTATTTTTATTATTATTATTGATTCTTATTATAAACGAGTATACGAAAAACTCATTAAAACGACATATACATATAAAAATAATGAATACGTACAGATAATTAACACACATGGAACATGTACATGAAGATAACTCGATTAACATGATACATAGATTATGAACATACGTGAGGCTAATCAATACACACGATGAGTTCACGAGCTTGATGTTGATTGACAGTCTACTGGCGACAGTTGCTACATACCATAACATTCACCACATGATCTTCAACAAGAAGAATCTTAGGTTTCTTTTCTGATTTGGGAATATCTTGAATGTTTCTAAGACTTTGTTCATTAAATCCATCTGTATCATCTGAACTGTCACACTAATGTAACAGCAATCCACAATGTTCTTTGCTTAATATTGTGAGGTGTCACATATATATATACATATATATATATATATAGGGTAAGGTTCAAATGAGAACCCTAGCTTATTGTGAGAACCCTTTAACTAATTATGGTCCATTGATTTACTTCTAGCATCTTTCATCTAATGGTCCTAAATAAATTATATTATAATATTAATGTCTAGTACTTATTTTGAATAATGGAGGGTATATGAGTAAAATTTAAAATAATAATTAATGACCCGCAACCATCAATCTACTTTCGAAAAAAGTAAACATCAAATCATTATTATTTTTCTTTTCTTTCAAAACCTTTAAAGAACACTTTTTCAAGGGTTTCTTCATTTTATATTTTTTCTTAAATATTTTTTTATTAGTTCTTCCATATGATGAAACATTTACAAGGCTTTCTTTACTTCAATTTCCAAATCATAAGACAAGTGAAAACCATCGCTCAGATCATGCATCATTGTCCTTCTTGAATACTTGTGCTGACAAATATGGACTGCCATCATCAAAGAAACATGATGTATTAACAACAAAAAATTTCCAAATGAGTAAATTAAAAATAAAACCATCGCTCAGATCATGCATGATTGTCCTTCTTGAATACTTCAATTTCCAAATTATTTTTCTTTACTTCAATTTCCAAAATTTACAAGGCTTTCTTCCATGTGATAAAATTTTAAATATTAACAAAAAACGAGACTTACATCAAAGAAACATGATGTATTAACAACAAAAAATATTTAGTTAAACATAAAATCATACAACTTAACAACCGAACGACATTAAACAATGTAACTACAAAAAACCCAATATTAACCAATATTAAACCAATGTAAATTGATGTAAACCATATAAATCAATTTTGAAAACAATTGTAAGCTGATGCAACTTACTATGACGTTAATATAAATAATGTTTTACAATTGTAAAACAATTGTAATGAATTACTGTTATACTAATGCAACATTTATCAAAGTTGTAATGAAACATCAAATTACACAACGAAAAACCCAATATTAACCAATATTAAACCAATGTAAATCAATGTAAATTGATGTAAACCAATATTAACCAATATAAATCAATATGTAAAACAATGTAATTTGATGTAACCCAATATTACAATGTTAAATACCCAATAACATATGAATAACAGTCAATAACTTAACAACCGAACGACATTAAACAATGTAACTACACCACCAAAACAAAATACATATTACAATTAAAGAGAATAGCGAGACTTACATCAAAGAAACATGATGTATTAACAACAAAAAACATTAAGTTAAACATAAAATCATACATAATACAGTGAATTACATTGAAGAAAAGTTAATTATATCATATGAATAACAGTCAACAACTTAACAACCGAACGACATTAAACAATGTAACTACGAAAAACACAATATTAACCAATATTAAACCAATGTAAATCAATATAAATATCAATCTGTAAAATAATTGTAAGCTGATGCAACTTACTATGACGTTAATATAAATAATGTTTTACAATTATAAAACAATTGTAATGAATTACTGTTATACTAATGCAACATTTATCAAAGTTGTAATGACACATCAAATTACACAACGAAAAACCCAATATTAACCAATATTAAACCAATGTAAATTGATGTAAACTAATATTAACCAATATAAATCAATCTGTAAAACAATGTAAATTGATGTAACCCAATATTACAATGTTAAATACCCAATATTACACCACTCCAACTAACAGTAATAATATAATTACAACAACCAAATGACATTACACTAATAGCATATTTCATTAATAATATATCACATTAATTAACACCAAACATTATTTACCCTATATCACACTAACATTTCATTAGATTACATTAAATTATATTACATACATGACTCTTTACATCGTAAATAATGCTAGATAAATGAGCATAAAAAACAACTGAAAAATAAAAAGTAAACATAAATGGAGATTACATTGCATTACACAGCAGAAGATTACATTACATAAAGTTATAACAGATTACATTATATAAATTAAACTAGCACATTGCTTATCCACAGTAATGTAACTGTATTCTAATAAAAAACTATAAAAAGTAATTAATTACATCAAAATTATATCTAAAAATGATGACATATTGTGGTCACAAAAGCTTATAAACACTTGGATAAACATCACAGTCCAACCTTTAGCCTTATATTATCAAATTATTATTAAAAATCACGAGATTGTACCATAAAATTGTCACACCCTCGCTTATAGCGGAAACACGAGGATGCGACGGACGGGATCGTCATAACACTTGGTATAATTACAGAGACATATTATATGCAAAATCCTCGTGTCATGACGTCGCCCGACACAATGGTGACTTGTGTGGTGGTTAGTCAGTTCCACGACTATCATAGTCTTATTAATTCCAAATCCAAATTACATAGAGTTCACAAATGAAAAAAATGATATACATGACTAATGCAAAACTTATTGAAATCTTGAGGGTCTCAGCTAAGGCATCAACTCTAGCTATCCTCTTTGATTATGTTCACCTGAAAAGATATGCTCAAAATGTCAACACATAATGTTGGTGAGTTCCGTAGGTTTAAATTGAAAACATGTAATTGATGCTGTATAGAATTTGATATGGAATCAGACTGCAAGCACAAACCACATAACATGTGTTTAAGACAACCAAACCCTAATGACGTTATGCATATAAATTCGACGGAATACATTCACCCTTGGCCGGATTGCTGGCAGCTGTGTTGGTAACTCGCAAGTTAAGCAATCGTCTAAGGGTGGGGGTGTCAACCCAGTAGTACTACCAATACCTATTCGTTGGTTCCAAACCCGGAATTAATGGTTGTAAGAATCATAGAATAACACCATGTATGCATGCAAAACAGTATCACATTGATTCCAAGTATGAAAACAGAATATACAGTGTACAGCATTGAAAACGGGTGAGCATACTTTTCCCCCATTGATTGAAAACATTAAAAACTTGTATAAATATAAAAAGGGGCCACGAAACTCACCTTGAATAGATGTAATACACAAAGACTTCACAGAATAACGCAATGCACGATCAAGCACGATCAAACACAATCAATACCTATTATCGATTATAACTAAGCCTTTAAAACATATTCAACGCGAATGGATATGTTTGATTGAATTCGAGTCGGTTCGGTTTGACGCCCACGATTAGTTATATACACATTTGAGTTTGATTATAAACTTAGTGATACTAAGATTTAACATCTGCTAATGTTTTAAATATATTTCGTATATATGTTTTCTTTGTAATCTTTGAAATAAACATTATTTACCGTATAATTCAATAATAATTTATTAATTTGAGTATATAAAAATATAACATGTAATTACATTCGTAATTAATTTGTATATAATTTCTATGATTTTAGTTATTATTTCATAATTACACGCTATATAGTGTCCATTTTTATTAAAAATGATTATTTATAATATTTACAAATGATATTTTATAAATATTCTTAAGATTTTTAAACAAAATAAATTTACAGAAAATATTTTGTGAGTTTTAGAATAGAGGATGTTTATAAATTTATTTTATATTTTTTAGGAATTTTGTAGAATTTTCAGAAGCTTAAAAAGGGTTTTAAAAAAAAATGGCAGAGGCTCGGGTTCGAACCCGGGACCTCTAACCCAACATCCCACGCACCAACCAGTGAACCAAGGCACAAGGCCGCGACAAAACACCGCTTCATTTGTTTTTAAGCATTGAATCCCAGTTTCCCCAATTCCTCATAAACCATAAATTGATTTCAGTTCGATTGAACACGAATTCGATATTAATAACAGTTAAAATCATGGGGCTTTTGATCCCCATGTATAAACGAGTAAGATGATATGTTTAATTACCTGGTTGGTTTCGATTTGATGATAAGAATAATGAAGAACAAGCCGCGGTATAACCCGAGATTGAATGTTGATCAAACGGTGATGGAAATCAAATTGATTGTACAGAGAGCTTCGAATGATGTTAATGATCAATAGCCCTATGTTAATTGCGCATTATAAAGCTCGGAGGGTGGCTGCTGATAGAGTTGTAGGTCGAGAATGAGGGTGGTGATCGGATTAACTGTTTATGTGTGTTGCTGGTGTGTGTTCTGGTTGTATTCGATTAGAAATGTATACAGAAACGTTCATGTTGACTTAATTCGATTAAAGTGGTGTTTTTAGTGGGTGTTCTAGCCGTTGAATGGCCAAAAAATAAAGTGAAAAGTTTATACCCGTTAATTCACTATTTCAACGCGTTTTTAAAGTTGCTTCGAGTTCGAATCTTGTTCACGAGGAGCTTTGGTGTAATTTGAGGTGTAAAAATCGGGTTTTTAATGGGTTTTGGAGTCGCCGGAGCTGTTGCCAGACTTCGGCCGGAACAGTGCAGCCGGAATCACGGGGTTTTGGGGGGGGGGTTGGTTATGTAATTTGAAAATTTTCATTTTTAGTCCCTGGGGTTTGATATTTATTATTTTATGTCTAAAAACTTCTTTTGAAGTTTAATAAATGACACTTTTACCCCCCGGACTTATTATTATTATTTATTATTATTATTATTATTATTATTATTATTATTATTATTATTATTGTTATTATTATTATTATTGTATTATTATTATTATTATGGTTATTATCATTATTGTTCACACGGACGTGTATACTAGCGATTCAACTTAAACGATATATATATATATATATATATATATATATATATATATATATATATATAGAATAATAAATACACAAGGATATTTGATACACACGGAACAAGTACACGATGATAATTCGTTTAATACGATAAATAGACTATGTACATATATGAGAATCGTTAATACACACACGGTGAGTTAACGAGCTTAATACTGGTTGACGGTTTATTGGTGACAGATGCAACACAACATCACATTCACCACATGATCTTCAACGAGAAGAATCTTAGGTTTCCTTTCTGATTTGGGAATATCTTGAATGTTTCTAAAACTTTGTTCATTAAATCCATCTGTATCATCTGAACTGTCACACTAATGTGACAGTAGCCCACCATGTTCTTTGCTTGATTTTGTGAGGTGTCACAGTATCCCCTAGTTGAGGGAATTTCGTCCCGAAATTCAACTGGTGCTAGGTCCAAGAGTGTCATCCTCGAACAGATGAGGGTATTTGAGTTTCATTTGATCCTCTCGTTCCCATGTAAACTCTGGACCTTGTTTGGAATTCCATCTCACACGAACAATAGGTATCTTACTGCGTCTCAACTTCTTGACCTTTCGGTCCATGATCTCAATAGGTTCCTCTATAAAATGGAGGCTTTGATCAATCTTGATGTCCTCAATAGGCACGTGAAGTGATTCGTCGACTAAACACTTCTTGAGGTTCGATACATGGAAACTATCATGCACACTGCCAAGCTCTTGTGGCAACCTTAATCGATATGCCACTGGACCGATCCTCTCTGTGATCTCAAATGGTCCAATGTATCTCGGGGCTAACTTCCCCTTCTTTCTAAACCGAACGATCCCTTTCCAAGGAGATACCTTCAATAACACTCGATCTCCAATGTTAAATTCTAACGGCTTCCGACGGTTGTCGGCATAGCTCTTTTGGCGATCTCGAGCAGCCTTAAGTCCATCTTTGATTAGGAAAATCTTATCGGTTGTTTCTTGTATGATTTCAGGACCTGTTAGCTGACTCTCGCCAATCTCGGCCCAACATATAGGTGATCTACATTTTCGGCCATAAAACGCTTCGAATGGTGCACAACTAATACTAGTATGATGGCTGTTATTGTAGGAAAACTCAATCAACGGTAGATGAGTATCCCAACTACCACCAAAATCAATGACACATGCACGTAGCATGTCCTCAATTGTTTGTATTGTACGTTCACTTTGGCCGTCTGTCTGGGGGTGATAGGTTGTAATCATGTCTAATCGAGTGCCTATCGCTTTCTGTAACGTCTGCCAAAAGCGTGAAGTAAATCGACTGTCTCGGTCGGATATGATTGACACCGGCACTCCGTGCCGTGTCACGACCTCTTTGATATACAATCTTGCCAGCTTATCCATTTATAGTCTTCTCGGATAGGCAAGAAATGAGCGGATTTAGTCAGTCGATCCACTACGACCCATATCGAGTCGTGCCCGCTTGGTGTTCTTGGGAGTTTAGTAATGAAATCCATAGTGATGTTCTCCCATTTCCACTCGGGAATTTCAGGTTGTTGTAATAATCCCGATGGTTTCTGGTGTTCAGCTTTAACCTTGGAACACGTCAAGCATTTGCTCACATATAGAGCTATATCTTTCTTCATACCCGGCCACCAGTACAGATCCTTCAGATCATGGTACATCTTGTCTGCACCGGGATGAACAGAATATCAAGTCTTGTGTGCTTCATCTAAGACTAGTGTACGTACACCTCCCCATTTGGGAACCCATATGCGATCAATGAAATAATATACACCGTCATCCTTGCGATTCATTTGTTTATCCACCCCTTGGAATTCTTCTTCCGTGAGGTTTTCTTCTTTTAGAGCCTCACTTTGCGCACTTTGAATTTGAGTTTTCAAGCTTGTTTGAATAGTCAAACCCAAGGTTCGAACACGTAGTGGTTTTACGCGTTCTTTACAACCGAGGGCATCAGCCACCACATTTGCTTTCCCCGGATGATACCGGATTTCGCAATCGTAGTCACTAAGTAGTTCCACCCAACGTCGTTGTCGCATGTTGAGCTCTTTTTGATTCAGGATGTGTTGAAGGCTCTTATGATCGGTATAGATGATGCATTTGGTTCCATACAGATAGTGCCTCCATATCTTAAGTGCAAAAACTACAGCGCCCAACTCCAAATCATGAGTCGTGTTGTTCTTTTCATGCACCTTTAGTTGTCGTGAGGCGTATGCAATCACCTTGTCTCTTTGCATCAACACACATCCTAATCCCTGATGCGAAGTATCGCAATACACCACGAAGTCGTCTGTTCTGTCCGGAAGGGGCAGTATTGGAGCATTGCATAACTTTTCCTTTAACGTTTGGAAAGCGTGTTCTTGTGCATGTCCCCCATCAAACTTCTTATCCTTCTGGGTTAGCATGGTCAACGGTTGTGCGATTTTTGAAAAGTTCGCAATAAACCGTCGATAATATCCGGCCAATCCTAAGAATTATCGGATTTCTGATGGTGTTTAGGGTGTATCCCATTTCTTCACTGCTTCAATCTTGTTAAGGTCTACATGGATTCCATCTTTATTAACCACATGGCCCAAAAACTTCACTTCTTGAAGCCAGAATTCACACTTCGAGAATTTGGCGAAAAGCTTATCTTCCCGCAACAATTCCAAAATTGCTCGAAGGTGTTTCTCGTGGTCTTCTTTCGAACGAGAATAGATAAGTATATCGTCTATGAACATGATTACAAACTTATCCAAGTATGGCTTGCACACTCGATTCATTAGGTCCATGAACACAGCTGGTGCATTAGTCAGCCCAAACGGCATGACTAAGAACTCATAGTGCCCGTAACGAGTCCTGAATGCTGTTTTCGGTATGTCATCCTCAAAAACTCTCAGTTGATGATATCCAGACCGAAGATCAATCTTGGAGAAGTACGAAGCTCCTTGTAATTGATCAAACAAATCATCAATTCTGGGAAGAGGGTATCGATTCTTCACAGTCAACTTGTTTAACTCGCGATAATCGATACACATACGAAATGATCCATCTTTCTTCTTGACAAATAGAACCGGTGCTCCCCATGGTGAATGACTTGGCCGAATGAATCCCTTCTCCAATAGCTCTTGTAGTTGGTTGGAGAGTTCCTGCATTTCGGATGGTGCTAATCGATATGGTGCTTTTGCTACCGGCGTAGCTCCAGGAACCTACTCGATACGAAATTCTACCTGTCGTAGAGGAGGTAAACCTGACAAATCATCAGGAAATACTTCCGGATAATCTCGTACCACAGGAATATCTGCCAACTTGATGCCTTCTTTCTTCTTTTCTACAACATGAGCCGGGAGTGCATAGCACTGCTTCCGTAGACATCGTCGCGTCTTCATGCAGGAAATAAGCTTTAGAGTTCTTCCTAGTCGCTCTCCTTGAATCTTGAGTACCTCCACATTGGACATGGGGATTCGTACTACTTTCTCCTGACAAACGATCTTGGCTCCGTGCTTTGACAACCAATCCATTCCTACGATCACGTCGAAGCTCCCTAGCTCAAAAGGTATTAAGTCTATGTCCAAGGCATGGTCTTCTAATGTTATGGAGCACTGTCTAATGATCTTATCTGCTGGTACGAATCTACCTTTGGCCATTTCTACGGAAAAGCTAGTTTCTAGCCTACTCGGTTTCAGGTCAAGCATGTGTGCAAAATCAGAAGATATGAAGCTATTATCTGCTCCCGTATCAAACAATATAGATGTGAAGTGGTCGTTGAGAAGATACGTACCCGTGACGACATTGGGATCTTGACGGGCATCATTAGCTCCAATGACGAAGGCACGTCCTCTTGCAGCATTTCCTTGATTTACCTGGGCTGGATTACCAGCTATAGCCAGCAATTGCTGCTGGTTATTGCCTTGTTGACCGGGTGCTCTGTTCAGTCAGGGACACTTGTTTCAGAAGTGATCAAGACCTCCGCATTCATAGCATGCCCTGGCGTTCCCGGCGGGGTTAGCGCATTGATGGGCGTTACCAGGTTTGGCGCAATCCTACAATCTTTCACCCAATGACCCAAGCGTCTACAGTTTGTGCATTCCCGACACGACCTTGCTGGGGAATGGTGCCAATTACACTTGTTGCACTTGGGGTGTGGTCCCGTGTAATCCTTCTTTTCTTGGGTCACGGCCACAAAGTTTCTAGTTGTTTTGGCCCTCTTATCAAACTTTCTAGTACCAGACCGACTTGTTTCCCCAGTCTCTTTCATTTTCTCCGCTCCCCTACCCAATACTCCTGTTCTTATCATCTCGTCAGTGAGAGCGCCCGCTTTCAGAAGAGCGCTCTGGATTGTAGGAGGAGCAGCTGCAGTTACCATCGCCCGGATTTGAGGCGCGAGTCCCCAAATGTATCTTTCTATCCTCTTGGATTTCGGAGTGACTAGGTGTGGAACTAGTCTAGCCAGCTCGTGGAATCGGTCAGTATAAGCTGCGTGCCCTGCCCCCACCATAGCATGATTCCAGAACTCATGCTCAAGCTTCTGCATCTCGTTGAGGGGGCAGTATTCCTCGGTAATCAAGGCTTTGAATTCATCCCAGGTCATCTGTATCGCAGATTCCCTTCCCCTAGCTTGAACCTGGGTGTTCCACCAGGTTAGTGCTCTGCCCTACAGTGAGCACGTAACATACTTGATCCGCTGGCTGTCGAGGCATTCACTGATGTCGATCACAGCCTCCATTTTCTCAAGCCATCTAGTCAAGGCTATCGCCCCACCTTTCCCATCGAATTCATGGGGTTTGCAAGCCACAAACTCTTTATATGTGCATCCCCGTTTGGTATGGTTGATTCCAGTTTCGTTACTATTTGTTCTGCCATTGCCAGTATCATCCACCACACCTTGGTTATGTTGGCCATTGGTGTTTTGATCCCCGTGGAGAGGATGATTCAGCAGGGCGTCGCTTACTTGGGTTACGATGGTAGGAACCAATGCAGCTAGCTGCTGAGCAATCATAGCAGCTATATCAGGGGTGCCAGTTTCTTGATTATTGCCAGCTGGAGCACCACCAGCTCTTGATGGTCTACCCCTTCTCCTATTTTGTGGGGCTTCAGCTTCTTGGTTGGTTTTGCGTGTGACTCTTTTAGGTGCCATCTTCTAACTACAGAAAGATGGAAATTTTAGTCACCGCATGATTTCACGCATTAGTTTATAATAACCTATGCTTCGGTCCATCAAGATCATTATGTAGCCCAGATTAAGCACATTCTTAGTATACCGGTGATGCTTATATATAGGGTTCCCCGCAGCGTTCCCACCACATCCACGATATACCTTGAATAATACTTAAACTAGTTACATAACATCTTAATTTTCCTTAGCATCTACTCAAATAATAACATTTTGTGTGGGTAGAGAGTGTCATTACTCCTCTACATTCATGTGTACCACTTTCATTCTAAGCATTAATCAGTAGTTATTGAAACGCTAAGTGGAGGAATGTCTCATAAGGTCAATATCGTGATTGGAAATACCATGAAGGCTTTAAGTAGGACAGGACTTGAGTAAATGGTAATGTTTGATTGCCTTCAATAAGGACTTACTAGAATTATGACCCTAGCACCCTAGGGTATAGAATAGAAACGCGTAATACTCATGATTGTTACCTCATGGTAAGATTAGCCAGACTTCTCATGCATGGCGAATTACAATTACGTGTGCACCCGTAATGGTAATCTACCTTGCATGATCACCCTTAGCTTCACTTACCCCAAGTTAACATCATAGTATTATTTAGATTCAACAAGCACAAATTATATGATGTCCTCCTGTCCATGAGCCAGTATTCCAATTATAGCATGTAATAGCAAATAAGCACATAAGCACATTATGTCTAATGATAACTGCATATCCGTCACATTTCCAGAATTTCAGTCATAACCATGATAGGGTCGGATTCAATATCCGAGATCGACACTACACGTGATCATCGAAGTTCCCTAATAATATGATGTTGTACAAGCGTCTAGTTTGTACTTTTCCTTTTCAGTAGTTTGTACAACAGCTGAAGAGTTTGTTCTTCAGCTGTTATACTTTCAGTAGTTTGTAAACGACTGGAGAGTTTGTTCTTCAGTCGTTGTACCTTTTCAGTACTTGTAACAGTTAGAACACTTAACATTTTTGTAAGAGGGTGTCAGCTGTTTGACATCTAGTATCAAAGTATCCCATGGAGAAAGACTAAGAGTATTAATGTCTTCCTCGGGATGTTCAGATAACACGTGTATATATATAAAATCAAGTATGTAGGAACATACTTGTATATTATTAGGTATATAGGAATATACCTGTATATTAAGTTCATAGACTTAATATACTTGATCAATTTGCCTTGTAGATTTATGTATTTACCATAGTTTATCACTCATCCCAGAAATCCCCAGGTAGCGTAACGGGTATCGCAATGAGATTTATACGAATACGCTTGCCTTAGCCCGAAGGCCTTTTGCCTGGAGATCCAGGATACAGGTGTCTATGTGTCACACAAATCATGAAAGACATTTAGGTAAAAATCAAATGCACACAATCCCTAGCATGCATTCTATATGAAGGTTCATAGGTTATAGTCTAGGTCGAATTCTCCACCTAATTCTCTATAACCAAGGCTCTGATACCAATCTGTCACACCCTCGCTTATAGCGGAAACACGAGGATGCGACGGACGGGATCGTCATAACACTTGGTATAATTACAGAGACATATTATATGCAAAATCCTCGTGTCATGACGTCGCCCGACACAATGGTGACTTGTGTCGTGGTTAGTCAGTTCCACGACTATCATAGTCTTATTAATTCCAAATCCAAATTACACAGAGTTCACAAATGAAACAAATGATATACATGACTAATGCAAAACTTATTGAAATCCTGAGGGTCTCTGCTAAGGCATCAACTCTAGCTATCCTCTTTGATTATGTTCACCTGAAAAGATATACTCAACATGTCAACACATAATGTTGGTGAGTTCCGCAGGTTTAAATTGAAAACATGTAATTGATGCTGTATAGAATTTGATATGGAATCAGACTGCAAGCACAAACCACATAACATGTGTTTAAGACAACAAACCCTAATGACGTTATGCATATAAATTCGACGGAATATATTCACCCTTGGCCGGATTGCTGGCAGCTGTGTTGGTAACTCGCAAGTTAACCAATCGTCGAAGGGTGGGGGTGTCAACCCAGTAGTACTACTAATACCTATCCGTTGGTTCCAAACCCGGAATTAATGGTTGTAAGAATCATAGAATAACACCATGTATGCATGCAAAACAGTATCGCATTGATTCCAAGTATGAAAATAGAATATACAGTGTACAACATTGAAAACGGGTGAGCATACTTTTCCCCCATTGATTGAAAACATTAAAAACTTGTATAAACATAAAAAGGGGCCACGAAACTCACCTTGAATAGATGTAATACACAAAGACTTCACAGAATAACGCAATGCACGATCAAGCACGATCAAACACGATCAATACCTATTATTGATTATAACTAAGCCTTTAAAACATATTCAACGCGAATGGATATGTTTGATTGAATTCGAGTCGGTTCGGTTTGACGCCCACGATTAGTTATATACACATTTGAGTTTGATTATAAACTTAGTGATACTAAGATTTAACATCTGCTAATGTTTTAAATATATTTCGTATATATGTTTTCTTTGTAATCTTTGAAATAAACATTATTTACCGTATAATTCAATAATAATTTATTAATTTGAGTATATAAAATATAACATGTAATTACATTCGTAATTAATTTTTATATAATTTCTATGATTTTAGTTATTATTTCATAATTACACGCTATATAGTGTCCATTTTTATTAAAATGATTATTTATAATATTTACAAATGATATTTTATAAATATTCTTAAGATTTTAACAAGATAAATTTACAGAAAATAATTTTGTGAGTTTTAGAATAGAGGATGTTTATAAAATTTATTTTATAATTTTTAGGAATTTTTGTAAAATTTTTAGAAGCTTAAAAAGGGTTTTTAAAAAAAATGGCAGAGGCTCGGGTTCGAACCCGGGACCTCTAACCCAACATCCCACGCACCAACCAGTGAACCAAGGCACAAGGCCGCGACAAAACACCGCTCCATTTGTTTTTAAGCATTGAATCCCAGTTTCCCCCAATTCCTCATAAACCATAAATTGATTTCAGTTCGATTGAACACGAATTCGATATTAATAACAGTTAAAATCATGGGGCTTTTGATCCCCATGTATAAACGAGTAAGATGATATGTTTAATTACCTGGTTGGTTTCGATTTGATGATAAGAATATGAAGAACAAGCCGCGGTATAAACCGAGATCGAATGTTGATCAAACGGTGATGGAAATCAAATTGATTGTACAGAGAGCTTCGAATGATGTTAATGATCAATAGCCCTATGTTAATTGCGCGTTATAAAGCTTGGAGGGTGGCTGTTGATAGAGTTGCAGGTCGAGAATGAGGGTGGTGATCAGATTAACTGTTTATGTGTGTTGCAGGTGTGTGTTCTGGTTGTATTCGATTAGAAATGTATACAGAAACGTTCATGTTGACTTAATTCGATTAAAGTGGTGTTTTTAGTGGGTGTTCTAGCCGTTGAACGGTCGCAAAATAAAGTGAAAAGTTTATACCCGTTAATTCACTGTTTCAACGCGTTTTTAAAGTTGCTTCGAGTTCGAATCTTGTTCACGAGGAGGTTTGGTGTAATTTGAGGTGTAAAAATCGGGTTTTTAATGGGTTTTGGAGTCGCCGGAGCTGTTGCCAGACTTCGGCCGGAACAGTGCTGCCGGAATCACGAGGTTTTGGGCGGGGGTTGGTTATGTAATTTGAAAATTTTCATTTTTAGTCCCTGGGGTTTGATATTTATTATTTTATGTCTAAAAACTTCTTTTGAAGTTTAATAAATGACACTTTTACCCCCTGGACTTATTATTATTTTTATTATTAGTATTATTATTATTATTATTTATTATTTATTATTATTATTGTTATTGTTATTATTATTATTATTGTTATTATTATTATTATTATGGTTATTATCATTATTGTTCACACGGACGTGTATACTAGCGATTCAACTTAACGATATATATATATATATATATATATATATAGAATAATAAATATACAAGGATATTTGATACACACGGAACAAGTACACGATGATAATTCGTTTAATACGATAAATAGACTATGTACATATATGAGAATCGTTAATACACACACGGTGAGTTAACGAGCTTAATACTGGTTGACGGTTTATTGGTGACAGATGCTACACAATATCACATTCACCACATGATCTTCAACGAGAAGAATCTTAGGTTTCCTTTCTGATTTGGGAATATCTTGAATGTTTCTAAAACTTTGTTCATTAAACCCATCTGTATCATCTGAACTGTCACACTAATGTGACAGTAGCCCACCATGTTCTTTGCTTGATTTTGTGAGGTGTCACAAAAATTCATAGATTTCATTTACGAACAACCAAAATCACATGAAGCTTGAATCAAAAAAACATGACAGAACATGTGACGAGGAAGCATATAGTATTTGAGGTGAGACAATCATCAAAGACGACTACCAACCGTCGATAGGGACAAATCGCGGGCGCAAACCTGAACTTGAAGAGGAACAACCAACAGTGTTGAAATCACTTAAACCACATGTTATTTCAATATCTTCCAACTGATCCTTTTCGGCTCTTCAATTGATCAATTTTCTCCATCTTATCTCTTTACCCGTTCTTCTTTTTTATCTCTTTGGTAGCCTTACATTGAATTTTAGGGCTTAAACTATAGGGGTTTTTTTAGATACTAATGAGTTTCATAGAGAGAGATATATTTGGAAAGAAAATAAGTGTGAATTTTAAATAAAAAAATGATGGGTTTTGGTGGAAAAAATCTATGGGTGCATGTTGAAAAAATGGTCCAATCGATGCCTTTTGAAATGTTTTGAAAGTTGGAGTATGTGAAAAGCAACTATTACATCATAGTACATAAAGAGATGATGGTTGTCAGGTGAAAAGAGTTCATAGGGTTGTACACCCATGACAAATTACAGCATTACCCCCAACAATTTATTTTATTGATTATGATGTGTCTCATTCCTATTGGTTGATGAGGGTTAACCAGTTCTCACAATTTATAAGGTTTCACATGAACTCAGTCCTATATATATATATATATATATATATATATAATATATAAACTAGCCCTAAAAAACTCCATGTATTATACAGGGTGGATAATAAAAAGTTATAGATTTTAAATTTGTATATACTTCTGATTACCGAAATGATTTATTATATATAAACAATTTCAGAAGATATGATATATATGTTTTTCATTTGCAAGTGAGAAGTGTATAGGAAACATTGAATTGTTTCTTTGAATAAATGATAATTAAAACGATAGTTATAAAAGTGTTAATTAACTATTCTCCTAATTACATATAATACTAATTTCAACTTGGTTATGCATCATTAGTTGTACTTCATGCTTTATAGTTGTCAAGGTATAGAAATATGTACTTAGTTTTTATAATGTTTTAAAATATATATATATATATATGTATATATGTCCTTGTTTAAAATACTTATTCATAGAAATTTAGTCGACTTACTCTCGGATATATTTGCTAGACCCACTATATTTGCTAGACCCACTATGTATGATATTTAGCGCATATACGATATGCATTGTGAATTACATGGTTTACCTGGAATGCTCGGCATCCTTGATTGTATGTATGTTGGGCGGGCTATGTGTCCATGACTTGGAGAGGTTAGTTTCACCTTGGTAATCACCCCGGCCCTACTATCATACTTGAGGCACAACTTCATATGATCTTTGGTTCTGGCATGCGTTTTTTGGTGTTGCCGGGTCAAATAACGATCTCAATGTTATCGATCAATCTCTTGTATTCGATAACCTTATCTATGGCATCAAACCGCCTCAATCTTTTTATGCAAATGGAGAACATTTCAAACACAAGTACTACCTAGTTGATGGAACTTACAATGAATGGGCGAAACTAGCTCAGCTTTTACGTCTCCACTTGAAGATAACGAAAGTACTTCAAGAAGAAACAAGAATCGACAAGAATAGGCATTTAAAGAGCGTTTGGGGTTCTAACGTGAAAATGAATGGGCGAAACTAGTTCAAGCTCTATCCAATGTCAAGTTAGCATCTAGTCAGTGTCGCATGGAGCAATATTAGAGGATAACGTGAAAATGGGCTCTATCCCAAAACACATAGCCTAAAGAACAATACCATCCCCACCCCACCCCACCCCCATCCCCTCCTATCCCTTCATTCTCATCTTTAACCACCTCCGTCTGTTAGTCCACTACCGCTCGCTTCACCACCGCTTCCTCACCGTCATCATCTCCTCGTCACCACTGCAGGATCGATAAAAGTCTCTCAAACACTTAGTGTTTCTCACAAACTCGAGAAGTATTACTCGTTTAATGAATGCAGAATCAAGAACTCAGTCGATAATAATATAATAAGTAAAGAACACAAGAAATGGTTTTCAAGATACTTGTATATATTATCTCTCAACTAAGTATTACAAGACTTATGCAGAAGCATGGATGCTAAGTTACAATGAGCGACTATATATACTACTATCTACAGCTTGTTATACGTAGATAACATGTTGGGACTTACTACTAAATAAATAATACATTGCTAGAGGTAAGGTATCTTAGATAAAGTATTATCTAAGATAAGGTAGTCATGATAGGTCCATGACTTACCTTTTGGTCATCTACTAAAGGTGGCGACTGTACCAACTAAGGAATGGTGAAAAGTGAACAAAAGTAAGGTCAACCACATGAACGTGGAAAGCATCTTGCAGTTAATCAGAATAGGCAGCAAGTGTCAGTCGGACCATGCCTTATCCACTGGTTCATACTATGATTCTTCCGAAGGTAAAATGGCTTCGAAAGAATAAGTTCTTCCGAACCATTTATACTTCGGAAGATACAGCTTCTTCCAAGGCTTTGTCTTCGGAAGACTTTGTCTTCAAAGTGTTTACTTCAGAAGGAGATCTTCTAAGTCTCAGAAGATTGAGTTCATCCTTCGGAAGTTCTTCGGAAGATCATCTTGTAAGCTTCAGAAGTTGCAACATTGGCTTAGGAAGACTTCTCTTAGTTGTATAGATTTGTTCTAAGTGTTTTTTTGGTTGCACCAATCTCAATAGATCCAAAACTCCCCCTAGGCTGATACTACCAAAACTACACTTCCTTCTTGATGTGCTCCAATTATACATAAAACACTATCAAAAGCACATCAATTTGTAACACCCGTAATTCTTATCAAAAAGAAATAAAAGAAATAAAGAGAAAGAAAAGGAGGAAAAAGAAAGACAAACCCCAAGGTTGAGGGACCAAAAGTGTAAAAGATGATAAAAATCTTGAAAAGTTGGTAAAAAGGTGGCATGGCCGCCCATTACCTCCTGCACAACATCTTTCATTCTACTTTAGAGAGAGAAAGAAGAAAAAGCTTCGGGTTGAGAAGGAAGTCAAGCAAAATTCGACTTTAAGGTAAGAATTCGTGAACTTTAGTTGTTCTTGGCTAACCTTAGCCTCGGTTAAATGCTTATGAGTGTTTCTATGTGTTCAAATGTGTGTTTAAAGGATTCCTAGGTGTTAGAACCTTTTGAACAGCTCGGGTGAAAGGTGTAAATTCGAAGAACAACTAAGGTGAGTTTCTAGACCCCCTTTTTACTCGTTTTTAAAATGATTTGGAGCTGGAAAATGCATGTATGTATGTTTTTTTATGGATTTGTGTATGAAACCCGTATGTTATGTACCTGGGTATAATTATAGAGTATGTTTTAGGGTGAACGTATGTCTATGTTTGTGTTAAGTTATGCCTGAATCCGTATGTACATGCTTAGAAATAGGTATTATGCTGTTGGGGACTGGAATACGACTTAGACACATGAATAGGCTGCTAATACGACTATAAGACCAAATAGTGGTCGTATGACCATTAAGAAATTTTCTAAGTGTGGGGTTATACGACTGAATAGTGGTCGTATGACCATTAGAATTTTCTAAGTGTGGGTTATACGACTGAATAGTGGTCGTATGACCATTAGAAACATCTAAGTGTGGAGTAATATGACTGAATAGTGGTCGTATGACCATTAGAAATTTTCTAAGTGTGGGGTTATACGACTGAACAGTAGTTGTATGACCAGTAGAAATTTCCTAAGTCTGGGGAATGAAACGACTGAGCAGGGCTCATACGACTGAGCAGGGCTCATACGACTGAACAGGGCTCATACGCCCAAACACTTAGAATTTTTAACAAAATTTTCTTGAGTTTGTGCAGTAGGGTTTCGCATGATTAATGACTAGGGTTAATTAATAATGATGTTTTATGCATGTAATGATAATAAATGATTAACCCTTATTATTACTGATACTATTATCAGTATTTTATTATTGTTAACATATTATTATTTAAATAATGTTATGTATGGAATGACTTGATGAAGAATGTTTAGAACCTTACGAAGAAGTATTATCATTAATAAAGTGAAAGATTAATGATAAAGAGAAGTGGAACGTAAATGAATGAACGAAAGTCTTGCATGGTCTAAGGGGCACGAGATGGAATTGACGGTTAAGAAGTCTTGGAAATGGTGCTTGGTTCTAGTAACTAGGCCTATTACGAGCCTTATGGTAGATTATGGACAGTGAGCCATAGTTGCCTTATGAACAACGGGGCAGTGTCTTTGTGACCTGTCACGGGATAGTTGTTACAGCAGGAGTGGTGACGATCACTCACGGGGTTAACGTGACCCCGGATGAGACGTTGTCGGCCTATGGACAGAGAGCCATAGGAGCAACGAGGTTGTCGGCCTATGGACAGAGAGCCATATGGGGGCAACTAGGTTGTCGGCCTATGGACAGAGAGCCATATGGGGGCAACCAGGTGTCGGTCTATGGACTGAGAGCCATAGGGGCACCAGGTGTCGGTCTATGGACTGAGAGCCATAGGGGCACCAGACGGATACGATATGCTTTGTCGGCTCATGGGTTGGAACCATGAGGGCAGAGAAGAGAGGTGACCCTTAGAGATTTGCATGCTTGACGAATGTTTAAAAGTTAAAGAACGAATGATGAAGATAATAATGAAATTACCTACGTGTACGTACGATGTATGATCACATATGCCTAACGAACGTTTTGGAATGAAAAGTAAAGTATTTTAATTACAAAACTAGAACTCACTCAGCAACGCTGACTTTTATGTATTTTCCAGTTGACAGGTAACAGGTTGCTGAGGATGGCACACGGGGATGGCTACTTGGCGGGCAAGACTGACACCCATTTATGTTTTGACAACACTGTAGTTTTGTAATTCATGCAATTAATTATTTTGTGAATTTCTAAACTAGAATGTATTGCTTAGCAACAGTGTTTAAATGAATGAATGGATTTTGTTAAAATTAATTCCGCTGCTTTAATTTATAATATATGAATGTTTTATGCTGTGAATGACCAACTGTGAGGTGCCCGGGAAGGGGGCCTTACAAGTTGGTATCAGAGCTAAAGTTTAAGTAAATGGGTAAAATTTTCAAAATAAACCTTAACTTAAACTGAAAATGGGACAAGAAGAGGGATGTCAGCCCGAGTAGCCATGTGCCATCAGGTATTTTCTTAAAGATTAAATAGTATTATGTGCGCATGTAATGCGGTTTATGTGTACTGTTAGACTCAGATACTAATGTAGCCAGGACAGGTAATGCTCGGGGTACGAAGAGTAAAGTAAGTGGCTAATCACAACTGGCCACTGTAATTAGGGACTTACTATACTTGACATAAACTGAGTTATTTCCTTGAATGACCGTGTTGGTATTTGAACCTTTCAGTGTGTGTCAAAAGATGGCTAGCGGTAGATCTTCTAAGGTTTTGCCAGATGGGGGTCGTGGTAAACGTGGTGTTGAACCGCATGTCACGAGAAGCATGGCTAAGGCGGCTGAAAGGGCACTCGAAGAGCCTGAGGCCCCTCACCTGGAGGGCAGCGATGATGGCACTAGTTTGAGGATCGCCATGAAGAGGCTATTGTGGAGGGAATCCAACAGGCCTTACAGGCAATTCTGCCATCCATGGTGACTGAGGTAATTAGAGCGGTGAAAGAGACGACTGCTATTGAAGAAAGCACGAAGAATAGCGACGACAAGAACTGGAACGGAAAGCGGGTTGAACGTGACAGCGCCACCCTCAGCAAAAAGGTTGTAAGGACGGAGGACCGGCGTGCAGCTTCGTCTGGTGCGAGGACGAGGAAGTGTGGTAAGTGTGCCAAAGAACACCTCGGGGAATGTAGATTGGGGACCAATATCTGTTTCCGATGTGGGAAGCACGGTCATGTGGCCAGAGAGTGTGGAGTGGTACGGTGCTACAACTGCAGTGGAAGAGGTCACATAAGCAGGGATTGTAAGAAGCCAAGGGCTGAGGGCGCAGGGCCTTCACTATAATGCTGGAGCAGGCTAGGACGAGCCCCGATATAGTGTCAGGTGTGTGTCTAGTAATTCAAACTCTGTCATCCGTGTTGTTTGATTCCGGAGCCAGAAAGAGTTTTTGTTTTTGTTGGTTTTCTATGCTAAGTTGCAAACTAGGAGTAGAAGTATTGATAAGCTTTTGGGTGTAGAAACCGCCATAGGTAAGTCTGTCAGGATTTCCGAAACGATAGTAGACTGCGAGGTGGAGTTAGAAGGTCATAGATACCCGGTTAGACTAGATGTGATAGACTAGGGTGATTTTGATTCAGTTCATGGGTTGGATGGGTTGGTGGACTTCGAGGCAAATATAGCGTGTCGTGAGAAGATGATTCGTTGATAGCACCAGACTGGAGTCCAATAACTGTATATGGGGATCGGGTCATGACGATTTCGAAGATGATCTCAAAGGCGGTGGCGGGGAAGGTGTATGAGGTGCGGATGTCGCGCCTACTTATGATATGTAAAAGATGTGGTAAATGCAGAGGGAATTATGGTGGACCCAAAAGGTGGAGGCCGTATTGCAAGGGAAGCCTCCTAGGACGCCATCCGAGATTCGTAGCTTCTTGGGACTGGCAGGCTACTACAGGAGATTTAGTCAAGACTTCTTCAAGATAGCCTCACCTTTGACAAAATTGACCCGCAAGGACGTGAAATTCACGTGGGGTCAAGAGCAGGAGACTGCCTTTGAGGAGTTGAAGACGATACTAACACAAGCTCCTGTCTTGACATTGCCCGAAGGAAATGACGACTTAGTGGTTTATTCGGATGCATCTTATTCTGGGCTAGGTTGCGTGTTGATGTAACGTGGAAGGGTAATAGCTTATGCATCTCGACAACTGAAAACCCATGAAGCCAACTACCCCACACACGATCTAGAATTAGCCGCGATGGTTTTTGCGTTGAAGATTTGGCGACACTATCTATACGGGACGAAGTGCACCATCTTCACGGATCACAAGAGCTTGAAGTACTTCTTCGAGCAGAAGGATCTAAACCTGAGGCAGAGGCGGTGGTTGGAGCTGATAAAAGATTATGATTGTGAGATCCATTACCACCCGGGCAAAGCCAATGTGGTGGCTGATGCCCTTAGCCGGAAGGAAAGGCCCGAGCCGATTCGGGAGAAGGCTTATCGGCTAATTATGACCTCTGACGTGATGACACAGGTTAAGGAGTTCCAAGACGAGGCTTTGAAGGAAGATCGTCTTAACTCCGAAAGGATGAGAGGTCTAGTTACAGAACTGGGTGAGAACACTCTTGGTGTTAAGACCCGATTTGGGCGAGTGTGGATTCCTCGTACGGGGATCTACGTGGAAAGATCATGGATGAGGCCCATAAGACTCGATATTCCATGCACCCCGGTGCTACCAAGATGTACCAAGACATGAAGAAAGACTATTGGTGGCCGGGCATGAAGCGTGATGTGGTGGAATATGTGAGTAAGTGCATGACTTGTTCACCGGTCAATGCAGAGCATCAGAAACCGTACGGGAAGATCCAACCGTTGGATATACCCGAGTGGAAGTGGGAGCATATCACCATGGATTTCATCACGAAACTACCACGTACCCCGAAAGGGTATGATGCTATATAGGTGATAGTTGATCGATTGACGAAGAGTGCCCACTTCCTACTGATCCGCGAGACGTATTCATCCGAAAGATTGGCGGATCTGTTCATCAAGGAAATCGTAGCTCGTCATGCGTGCCGGTGTCTATCGTGTCGGATCGTGACACTCGGTTTACGTCAAAATTTTGGAGAAGATTCCATGATTCAATGGGAACGAGGCTACATATTAGTACAGCCTATCATCCTCAGACGGACGGTCAGTCTGAGAGGACGATACAGACGCTTGAGGATATGCTTCGAGCATGCGTGATCGATTTTGGAGGAAGTTGGGACGATCACCTGCCGTTAGCAGAATTCTCGTACAATAACAGTTATCATGCCAGCATTGGCATGCCGCCCTACGAGATGTTGTACGGTAGGAAATGTAGGACGCCCGTATGTTGGGGAGACATTGGGCAGAAGGAACTGGGTGCGGTCGAGGTAGTTGAAGCAACGACTGAAAAGTTAGAAAAGATCAAAGCCTTCATGAAGGCGGCGAAAGATAGGCAAAAGTCGTATGCTGACAAGAGGCGAAGACCGATAGAGTTCAAGGTTGGTGACCGAGTCATGTTGAAGGTCTCGCCCTGGGAAGGGATTATCAGATTCAGGAAAAGAAGTAAGCTAAGCCCGAGATACATAGGACCTTTCCGAATTATCGCACGAGTAGGAGAGTTGGCCTATTTGCTTGAACTGCCAGATGAGTTAAGTGGAATTCATCCCACCTTCCATGTATCTCATCTGAGGAAGTGCTTAGCTGATGAAGATATGATTGTTCCACTGGAGGATATTGAAGTGGACGAACGGCTCAATTACGTGGAGCAACCAGTGGCAATCACTGATCGTAAAGAAAAGAGGTTGAGGAGTAAAGTGGTTCCCCTTGTGCGTGTACAGTGGAAGCACAGGAAGGAATCCAAGTCCACGTGGGAGACTGAAGAGGAGATGAGACAACATTACCCACATCTGTTTGAGGAATAACAGGTTTCGGGGACGAAACCTATATAAGGGGGTGGACTTGTAACACCCGTAATTCTTATCAAAAAGAAATAAAAGAAATAAAGAGAAAGAAAAAGGAGGAAAAAGAAAGACAAACCCCAAGGTTGAGGGACCAAAAGTGTAAAAGATGATAAAAATCTTGAAAAGTTGGTAAAAAGGTGGCATGGCCGCCCATTACCTCCTGCACAACATCTTTCATTCTACTTTAGAGAGAGAAAGAAGAAAAAGCTTCGGGTTGAGAAGGAAGTCAAGCAAAATTCGAATTGAAGGTAAGAATTCGTGAAATTTAGTTGTTCTTGGCTAACCTTAGCCTCGGTTAAATGCTTATGAGTGTTTCTATGTGTTCAAATGTGTGTTTAAAGGATTCCTAGGTGTTAAAACCTTTTGAACAGCTCGGGTGAAAGGTGTAAATTCGAAGAACAACTAAGGTGAGTTTCTAGACCCCCTTTTTACTCGTTTTTAAAATGATTTGGGGCTGGAAATGCATGTATGTATGTTTTTTTTTATTGATTTGTGTATGAAACCTGTATGTTATGTACCTGGGTATAATTATAGAGTATGTTTTAGGGTGAACGTATGTCTATGTTTGTGTTAAGTTATGCCTGAATCCGTATGTACATGCTTAGAAATAGGTATTATGCTGTTGGGGACTGGAATACGATTTAGACACATGAATAGGCTGCTAATACGACTAATAAGACCAAATAGTGGTCGTATGACCATTAAGAAATTTTCTAAGTGTGGGGTTATACGACTGAATAGTGGTCGTATGACCATTAGAAATTTTCTAAGTGTGGGGTTATACGACTGAATAGTGGTCGTATGACCATTAGAAATATTCTAAGTGTGGGGTAATATGACTGAATAGTGGTCGTATGACCATTAGAAATTTTCTAAGTATGGGGTTATACGACTGAACAGTAGTCGTATGACCAGTAGAAATTTCCTAAGTCTGGGGAATGAAACGACTGAGCAGGGCTCATACGACTGAACAGGGCTCATACGCCCAAACACTTAGAATTTTTAACAGAATTTTCTTGGAGTTTGTGCAGTAGGGTTTCGCATGATTAGTGACTAGGGTTAATTATAATGATGTTTTATGCATGTAATGATAATAAATGATTAACCCTTATTATTACTGATACTATTATCAGTATTTTATTATTGTTAACAATATTATTATTTAAATAATGTTATGTATGGAATGACTTGATGAAGAATGTTTAGAACCTTACGAAGAAGTATTATCATTAATAAAGTGAAAGATTAATGATAAAGAGAAGTGGAACGTAAATGAATGAACGAAAGTCTTGCATGGTCTAAGGGGCACGAGATGGAATTGACGGTTAAGAAGTCTTGGAAATGGTGCTTGGTTCTAGTAACTAGGCCTATTACGAGCCTTATGGTAGATTATGGACAGTGAGCCATAGTTGCCTTAAGAACAACGGGGCAGTGTCTTTGTGACCTGTCACGGGATAGTTGTTACAGCAGGAGTGGTGACGATCACTCACGGGGTTAACGTGACCCCGGATGAGACGTTGTCGGCCTATGGACAGAGAGCCATAGGAGCAATGAGGTTGTCGGCCTATGGACAGAGAGCCATATGGGGGCAACCAGGTTGTCGGCCTATGGACAGAGAGCCATATGGGGGCAACCGGGTGTCGGTCTATGGACTGAGAGCCATAGGGGCACCAGGTGTCGGTCTATGGACTGAGAGCCATAGGGGCACCAGACGGATACGATATGCTTTGTCGGCTCATGGGTTGGAACCATGAGGGCAGAGAAGAGAGGTGACCCTTAGAGATTTGCATGCTTGACGAATGTTTAAAAGTTAAAGAACAAATGATGAAGATAATAATGAAATTACCTACGTGTACGTACGATGTATGATCACATATGCCTAACGAACGTTTTGGAATGAAAGTAAAGTATTTTAATTACAAAACTAGAACTCACTCAGCAACGCTGACTTTTATGTATTTTCCAGTTGACAGGTAACAGGTTGCTGAGGATGGCACATGGGGATGGCTACTTGGCGGGCAAGACTGACACCCATTTATGTTTTGACAACACTGTAATTTTGTAATTCATGCAATTAATTATTTTGTGAATTTCTACACTAGAATGTATTGCTTAGCAACAGTGTTTAAAATGAATGAATGGATTTTGTTAAAATTAATTCCACTGCTTTAATTTATAATATATGAATATTTTATGCTGTGAATGACCAACTGTGAGGTGCCCGGGAAGGGGGCCTTACACAATTATTCTTTGATATCTTCCGAAATATGATGATTATGTACTTAAAATCGTTTAATTGTGTTTTCAGGTGTTGTGAAGGACAAGATGGACAAAAGGAGCATATTGGATAAAAAATTGAAGAATTCCAGGCTTAAAATTCCAAACATAGGGCCGTGCCTCATCTAGCACGCCCCCATGCCTTGCCTGAAACACACCCCGTGCTAATTTGACACACCCCCATGATTGGACATCTGATAGGACAAAAAGTACTGTTCCCCAAAAGCAGTCACTGGGCCGTGCCCCATTTATCACGGGGTCGTGTTTGCTCCTTTCACAGGGCCGTGCCCAATTTGTCATGGGGCCGTGCCCCGACATCTCCTGCACATACGAGCCGACCAACTTTCGTAAGCATTGTACTAACACGGGGTCATGCCTTTTTGTCACGGGGTTGTGCTTAAACACTCCGGGAAGCCTATAAATAGAGGGCTAAGTTCACCATTTTAGCAAGCTTTTGGGGGGTGACACTCTGCAGAAATCTCTAGGGAAACAGCCCTTGAAGACCATTTGGAGGCTCGGGAGGTGCATATAACACTTGGATGAAGCTCGGAATTATCTAAACATCATCCATTGTGGAATCATCGGTTTGATTGTTCCATTTCACCGATGAATTCATACTTATCTTCTATTTTGTGTGTTGTTATGTTCAAGCTCATTATGAGCTAAACTCTTATTATCATCCTAACTGGATGAAACTTATGTAATTTGTGATGAACTAATGGTGTGATAAATATTGTGTTAATGTTATGGTGGTCTTGGAAAACTTTTGATGGGTAGCACCTACATTTGAATGGGGGTTATAAGTTTATGGTTTGTAATTATGATTGTCATACACGGTTGAAAAACGTATGATCAACTTTTATTCATAACAAACTATGGCTAATTAACTAGAGATGCTTATTAGAAATCATATGACCTTAACTTTCTGATCATTTACGGGTTCCCTTTTATTAGTCTGAGAAATCTAGAGTAATTGTTATGGTTTTCTAAAATTAATGGTACGTTGGAAAGGAACTTGATCAACTCTCTTCTAACATTAAGTTATGTTTTCAGAAATTGTATATCGAAGAGGACACAAAGATTTACCTACATTACTAGAGCCTTGACCTAAGCAGTAAATCTCTACCTGACGTGGTCCTGGTCACTACGGAGCAGATAGACGAGAAATCACGCCAGCTCATCTTTATAAACGTTAACACAATTACTTTATTCAATATCTTTAATCACATCACCACTTCATCACAGTTACATAAGTGTAATCCAAGTTAGGATGATAGCCTTTATCCCCTGATTTCAAATCCAAAAGTTTCAACTTATTTTACTTTATTTTGATTTCTATTTTAAAAACCCGAAAAACCCTAATTTACATCAATGTAACTTATCATTCTTCTAAACAAAAACCAATCTGATAGTCAATCATAAAGGTTGTTGAGTAGTCTTAGTGTGTCCACGGATTGATGCTCGGTTCTTACCATCACTATATTACCTCACGATAGGTGCACTTGCCTTTTGTGTGCGTAGATAGTAGTAGTAATAACCATTTAAAACTGAATCTGTGCGAAAATCATTTATCAAAATATATATACTTTCACACCGCATCACTTCTTCAACTTTTAACTCCTCTTTAGTTCTTGCCTTTTGTTTAATTCAGCAAGATATAGGTTGTCAATGTGTCTTCTGATATGAGTAGCTATTATGGAGTTAGAGGGATTAGTGAATGGTCTCTCTGCTAACTTAGCAATATCAAATTTGCTTAAGTATAGCAGAGATGAGGCATTGAACCTGTTTATCTCTCCATTCTCCCTCTCCACAACAAAGTTGTGAGAAGGTTCATCAAACCTCCACTGGACAATTTTCTTTCTAGGAATGAGGGTCAAGTTTGGCAGTCTATCCTTATTCTTAGTGTCTAATAGGGTCACCAATCTTCTTCTTAGCTTCTTCTCTTCTTCATTCAATAAATTAGAGTCTAAGGCTAAGAGATTGATTGATTGGTGTAGAGTCTCTCGGGTAGATCAAGGAAGGCATCTCTTGTGAGGGAGCATGAGGATCCATCAATGTATTTTAATACAATGAATCCTTCCTCATAAGAGATGCTACTCATAGTTTAGCAGTTGATGAGTCTCCTTTTGATCTCCCCAATCTCTTCTAAGGTTAGAGTTTGGATGGTGCAGAGGATGATTTGGGTATTGATTGGGTTTTGGGTTGTGTTTTGGGTTGTAGGATGTGTAGTGGTGGTGGTTGTTAAGAGGCAGAGGAAGATGGCAAGGGTAAGGGGGATGGTGTAGGTTCAGGGGTGTATGATTCAGTGATGGGTTTGGTTTTGATAAGGAAAGAAAAGGGTATAGGTTCAGTTGTTATGGGTTGTATGTATCTCCTGAGATACCTCCTTCCTTCTTCCTAAGCGAATGTTAGATTTAATATCACTAACATGTCACTGTAGGGTTTTCTCTGACATTGGCCCAACTTGCCTGCCAGTGAAGCCATGTGCCCGAAGATAAGCCTTCATCCAGGCTTTATCTCCCTGTTTCTTGGCAGCTATAAGATTGGCCTCCTCCTTCTTCTCCTTTCTCCCCTTTAACTTCTCCCTTGCAGCTCTCTTTCTTTCCTTACTTGTTTGATCATGTTCTTTATTGACGAGAAGCAGGATCATCTCATTCTCATGAGGACTCAGCTCCTCCTGAGAATAACCTCTTGAGCACAAGAGAATAACCTCTTGAGCACAAGAAACCTATCCTCTCCATCCTCTTCTTCATTTTAGCCTCTTCCTTCATCTTCTTTGCCTTCTCCTCTTTAGCTGACCTTGCTGCATTCTCTTTTTCTCTTTGCAGCAAGGTTGCTTCTTCTAACTTTACAAGCTCATCAAGTGGGAGTAGTAGCATTTCTTCATTTGCTACTCCCAGGCTGATGACCCTGTCAATCACATCCAACCTTCTCTTTTCATTTATAGATTCCTGAGCAATTGCTGCTGCTTTGCTGCTTGCAGCCAACAACTTCTCAGCAGGGAGTCTACCTTTCCTTCTTAACTTGTTCAACCTCTCATCCTCAAGAAGTTCTTCATCAGCCATCTTCCTTTTACCTTTGTACTCATAAGGAGATGCTTCCTTTGGAGATTCTGGCTTTGAGGGTTGAGGTTGAGAAGACTGAGGTTCAGGTTGATAGGATTGTGGTTGATCTTATGGTACTTGTTGAAAGATGGGAGTTTCAAGAAAGTCCTCATTGTTCACCTCAGAGGCTAGATCAAGGATAGCCTCTGTGAGAATCAATTCATCAGACATAGATGATAATCCAATAATCACTTCTGCAACTTGAATTTCTACTTAGGAAGAGATTAATGTTGCACCATCTGTCCCAACTAAGGCAGTTGCTGGGCCATCAGTCCCTATTTCCCATTCGAAGTGAATCTCAGGTTCCATAGTAACCTTAGGTTGACCAACTTCCACCTGAGTGGTAGGTGGTGCACTGAGCCTTTGAAACTCTTCTATTCCAAAGTAGGTTATGGCAACATCAGGGGATGATTGTTCAACTGAGGAGCTCATCAGGAACTATGTGAAAAAGTTATGAAGGCTGATGAGCATCCTTGGGTCCATTTGAAAAGTCAAAGGTGGTGGCTGAAGGAAAACAGTAGTAGATTGCTTTAGTGGAGGATATAGGGAGGATAAAGTTGTAAGAGCCAGAGATTGAGATTCCTCAAGAATTTGAGGTTCCTCATGAGCTTGTTTCTGTACATTCTCCCCCTTTTTAGTTGTATCATCTTAAGAAGTAGATGAGCTAGATGAAGAACTTAAAGAAACCTGACTTGGTACATGTCTGACAGACTTCTCAATCTGTGTCTTAACTAGTTTGGCCTTGAGATTTTCAATCTCAAGTTGCTGAGTGCCAGACCTGTTTTCTAAGATCCTAACCTTGAATTCAAGGTTTGATACCTTAGAGAGCAGGTACTCAATGGTGAGTTTTAGCCTTCCCTTATTTTTATATGAAGAATCACGAGGAGATGAGACAACATACCTAGTATGTACATCCTCATCACCAGTAGTGGTTTCTTGGCACCCTGGATTCCTTTGCTAAATGATATCTCTTTCAGAGATGTCAATGGGCAAAGTTACCGTAGAGTCAGTCTCATTGATGTTACCACTGCCCTGAGAGCTCCATGAAAGACTCGGAATAGTGGCAGCTGAGCCTACATGAGTCCCCTGCACACCGGTGTGACTTACCTCAGTTAAGGGTTGATGATATGGGTCAGAGATCAGTGGTTCCCTTTGGCTATGTTGATATAAAGAGTGTTGTGGTAGATCAACTTCATAGCTTTGAGGGAACATGAAATCCTCATTAGGTTGGGTTAAAAGGTCAGTGAAGGATATGGAGGGTATACCTAATGACCCGGGACCTAGGTCAACATCTAATTGCTCTAGGCCAGTGATGTGGCTGTCTTTTTTTGGCTGCTCAAGAGAGTATTATGACTCATCCTAAGGGCTTAAGGTTTGAGTGGGAGCCTGTGTTCCACTCTAGCCTTTTTGGGTTGAACAAGGGAAGCTTGTTCAATCAGAGTAGATTGAACAAGGGTTTGTTTAGAACGTCTCTGGTAAATGTGTTTGATAGGGAGGGAAGCCTTTGGTATTGAAGTGGTGATGTCTGGTGTGGATTCACCACCTGTTGGTTGAGCGGGGATGTCACCAGGAGCCATTGGCTCAAGTATACCTAGAAGCAGTGGAGTAAACCTTCTAGTGAAGTTGGTAGATATCTTCTTCAACATTCGGAAGATACCCGCCTCATTTGAGGAACCACTAGAATTTCTTCATATTCTAGTTTATGCAGTAAGTACTTTCAGTTGTAAGAGAAGTTGAATTTGTACATAGTGGACTTACTTACATCACATCCATAGCCCATTCTAGGTAGGTGTCTTCCAAATCAGGTCTTGGGAATTCAATTGGAGCTCCAGTATTATGAAGTTCCAAGTGTTCCCTGATGGTCGTTTCACTCACCACTATCTCTTGTCCACAGACTCTCGACCGAATTACCCTTTCATTGTTGATGATTTCATTCTGACTATTTGTCCAAAATTTGGACATATGGTTAGATTAATGGTAGGGTTCATTGTGAGAGCGGGAAGGTATATAGACTGTGTAAGGAACTGAATGATTTAAGCAAAATCACTATCCATAGATGAATCAAGGATAGCAATTTGGTTATGTTAAGGGTTTAGAGCCATTGTTTGAGAATTTTGAGAAGGAGGGAATTCGAGTTTAAATATGATAAAGGAAACAGTAAGCTAGGGCTTTTACAGTGGTGAAGAAAGTAGAAAAGAGAGTTGGAGACTTTTAAAAGTGGGGTGGAAAATCAAACCGATAAGGTGAAATGATACTATGCGGCCTGATTTGACAGAGGCGGTAAGGATATTTTATTAAAAATACTCCAACAATCTTCCATAAAATCTTACTTTTTACAGAGTGGGCTCAAATGTTTCCGTTACAATTTTAAAGTATTCTTCCGACAATAAATGCTTCCGAGAGAACTTTTAGGTTTCTATCTCCTGATTATCTTTCGAAGGCAATTTTTGCTTCCGAAGCAAAATTTATCATAAAGACTATTTTGCTTCCGAAATAAGAAAAATGCTTCCGAGAGAAGAGGAAAGTATCCCTCGGAATGAAGTTGATCAATGATCAATTTGTGTTCTGAGGCTTAGACCTCTTCGAAAGATAATTCTGGATCAGAGGAATTTTCCTTTGGAAGAAGATTAAGAATCTCTTTCGAGGGTAAATTTCTCTTCGAAGAGGTTATACTTCAAAATTTTGAAGAGATACCTTATGTAATAGGGCTTAGATTGTAAATAGATAAATTAGACTTTACATATTGTACAAAATAATTAATCAATGTTTATCATCCCAATAGCCGTAATTAAATACTTATTCTTTGTTCCATCAAAAGCTTGGGTGAACAAATCAGCATATTGTTCATATGAGTCAACTTTGACTAATTTGATCAGGTTTTTCGTATTAATATCCCTAATTAAATGATACCTGATGTCGATATGCTTTGTCTTGGAGTGCTTAACTGGATTTTTAGTGATGGTGATAGCACTCTTGTTGTTTATATGGATGGGAGCCTCCATGAAGTTGAAGCCATAGTCTAACATCTGATTTTGAATCCATAGCAGTTGAGCATAGCAGCTAGCAGCATCAATGTATTCAGCCTCAACAGTTGATGTAGAGACACATGACTGCTTCTTACATTGCCAGGAGATGATCCTTCCACCAGAAATTAACATCCTCCTGATGTGGATTTCTTGTTGATGTTACAGCCTCCATAATCACTGTCCGTGTAACCATAAAGGTTGAAGTCTTTGTTCTTAGGATACCACAGGCCTAGTTTGGAAGCTCCTTTAGGATATCTAAGTAATCTTTTGACAACAATTAGATGAGACACATTGGGAGCAGATTGATATCTTGCACATAAGCATGTAGCAAACATGATATCAGGTCTGCTTGCAGTGAGATACATTAGAGATCCAATAATTTCCCTGTACTGATGTTGGTCAGTATCCTCCCCCTCAGAGTCAGGACAAAGATTGTGATTTCTTTGTATAGGTGTCTTGGCTGGTTTACAATCCTTCATCTTAAATCTTTCTAAAATGTCCTTGACATATTTAGATTGATTTATGAAGAAGCCATCTTCCATCTGTTTCACTTAAATCCCTAGGAAGAAATCCATCTTTCCCATGGAACTCATCTCGAATTTCTTCCTCATGATGCTTTCAAAGTCTTTACACATTTGGTCATTTAAGGAACCAAATATGATGTCATCGATATAGACTTGGACAAGCAACATGTCCTTCCCTGATTTCTTATGAACAATGTCTTGTCTATGGTACCTCTGGTGTAGCCATTCTTGAGAAGAAATTGAGACATTGTCTCATACCACAGCCTTGGTTCCTGATGCAGCCTATAGAAAGCTTTATCTAGTTTGCACATATAGTGGCGATGATGTGGGTCTTCAAAACCAGGTGGTTGACACACATAGACATCTCTGTCGATGTTCCCATATAAGAATGCACATTTGACATCAAGTTGATAAACTGTGAAGTTCTTGGATGCAACAAAGGCAAGGAAGATTCTTAGAGCCTCAAGTCTTGCAACAGGTTCAAAGACATCAGTATAATCTATTCCTTCCTCTTATGTGTATCCTTGAACCACAAGTCTAGCGTTATTCTTGATAATCAAACATCTATCATCTCTTTTGTTCCTGAACACCCACTTTCTGCCAATGGGGACTTGACCAAGTGGTAGTGGACATAGATTCCACACCTTTTGCCTTTTGAATTGAAGCAATTCCTCTTGCATTAATTCAACCCAATTGTTGTCCCTGAGGGCTTCTTCCACTTTTTTGGGTTCTATTTAAGAGAGAAAGCATGAGTACAAGCAGACATTCCACTTAATGATGTTTCAGCTGGATGAGTATTATAAATCCTGATCCTGGGAATCACATCTAGTTGCATAGATAGATAAAGGTTCGAATGATTCATATCAGGTTTACTAACATTGGTTCCAGTGATGTCTCTCTTTCATTCAATGAGGACTGATTGAATGAATGAGTGACAACATAAATGATGTTTTGCAGTAAGATAGCATCAATGATGTTTTGCTGTAAGATAGCATCATCAGTTGCCTGTTCTTCCAGATAGCTATCTTCATCAGCTTGGTGTTGAGAAATGGAATTGTCATCTAATGAGGTTTGATGCTCGTTTTGCTGACAACTGGTTGAAGCTCCATTGTTTCCTGAAATATTCAGACTTTCAGGACTTATAGTGGTGGGAGCTTGTTCTTCATTTCTTCTTGGAGAGTATAGAATAGGTCTGGGCAACTCAACAGTTGATCATCATCAGATTCACTTTGAGTTCCTATTCCAGCTGAAACATTCTCAAAAGATTGTTTAAAATAGTTGGGAGACAATTCTAAGTTGAAGATATAATCATGTCCATTCCCCTTAACACAAGGAGTGTGCTCATTAACAACAATATTGGATGACTCCTCAATTGTTGGTTATTAATATTGTATACTCTATAGGCTTTGGAGCTTGAACAGTATCCAACAAACATAGCATCACCTGACTTTTCAGTAAATTTTGTCAATTGTCCTTTGTGTTAAGTATGGTGCATCTACTACCAAAGGACCTTATAAAGCCAATAAACGGTTGCCTTTTTTTCCATAACCCATAAGGGGTTTTTCCATAGAGCTTAATAATGAGAACCCTGTTCTGCATATAGCATGCAGTGCTGACTGCCTCTGCCCAGAAAGTTAGAGGTAGTTTTGAGAGCCAACATGGTTCTTGCAGCCTCAATAAGTGTCCTGTTTCTCCTCTCAGTAACACCATTCTGTTATTGAGTTCTAGGAGCACTATATTTTTTGGTGATCCCTTTTGAGTTACAGAATGAGTCAAGAACTTGATTCTTAAACTCAGTCCCTTGGTCACTTCTGATTGTCTTTACCTTGTGATCAATTTAATTTTCTATCTTAAGAATAAAAGATTTTAATGTTTCAGTAGTTTCATCCTTAGTTCTTAAGAAGAATACCCATGTAAATCTAGTAAAACCATCAACTATCACAAGGCAATACGATTTCCTTCTAATGCTCATTATACTTATAGGACCAAATAGATCTATGTGCAATAAGTGTAATGGAGTAGTGATAGAGTTAACTTCTTTGGATTTGTGGGATGCCCTGTGTTGCTTTCTTTCATACAAGCAATACAGTTGTCTTTACAGAAAAACTCCTTTTTAGACATACCATGTACCAAGTTATTCTTATCCAAATTATTTATTGCTTAAAGTTAACATGACACATTCTTTTATGCCAAAGAGTTGACTCATTACTATTAGCTTTGGAAAGAAAGCATGACACTTTACCCAGTGGGGAAGCATTGTTCATATCCAGCTTGTACACATCCCCTTTCTTGGGAGATCTAAGAAGCACCAATTCCTTAGGAATTGTCATCCCAGGTTTAAGGATAATGCACTCATGTTCTGTGAAAAGTATTTGATGCTCTTGATCATAGAATTGAGAAACACTCAAGAGATTGTGTTCAAGCTCTTTGACAAGTATACTTTGTCAATTGTTAACTTACCATTGGACACATTACCTCTACCAGAAATGTATCCTCCAGCTTCACCTCCAAACTGAACAGGACCTCCATCAAAATTTTGAAATTATTCAAGAAGAAATTTGTTCCCTGTCATATGCCTGGAGCATCGCTATCCATAATCCAAATGTTTCCAATTTTATCAAATGGCTGTCCTTGCACAAAAGGTGAAACAGTTAGTTTTTATTAGAAACCAAGCCTTGTTGGTCTTGGGTTCTTTCAGTGATGATAACATAATTAAACCAAAGTGTAAGCATGGGGGTTCAATTATGGTTTGGGAAGAGGAGGTTGAGCTGCAGCATCTTCTCTGATCTTCCATTCCTTCCTTTGGTTGATCAATGAAGATGAGCTTGATGAAGCTTGGGCAGCAGAGCATTCTTCCGAAGCTTCTTTCTTTTCGGAAGAAGCTTTCACATCCTTCTCTTCTAAAGCAATCTTCTTCTTGGAAGATGAGCTTGACGAAACTTGTTCTTCAAAACTTTCTTTGGTTTGTCTTTCGAGGAATTTTCTTTCAGAAGAAGATGTTTCTTTCGAAAGCAACTTGGCTTCGGAAGCTTGCTTCCCCTTTTTCAACATTTGAACCTTGTTGTGTGGTCCAAATGTGAGGCCTTCCTTGGCTGCTCCTTTCTTAACCCTGTTTGCATAATGTGTGGTTGCAGGATTGTAGAAAAAATCTTTAGCCATGTGCTTATGTAGTCCACACATTATGCACTCAGTGTTGGCTTTAGTGGGAGATACAGGCTGTTGTTTATTGCTTTTCTTGTTCTTCTCAATAGCTTTCCCTTTCTGCTTCAGATTCTTCAGTTGGATAGGAGTACTAGTACTATACTCCTGTCCTGAATCTGAGCTTCCAGCCACTTGGAATCCAACTGAAATGAAAACACCCTTTTGCCTTAGGTCAATTTTCATTTTGGACTCAGCCACCTTCTTGGCAGTTCTTTTGCCTGCTTAAATCTTGTTCATTCTTTGTTTGGTGGTCAGAGATTTGTCTTCAGCTGAGGGGATAAGGTTTTCTACCTTGTCCTTCTCTGTGCTAGTGGTGGTAACCATTGTTACATCACTCTTCTTCTCAAGGAATGGTGGGTTAATAGTTGGAACCTCTTGCTTATCAGTACCACATCTTGGTTGTCTAATAGACATGTAGGAGTGTAGTGGAGCAGTTTCATTGGTTCCCAACCCACTCTTGTTTTGATAGCATTCCTTTGAGTGAGAGGTTGATGCAAGAATGGTGTTGAAGTTATGCTCCTGGATAGCATACTTCTTTGCTTCAGCCTCAGCTAATACTAGCTGGGCTTGAGCCTCAGTCAACTTTGAAACTAAGTCTTTTATTTGAGTCCTGTAGTTAGAATGCTTATGTTTTAAAGTAGATGATGTGTTTTCTAACTCTTCAGTTTTTAGTTTATAGACAGATTCTGCTCTTTTAAAATCAACTTTTAGTATGTTTAAAGACTCAATATCAGACTTAAGTTTCAAGTTATGGTCCTGGTACAACTTAACCTTAGCTACACAGTCAGGAGTACAGATATGTTCATATACCTTCATATCATCTGTGCCGGCCATAAGAGCTTGAGCAGGAGTGTCATCTTGCACCATAAAGCTCCAGTCAACTTCTTGAGCAACAGCTACGGTTTGCTCTGTTGGCTTAGTTGCAGCTTGTGTGGTAGCATGATGTTAGGAGGCTTGACCTGCTCCAAGATTGGATCTTGGAGCTTTGTATTCCCTTGCAAAGTGACCAAGTTGGTTACAGTTGTAACACTTAGCCTTTGCCTTGTCAAACACAAACTTGTTGTTTGCTGGGTTCTAAGGGAATTGCCTTCCAGTTCTCTTGTAGAACTTCTTTGCTCTGTATGTAAGGAGAGCCATTTGCTGGACAATGTCCATGTACTCAACATCATCTGGGCTGAAACACTCCAGATCATCAAAGCAGAACTGGAAATCACCGGAGTGTTCCTTTCCTGAGACAAAAGCACAATTTTCCTGAAAAGGACCTTGTTAAGCTTGCTGACATTTAGGTGTCTCAGGGAAAGTGATGTAAAGCCCAGATGAGCATGATGGCTGCTGGTTGTAGGTTAGGTACATCTGGGGCTGTTGAATTCTTACACTTTCAGCAACATGTAGAGCATTGCTGACAGGAGGGGTTGAGCTACCATTTGTCTGCCGCTTGTTCAGATTCTCCATCTCCATATGGTATCCATCAAGGATTCCATATAGTTCAGTCATAGTGAGTGTTCCAAGGTTTTAAGATCTCCTGATAGAAACACAATAGAAAGTCCATTCACAAGGAAGAGCACTCATGAATTTCCTTACCATGTTTCTCTTTTCAAGAGTCACACTCATGGACTGCAGAGATGCTATCAGATCCATGTATCTGAATTATTGTTGGCTCAAGGTTTCACCATCAATATAGGCGAAATTCTCGAATTGCTGCTTCAGAGAATCGTTCTTAGATTCTTTGGATTTTAAGGAACCAGAGTACATCATTTCAAAGTATCAAAGAGTTCCCTGGCTGTTTTACAATGCTCAAAGCCTGCTATAATAGAGTTTGGTATGGCAATAAGCAAAACAGTCATAGCTTTGCAATCAATGTCCATCTTCTTGTAGTCTTCATCAGAGTAATCTTTGACTTCCTTTTCAATCATGACACCATTTCCAGTTGATGATGCCACTTTTGGTTTGTATGGTCCATGAGTAACGGACTTCAACATACGGGAGTTTTGATACTTGATGAAGCCTTTAATGCGTTGACACCAGCGCCTGAAGTTATCAGGAGTGATATTGTGAGCTTTGGTCATGGTTCCCATCTCTGGTTTAGCAGACCTCTGGTTAAGGGCCATTTGGTTTAGTGAGTGAGTTTGAAGAAACAAGGGTGATTTGGGATGGTTAGATCTCACAATCAAGAGCCTGGATGCTCTGATACCATCGATAAAAGCCTCTCAAACACTTAGTGTTTCTCACAAACTCGATAAGTATCACTCGTTTGATGAATGCAGAATCAAGAACTCAGTTGATAATAATATAATAAGTAAAGAACATAAGAAATGGTTTTCAAGATACTTGTAAATATTATCTCTCAACTAAATATTACAAGACTCATGTAGAAGCATGGATACTAAGTTACAATGAGCGAATATATACTACTATCTACAGCTTGTTATATATGAAGTTGCTGGATCGGTTGACATCCGAGCATGTTCTTGAAGGAAGGAGAAAAACCAAAAGACAAACAATAGAATGAACCATAATCGAATGATTTCATTGATAAAACCGAATGATTACAAGCTCATTAAACAAAAGAATCATGACTTTTGGCAAGGGGAGATCGAGCATGATCTCCCTTCTCATCCGGTAGCCCCTGGGCGCCGGGCACTCTCTCAAAACCTTAACTCTCTACACAATCAAACTGGTATTTATAGGCCTCAGCCCATATCAGATGCTACTGGGCCTATTCGTACGATTGGACCATGCGTATGGTTCATTCGTACGACTGAATCAATCGGTTCCTTCAGTCGTATGACTGGACCATACTTATGGTTCAATCTTATAAATGATCCAAAAGCATCTCTCAGTCGCACGAGTGGTCCATTAGCATGGCTCAGTCATACGACTGAGTCCCATTTGCATATGCTCCTGCGAATGACTTAGTTTCACGTGTTTACAACATATCAGGTGTATTACATTAAGCCTAGACTATTTGTCCAGCGACGGACACACTATATATGACAATATATGCTCCAACAAATTCCCACTTGGACGTTGCTGGCGAATAGTAGATAACACCTCTTACAATCTTCAGTCAAATCTTTGCTCTGGTATCCAATTGAATCAAACAAAAAAACCATATTAGCCAACGTTGCTGATCCGTCAGGTTGCTACAGTATCCCTGAAAATGAATTTAGGCACAACAACTTTCATTTACTTTGTAGAACACCATTATTACAGTAAGATTCTCCATTTGACTGATTTTTCCAGATAATGACATGAACAGTTTCTATTGCTCCAATATTCACACAAGCTAACCTGATTAACATTAACAACTACAGAAATTCCCCATCTGATTCAGCATATCCCAATATATAAACATTGTGCTCTCCTGGCGTCTTCATACGGTGTATTGGGCAAAAAGTAGAAGGCTCCAATCCACAACTGACAATATTAAACAAATCAGCATGCACCCAGATTCATCATCAGAAACCAGCCCACATCATCACTTTCTGATTGCGTCTTCAATTTTTCTAAACATGGATTCCCCCTAAGAATCAGAATACTCTCTGTGCAGATAAATATAACTTCATTGGCCCATAATAGTCAGATGCTCTTGACTACCCCATAAAATCAGCACCGACTTCTGATATCTTCTCTTTTCCAATTCTGGAAGTCCAACGAATAATGAGATATCCATCGAACTTGTTTGACAAAAGAACCTCAGGGTGAATGTGCTTTGCTCATCTTCAAATCTGTGTAGAGGCAAATCCAATTTTTTTAAACACCGTCCATTCGTATGACATGAAGGACAAAAAGCACATTCGTGCGAATGGATGATACGAATGATATATTCATGCGACTGGTCCAGTCTTACGAATAGACATAAGACTGAGTCCATCCGGGTGACTGGACATAAGACTGGTCCAGTAGCATGACTGGACATAAGACTGGTCCAGTAGCATGACTGGACATAATACTGGTCCATTAGCATGGTCCAATCGTACGAATGGTCCATTAGCATGGTCCAGTCGTACGAATGGTCCATTAGCATGGTCCAGTCTTACGAATGGTCCATTAGCATGGTCCAACCGTACGAATGGTCCATTTGCATGGTCCAGCCGTACGAATGGTCCATTTGCATTGTCCAGCCGTACGAATGGTCTATTTGCATGGTCCAGTCGTACGAATGGTCCATTAGCATGGTCCAGTCGTACGAATGGTCCATTAGCATGGTTCAGTCGCATGAACGGATCTGCACGTAGATTTTCAGATCTGCAGCCGCCATGGCTGCCATAAACCCTAATCTGATGAATTTTACATGAACCAAAACAAGATACACATCATAAGATTCGCAAGGGTGATGAGAACGTGATCTTGGGTTCGATTTTAACAGAGAAACAACACACGCCATGAGATCTGAGCAAAACACGAAGAACATGAAACGAGTTTAACATCAAAGAACATAAAATAGATCCAGAAATAAGAGCTCGGGTCGCTAGAATAATTGTTAGATCATTCTAGCAGTAACCGGCTCTAATACCAATTGTGAAGTCGCTGGATCGGTTGATATCCGAGCGTGTTATTGATGGAAGGAGAAAAACCAAAAGACAAACAATAGAATGAACCATAATCAAATGATTTCATTGATAAAACCGAATGATTACAAGCTCGTTAAATAAAAGAATCACGACTTTTGGCAAGGGGAGATCAAGCATGATCTCCCCTCTCATCCGGCAGCCCCTGTGCGTCGGGAACTCTCTCAAAACATTAACTCTCTACACAATGAAACTAGTATTTATAGGCCTCAGCCCATATCAGATGCTACTGGGCCCATTCGTACGATTGGACCATACGTATGGTTCATTCGTACGACTGAATCAATCGGTTCCTTCAGTCGTACGACTGGAGCATACTTATGGTTCAATCTTACGAATGGTCTAAAAGCATCTCTCAGTCGCACGAGTGGTCCATTAGCATGGCTCAGTCATACGACTGAGTCCCATTTACATATGCTCCTGCGAATGACTCAGTTTCACATGTTTACAACATATCAGGTGTATTACATTAAGCCTAGACTATTTGTCCAGCGACGGACACACTATATATGACAATATATGCTCCAACATTATACGTAGATAACATGCTGGGACTTACTACTAGACAAATACTACATTGCTAGAGGTAAGGTATCTTAGATAAAGTATTATCTAAGATAAGGTAGTCATGACAGGTCCATGACTTACCTTTTGGTCACCTACTAAAGGTGACGACTGTACCAACTAAGCAATGGTGATCAGTGAACAAAAGTAAGGTCAACCATATGAACATGGAAAGCATCTTGCAATGAATCAAAGTAGGCAGCAAGTGTCAGTCGGACCATGCTTTGTCCACTGGTTCATACTGGTGATTCTTCCGAAGGTAAAATGGCTTCGGGAGAATAAGTTCTTCCGAACCATTTATACTTTAAAAGACACAACTTCTTCTGAGGCTTTGTCTTCGAAAGACTTTGTCTTCTAAGTGTTTACTTCGAAAGGAGATCTTCTAAGTCTCGGAAGACTGAGTTCATCCTTCGGAAGTTCTTCGGAAGATCATCTTGTAAGCTTCGGAAGTTGCAGCATTGCCTTCGGAAGACTTCTCTGAGTTTTACAGATTTCTTCTAAGTATTGTTTTGGTTGCACCAGCCTCAATAGATCCAACAACCACCATTGTCACTCCTAACCTTTCTTCTCATCGGTGAGCAAGTAACCCCATCGCCACCTCTCCCTACATCCCCATCTTCTCTGCAATGTACCGCCACTATTAATTGCTCATAGGAACACCACAAAAACATCACCATCATCACTGATACCCCTTGTAGATCTTCAATTATGAAGCTAAACCTATTAAACTCCTACGTCTTTGATTCCCTAACAGATCTGTCAGCTCTACGGCGGGAGTGCTGATGGCGACCCGTGGTGGAAGGAAAATATTAAATGGGTTGTTTTTTATCTATTATAATATGGATACACTATATTAATTTTGTTTTTAAATTTAATTTTTTAATGGTCATTTTTAAAAACGTAACAGAAAAGTTAACCCCACATCCATCTGAAGGACCTTTTGTGTTACGTTTAGGGTAACATTTAGACCAACCTTAACTAAAGTGAAATTAAGCATAACCATATGGACCTTTCATGTAATTAACTCTATATAAATGTAGATTAAGTTTTGAAGATCGAAACACAAATAGAAAACCAGTTATATAATGATATTGGTTACTTCGATCAATCGCAATCTCATTCTTCACAGTATCGCATGTCATCATCACTCGATATCACCTAAGATACCCAAATATCTTAGTTTGGATACACAAATAGAAATTTATACATGGACGCCATAATTTTTATTTTTAAGAAAACTACACACAATCATGAATTTTTAAATAATATTTACGAATAAAAGCTACTAAATAAAATCAAACTAGTAAAAAAGTAACAGGTTAAAAACATATATTATATATATTGCATGAGGTAAAGATGAAACATTAGAAATTAGAGTTATTTTTAAAACTGATCACTACAAGGAACAAGCGCATTAGCGGCGACAACTGTCGCCGCAATTGACCCCGTCTGTCGCTGCTATTAGTATTAGCGGCGACATGTCGCCGCTAATGAGTCGCCGCTAATGATTCGTCGCTATTGTGGAAAATATCGCCGCTAATAGGTCGCCGCTATTGATGTCGCCGCTAATACCCTTATTTGCGGCGACAATATCGCTGCTATAAAGTTGGAAAAAAAATTCCGGGAAGACTATTAGCGGCGACTATGTCGCCGCTAAAAGTAAATTTTTAATTTTAATTTTTTTTTATTTTTTTAATTTCCATTTTTATAAACCAAGAAAACCTGTAAATAAAACCAAATTTCCAGATTTCCAAACAACACAAATAACATAAGTATTAAGAAGTAAAATACGAGTTTTAACAACACAAATAACAAAACATACAAATTGTTTAACATCAACTTCTAATGTCGTCAACATAAACTTAAACAACACAAATTGTTTATTATTCGTCCTCGTCCGAATCATCATCTTCATCAGCTTGTTGTGTACCTTTTTGGGAGGCAATAAGTTGCGTCATTGGCGACTATGTCGCCGCTAAAAGTAAATTTTTAATTTTAATTTTTTTTATTTTTTTAATTTCTATTTTTATAAACCAAGAAAACCTGTAAATAAAACCAAATTTCCAGATTTCCAAACAACACAAATAACATAAGTATTAAGAAGTACAATACGAGTTTTAACAACACAAATAACAAAACATACAAATTGTTTAACATCAACTTCTAATGTCGTCAACATAAACTTAAACAACACAAATTGTTTATTCTTCGTCCTCGTCCGAATCATCATCTTCATCAGCTTGTTGTGTATCTTTTTGGGAGACAATAAGTTACGTCATTTGTGTCATAAAGTTTGCATTTTAAAACAAACTTGCAATTTGTGCCTACAAAACAAAACATACATTATAAGTTGTGGTATTTGCTTCTTAATATAACTTTAAGTATATAATGATACACCAACACCTTGAAGTGTGTTTGTATCACCATTTCAACCATAATGTACATAATTCAACTTAAATTTACCCATTTTGACCCGTTTTAACTATATCAAGTGTGTTTGTATCATTTTGACCCATTTCAACCATAATGTACATAATTCAACTTCAATTTACCCATTTTGACCCGTTTTAACTATATCAAGTGTGTTTGTATCATTTTGACCCATTTTCAACCATAATGTACATAATTCAACTTAAATTTACCCATTTTGACCCGTTTTAACTATATCAAGTGTGTTTGTATCATTTTGACCCATTTCAACCATAATGTACATAATTCAACTTAAATTTACCCATTTTGACCCGTTTTAACTATATCAAGTGTGTTTGTATCATTTTGACCCATTTCAACCATAATGTACATAATTCAACTTAAATTTACCCATTTTGACCCGTTTTAACTATATCAAGTGTGTTTGTATCATTTTGACCCATTTCAACCATAATGTACATAATTCAACTTAAATTTACCCATTTTGACCCGTTTTAACTATATCAAGTGTGTTTGTATCATTTTGACCCATTTCCACCATAATGTACATAATTCAACTTAAATTTACCCATTTTGACCCGTTTTAACTATATCAAGTGTATTTGTATCATTTTGACCCATTTCAACCATAATGTACATAATTCAACTTAAATTTACCCATTTTGACCCGTTTTAACTATATCAAGTGTATTTGTATCATTTTGACACATTTCAACCATAATGTACATAATTCAACTTAAATTTACACATTTTGACCCGTCTAAGATAAACCAACAATGACCCGTCTAATTATAAAATACCTAATCTAATTAAAGTTGTAAATAATTAGTATGTACATCTAATTAGAAATACTAATAAACCCTAATTATAAAATACCAAATCTAATTAGAAAATACTTAGTTAACCATTTACATCTTTAATAAAATAACTAATCTAATTAGTTCAAAAGTTAACTAAAATCCATCTTTAATAAAATACCTAATCTAATTAGTTCACCATAAAACAATTACAATTAAATTCCTTCTTTACATCTAATTAGTCCAATGTAACATCCCGTAATTTTTTTTTAAAAACAATTACGTTTAATACGTACTAATTCCAATAATTACAAAATTTATAATAATAATCCTAATAATAATAATACTAATAATACTAATAATAAAAATAAAAACAAAGATTTAAAATAAATAAATATATATATATATATATATATATATTTAGATTTATAAGTGCAGGGGGTGTTTATGTAATTTTTAAAACTTGTTTTAAAAGTTGTTAACATGAAATAACAAACTCGAAACCTCAGGGACCAAAGTGGTAAATTTTTAAAACTCCTTTTCTTTTCCCCCGGTATACCCGATCGCCGCCGGCCACTCTCCGGCCGTGTTTCCGGCGACTCCCAAACGACCAAATCCACACGATTTCAACCGAAACAAACACCCGACACAATTTCGTGGATGATTCGAATACCTAACCCACCTCAATTTGAATAATAGGGATCGATTTATACCTAACACACTCGACCGAATGTCGGCCAAATAATGGGTCACTAAACGCACAAAATGGTATTAATAATCAAAAGTAATCGCACATTCATTATCCATTTGTCGTTTCTAAACTACCACTACAATCAAATTGGTATAAATCAAGCTCTAACACCCCTGTCGATTACCACCTCTGTCATCGACCTGCAACACAGTCAAATTCTACCTTCTGAGTTCTATTCCACCAAATTAACATAGGGTTTTTAATCCTTAGAATAATTAGAAGCTTCCTGTAAGAGGAATTCGATTATGATTACCATTTACACCCTGAACCGATCTCATGACAGTCGCGACCAGTTCTTCGATTGTTCTTGATATATCGAGCATCCAAACAGGTAATTGAAACTATCTAAGTACTCGATTTTGATTGGGTAACAAAAGCCCTAACATTAATTTTATGATTTACATCGATTTGATCTCCAATTTGGATCAATCGAATTAGGGTTCTTCGGATTTGGGGGAATATTTGAAAACAGTGTTTAAATTTAATGAAAACCGTGTCTTATCGCTGTTCAGAGCCTTGGCTCAGTGGTTAGGCGCGCGTGTGTGTGAGCTTGGGGTCCCGGGTTCGACCCGGGCCAACCCCTTTTTCTTGTTTTATTTTTTTAAAAGCTTATTAAATACAATAAAAATTATGGAAAAATTTCTAAAATTTATAAAAAATAAATCTATTAAATTTCCCTCATTTTAAATCTTACAAAATAATTTTCTGTAAATTTATTTTATTTAAAAACAATAATAGATTTTTATAAAATATTATTTAAAAATATTAAAAAAATACTTATTTTTTTTTATAAATTCTAAATCAAGTTAATTATGAAATAATCACAAAAATCATATAAATATTATTTATAAATATTATAAATAATTATTTTTATAAAATGAACACTTTATTATCTTTAAATACAAATTAATATATTTTATAAATCCACAAATTATTTATGAAATTATGGGTTATTTCTTATAAAATATATTTGAACCAAAGGTATAAATTAATACCTTACTATTAATCAAAATACTATAAGTGTGAATATTCTTATTTATAAATATTATTGGATAATTATAAATTATATAATGAGACCACATTATTTTTATATTTAATTCCAAAAATATATAAATACACTTATAAAAATTCTCCTAATGGAATCAAAATGCAAATAAATACTTTGTAAACTTAAAACCTATTAAAAATCCCATAATTCTAATCCTTGATTTAACGTTAATTTCAAACTTAATCTTGTAAACATATATACATCCATTTGTGTACGTGTCACGTGTTAAACCAAACTAACCCGAATCTTACCAAATATATTTATTCGCAATAAACACAATTTAAAGACTTAGTTACAATTAATAATAGGTATTGATCGTGCTTGATCGTGCATTGCTTAATTCTTTGAAGTTCTTGTTCATATACATTACCTCAATTCAAGGTGAGTTTCCGTGGCCCCTTTTTATGCTTTTGTAATTGTTTCAATGTTTTTCAAACTTGGGGGAAAAGTATGCTCACCCGTTTTCGATGCTGTACAATCTTACATACAATTTTCATACTTGGAATCAATGTGATACTAATCTTATATTCTAATACATACATGGTGTTATTCTACGATTCTTACAACCATTAATTCCCGGGTTTGGGAACCAACGGATAGGTATTGGTAGTACTACTGGGTTGACACCCCCACCCTTCGACGATTGGTTAACTTGTGAGTTACCAACACAGCTGTCAGCAATCAGGCCAAGGGTGAATATATTCCGACGAATTTATATGCATAACGTCATTAGGTTTGGTTGTCTTAAACACATGTTATGTGGTTTTTGCTTACAGTATGATTCCATATCAAATTCTATACAGCATCAACAACATGTTTTCAATTTAAACCTGCGGAACTCACCAACATTATGTGTTGACATTTTTGAGCATATCTTTTCAGGTGAACATAATCAAAGAGGATAGCTAGAGTTGATGCCTTAGCCGAGACCCTCAGGATTTCAATAAGCTTTGCATTAGTCATGTATATCATTTGTTTCATTTGTGAACTGTGTGTAATTTAGAATTGGAATTAATAAGACTATGATAGTCGTGGAACTGACTAACCACGACACAAGTCACCATTGTGTCGGGCGACGTCATGACACGAGGATTTTGCATATAATATGTCTCTGTAATTATACCAAGTGTTATGACAATCCCGTCCGTCGCATCCTCGTGTTTCCGCTCTAAGCGAGGGTGTGACATCCAATTAGTTCAAAAGTTAACTAATCTAATTACATCTAACTAATCCAATTAGTTCACCATAAAACAATTACATCTAACCATTTACATGTTTAATAAAATAACTAATCTAGTTCAAAAGTTAACTAATCTAATTACATCTAAACTAGCCATGAAAGCATTCAAACTAACTAAAACTCACGAAAATGAACATGCTAGCTAGACCTCTTCTCAATGTCCATTTTCACAATTTTTGAGTCAAACTTGTTCCTTCAAATGATACTAAAACTCACGGTGGCTGGTGGCTGGTCGGACGGTGGTGGCCGCGGGTGGTGGGTCGTGGCTGTGGTGCGGGCGCGGGGGGGCGGAGAAGAGAAGCGGATGGTGGTGTGCGGGCGGTGGGAGGTGGCCGCGGGTGGTGGTGGCTGGTCGGATGGTGGGAGGTCGCGCGGAGGAGCAGTGGTCGGAGGTGGTGGCGCCTAGGTTAATTGGAGGGAAAGTGAAGAAGGAAGGGTACTAACCCGCATATAACCAGTAACCATTAGCGGCGACGCGTCGCCGCTAAAGGCGTCGCCGCTAAAGGTTTCAGGTACGATTTAACATGAGCCGTTCGATGTAATTGATTTTGGACGCTAGATTTTGGTCAAATAATGAACTGTGGATCGCGACTAATGGCGATGTCGCCGCTAAAGGTGTCGCCGCTAATGGCGATGTCGCCGCTAAAGGCGTCGCCCCTAATACGCGCGTTTCTTGTAGTGGATGGGCGCTAATTTATATATAATACTCTTGAAAAAGCTTATAGCCAAATATATAAATATGTATAAAAGAGTTAAGTTTATAAAGACTCATTTCTCTTTTATCTTAAAAACTAAAACATAAAAGGCTCAACGAGTAAATTTTAAGAATACAAGAGTGAACCCAACACGACACGTCAACCCGAGCCTGACCCGTTTGATAAATGCGTTTGACTCAAAACTAATGAGCTAGTTTAGACTAAACCCAGGTTATGTCATCTGTGAAAAATCCACACTTACATGACGTTCATCATGTGTGTAGTAAGAGACTTAGGTACGATATTTTAGTTTTGTTAAAACACGTTTTTTCATATTTTTTATACTTATTAATTAATAGAAAAATAATTTTCAAACACACACGATTGAATTTAAACACACAACTATTAGTTGGGAAGTATAATCACTCCTAAAAACTTTTCATCACGTTTTTAAAATTGGGTTTCAAATAGTTTTTTTGTTAAAGATTTTTTTGAAGTTATCATCACCAATTATAGAAACACTTTTTTATCATGTATTTTGAATTTGGTTTCAAATAGCTTTTCTGTTAAGAAATTTTGAAGTTATCATCATCAATACAACGACTTCCACTTGGTTTCAAGGTAATGCGAAGAGAAACGCACTGCACGATCATAAAACATCACTTTTTAGTAAATGTCTTTATTTTAAAAAGTCAACATGCTCACAATAATTTAGATTAGTGCTATTATACTTCCCCTAAAAACATATATATTCATCACATGTTGTATGTTATTTTTCTAGATCTTGTAGTCCTTGCTAGCTTTTTAAAAGGTTTTTAAATCGTGTATAATCAGGGTCTGCTCAACATTTCTGGAGGCGTAAACTGAGATTAAATTTTGGGACCCCGTCCATATATTATTTTTAAAGACTTTTACCTTGGACAGGTATATTAACAAGATTTTGTTTATAATTTGGTAAAAAAACGTAGAACAGAAACTAATTTAATAACTTGAAACAAAATCAATTGTAGAAAAACAAATTAAATGATAAACAACCAATAATAGATTAAAGTAAAAATAAAAATCAATTGCAAATATAGATTTATCAAAACAGATAACAATAAATTATATTGACAAACGAGTAGTAGTAGATTAAAGCGATTGAGTATAAATCAAGATCACACAATAACAGTTGATACAATAAGTGATTAGTTACAAAATAGAATTTAAAATTGATGCACCTAAAAGAACTGTCAACAATGAACTGACAATAAACTTTTGATTAACCATATTTCATAAGTCAATCTCAATAAATCAAATTTTGTAAGTTACATCAATAAATTTTCAATATTTTGTTATCATTCTTATATATCATTTAAAATACAAATATTAATTGTATTATCACATATATTTTTAGTTTAGAATATAAATAAAAGTTTTTTTTTTTTAATTTGGAGGCTCTTAAAATTTGGGGGCCTAAAACGGTTAATTTAGTTATTTGTACCGTAGAGACACCCCTTCTTATCACTTTTCAAAGTCAAGAGGTTTATGTGCATAAATCTAATAAGCGGATAAGACAAGGTTGTAAATCAAAAACCACATCTTGTTTTTTTGAAAATTCATGTGAGGTAACCTTAAAGACAAACAAATCTATTATATAGGGATCAAACCACTACAATGAGCCATTACAAGTTTTCATGAAATTACATGACAGTTAGCGGTTATAACTGTCAACTACTTGACAATTTTATCAGTTGTAAATTTGCACATTAACAACATAACAACTAGTTGTTGATAATTTTTGTTGCTGATCAGTTACTATGGTCGGACCAAGTTGCTACTGATGATTAGTAACTGATGCTTCGATTGTTACTGACGATCTTATTTACTGATCTTTGGTTACTATAGAATGACAAAGTTGCTATTAATCATAGTCTCATGCTTAGTAGCAACTTATTAATGATTTATTAATTTTTTGTCTAATCAATAATTACACATATCTTTTTTTCATCCATGAAGAGATATGTTTTTAATGCATCATCTAAAAGGGAAAAAAAATATTAATGAAGCGTGACCCCAGTCAGGGGTTCTACCCTTTTGGACCTCATCAGGGTGTTACCTTGACCCCGTCATGAGACGTTGCCCCCCACCCCTCAAAAACATAAACCTCTTTGGTCTATGGGATTCTCCTTTCCAACCATCAAGATTTCTTAGTACCTAGAAATTTGAATAGTCTTGGTCGATTAAAGCCAAATACATAAATAACTGAGTGACTATTACAAACACTAACCGTAGTCAAATTGCAATATAAGATCACCCGACATAGCCTAATCTAAATTGAGAGACCTTGACCTATTTCTAATCCACATATATGAGTTTACTTAAATCTTTTAACTTGTTGCATCTGTTATAGCAAAATTTTTGTTAATTATGTCTTTCAAATAGACCATAACGTCACTGCCTTGTGTTAGCTTCTATTTGTGGGTTTTGCCAAGGTGAGTGAACTAGGAGCATAAAGGGGTTCTAGCATCGAATTGGAACTTTGACCTATTTCACAAAATATCTATAATAACAATACAAACGTAGATATGACATCCTAACGACTACAATTGAAAGAATATATTTGTGAAAACCTTAGAAAGATCATCAAAGAAAATATATTTCTACGAGATAACAATATATCGAGGAATTCTCTATATGTAAACTCATGATTATTAATACCGTCCTGTTTCGTATAAATTATAACTATATCTTATAAAGTAGATAGGATAGTAATTAGGAGAATGAAAACGTAAAATCAATGGCTATCACATTTTGTCATAAACCCATGTTTAAGATAATATTATCATTATCAACAAAACAAAAATCATTACCCATCTACATAGTTAAGGTTTGTTTGATTACCAAATTACATTTGATAGAAAATCATCAAAAGGCACATTTCCGTTCACCATTTTTAAACCGATGTACAATACACTATTAGAAAATTGGGTTGTTGCAACTAAAAAATGATTACAAGATTATGACCATAACCTTAATGGTTGCAAAAATAGACACCAACCAAAACCCTGTTGCTAAGTGGTCACAAGTTTACAAGCGTCTTTTATCAATACAATTTCGTTGCAAAAGTCAAATAAAATAGATAATAAGTATCAATTGGAATAAAAAGTAAAATTGCGATCAACTTATGGTACAATTATAAGGGGCAAGCACAAGAACATTTTAACTAGGAGGGATTTAGATTAATCTGAACACTCTTTTCCTTGTCCTTATCGGTCGGCCTTGAACTTTCGTTCCCTATTGTTGTTGTAGTTTGCTGTATTGGTGTCCAACACCTGATCATTACTCTTGTAGCCTCCCAATCATCGTTGTAGTTTACCCGACTAGTGTTCATTACAACCCTGCATTCTGCCCCTAGCCTCTTACTCTTTTAGAGCCTCCACAGGTACAATCCTATCGTCTTTTGTTTACCTCCATTCAAATGAAGTCGTTTAAAGCTACCAGGAACAACGTTAACGTAAGCTTAAATTAAACCCAACAAAGCCAAGAATGTTGAGTTGCATTATGTCGATTTCAGGTATTCCTCTAAAGATGAGCTCTAATTATTGATAGATTTGGCATTCGATTCTTAACAATGGTGATGATGGTATGTTTTAGAATTTATAATTATAAATGTTCAAAGAACTAAATGGTAGACTGTTTAAAGTGTTGAGGAAGAAAACGTATCTGATGCATTCATTAACAATTGAAAGAATTACACAAGAAAAGAGAAGTTACAGGAGATTTACGTGGAAGTCTCCACAACCTAACAACAGTAAAAGGATTTACATGAATAATAAATAATCTATACTATATATAAAGCATATGAGAGGGGTATTTTAAGATACCATAAAATTAAGAACACATACTATATTCAATGCATAAGAGTATTCACAACTCATTCTTTATCCATATCCTTATAATTTAACTAAAAATTATCATCCCTTATATTATATTTCATTTTTCAAAAACACCCTATATCTCATTCCTTATACTTATCTCTACATTATTTTTTTATTATTATTTCTCTTTCTTAAATCTATAATCTTAACTATCAACTATTTTGTTTTATTATCATTTTATTTTTAAAATCAAATTTATTTAATTTTATAAAAGTTTGACTATTTAATCTATGGGTCGTTTCGTATAGTATGAGTTTGAGTTTGAGCGAACTCGAGTCAAGACGAGTCAAACTAAATAAAATGACATCCATAATATGGAATTTCAAATATCAAAATCCAAAGTTACGATTCATAGTAGTAAACAACACATATTCATGAAAGAAATAATATAACATAACATGATGTCATTTATTGTTGAGAATAAAGTAGCCATTGATGTTCAATTAGATCCTCTTGAAGTTGATGATATGCCAAGCTATCTCTAATATGAACGTGGCGTTGAACGATGTCCATAAACTCAATTGTATGATCACGCGACAATCTAGGAAGTTCATCAAGTTGATCATACTGAAAGTTAAGATTGTCTTCATCATAACGCTCATCTTCAATGATCATATTATATAAAATAACACATGCTTAAACAGATTTCTAATCAAAAGCATATTATTTGCAGATAATCCAATTGGTTTTGAGATGAAAAACAAACGTTTTTATTTCATAAAATTAGAAAACTTACATTGAGGGGCATCATAAAATGAATGCTCAATCCAACTAACAAATTGTCAATATTTGCAATTAGATAATCCAATATGAACCAGAAAGGATTTGATGGTTTTAACACACAATTCTATTGGGTCTTTGGAAAAGGAAAAATTAATAATCACAAGCAACAGCCCCTTGCAGCACACCACATATTGACATGGATGTAAAAAGGGGTGGTCACAAACCACAACCCCCTGCAACACACCAACAACATATTCCAACAATAGAACAAGCCTTACCAAAAACACAAATTAACAAGAAAGCAATTACAGTACCTGATTTCTACACCTAGTGAAAAATAGGATGCATAGGATGAATGAATTGTTACCTCTTTTGATAGAAAATCGATAGAAGATCGTAATTCAAGAATGCTAATGCTCAAAAGTTGAATGAGATTATGCAAGCCCTAGAAAACTAGGTTGAAGATTTATGATTACCTAGCAGTAACTTTTTGAGAGAAGAATACGATTGAGGACTTACGATTTTGATCTAGTGTGTGATCAAAAGGAAGACGATGGTGTAGAGGGAAGAAGGCAGGAGATCGCAGGTTGTGTGGGAAAGGGAAGAAGGGAGGCTTGGTGGTTGCTTTTACGGTGTGAACAGTGAATTGGTAAATATACCAATTCACAGTAGCTTGCCATATAATTATGCGGGTAGAATTTAACTTTGAAGAATGGGATGAAGGTCTCTTTTATTTAAAACCTTACTTTTTTTCTTATAATTTAAGGATAAAGTGAATATACCAAATGGGTTGGGAGTGTTTTAAGATACAACCACTTTTAAGGATAAAGTAGTATTTATAGCATTATTTACACATTACCCCTTATAATTAGTTACATAATAACATTATACTTACTAATATTTGTATAAAATTTTATATTATCTAACCATACATCAAAAAAAACTTAACATGTTTTAAGATTTCAACTCTATCTTTTAATCTATCACACTAAAAAATGTTTTGAGACTACAACTTAACATGTTTTATTTTTAAATATTTTAGTGTAAACTTTTTGCTAAAACAATCTGTATTTTATAAGGTACGATAAGTTAATGCGTATATACAAGTTGTCATGCAGAACTCATTTACTTAGTGTTTTTAATTTTAATTAGCTTAGAAAAAACATAATAAACTTTTGTAAAACTAATACAAGAATAATAAAATATTAAATGCACGTGTCAAATGTAAAATGTCGTCCCGCTGCATTGCGCGGGCACCTTCTAGTAAACTATAAATAAATAATAAAATAATAACTTAACATGCCCCCCAAGGTGGAGGTTCCTAATATAAGTCCAATCTTGGCTAGTAAAAGGTTGAAACACGGTTTGAGAAGGGTTTTGATAAGGACATCAGCCAACTGGTCGTCTCCCGAACTGTGAGTTACTCTTAATGAGCCATCTTGATCCTTTACTCGAACGAAATGGAAGTCTAAAACTAGGCGTTTCATATGGGTGTGAAAAAGTAGATTGGCGAAGTATGTGGTGGCACATAGGTTGTCAAAGTATATGGTAGGAATTGTTGACAAATGAAAACCAAGTTTTGGTAAAAGGGAGCGAATCCATTGTATCTCGGTTGTTGTGGAGGCAACAACGCCGAATTCAGCCTCTGTTGAGCTTCTAGCAAATGTACTTTGATGTTTAGAGCTCTAAGAGATGGGATTGGATCCAAGATAAACTACATAACCAGTGGTGCTTATATAGTTGTCTTGTCGCTGGCCCAGTCGGCATCCGTGAAAGCATATAAGATTAAGCGGTGAGTTGTGTCTTATTAGGATACCATGATTAATAGTCCCATGAAGATACCTTAACAAACATTTTAGGGCTGCATAATGGAGTGAAGTCGGTGCATGCATGAATTGGGATAAGTAGGTGACATTGTCACCGGTTTGGGTCGGTTTGAAAACCGATTTGGGTCGGTTTAAAAACCGGTTAGGGGCGGTTTAAAAACCGGTTCGAGCCCAAACCTGTATGTTTTCTAAGCGTTATAAATTAAATTAACAATTAATTGTAAAAATTAAATAAACTTATAAGATAAATGTTACGTATTAATTGAATAAATTAAATAAAACTATAAGATGCATTTACATATTTTTATTTGTAAAAATTAAAACATATAAAATTAGAAACATTACATAATTGTTTTTAAAATAAAGTACATAATTTCAAACTAAGTACACAATTTAAAACTAAAGTGAAATATATAATATATAAAACATAGAAACAATTCAAACGACATAAAATTTAAATAATTGTTTGAAAATCGGTTTGGGAACCGGTTTAGAAACCGGTTTGAAACCGGACCGGGTTAGAAACCGGTTTGAAAGAGGAAACCTACAAACCGAACCTAAACCACTGGGTTGGGCCGGTTTGAAAACCGGTTTGGGCCCCAAACCGGTTTCGGCTTTTTTTCCTGAACCGGTGCCAAACCGGTTTTTTTAACACCTCTAGGTGACAGTGAAGAACACATCTGGGCGAGTAAAAGAGAGGTATTGTAGAGCTCCAACAAGTGTTTTATATTCGATGGGTGATGAATGCGGGGTTCCGCCATGCAACATCAATGATTTTGAGCATGTTATTAGAGTTGAGGTTGGTTTACAATCACATATTTTTGCTCATGATAGGAGGTCATGGATATATTTCTTTTGTGAGAGGAGAATACCGTGAGGGTATGGTAAAACCTTAATGAAAAGGAAATCTGAGAGGTTTCCAAGATCTTTGAGGGAGAATTTATGGCTAAGAGTTGGATGAAATGATTTACAGTGAAGGGAGAAGGGCTGGTAATTATAATGTCATCGACATAAACAAGGATATAAATAGGAGATGAACTAGGAAGTATGAAGAGTGATGGATTAGATATTGTAGGTTTAAAACCTTGAGATAGAAGAAAGGATTTTAAGGAGTCATACCATGCACGCGATTCTTGTCGAGGCCATAAATGGCTTTGTTTAGCTTACATACATGGTTAAGGAAAGACGGGATGGACAAAACCCATGGGTTAGGCCATATAGACATCTTCATGTAGAGTACCTTGTAAAAAAGCGTTGTTGATGTCTAATTGGCGAAGTGATCAATTTTTTAGAGATGGCAATGGAAAGGATAATACGGAGTGTTGCGGGTTTGAGGACAGGGCTAAACATTTCAACATAATCTATGTTTGGTCGTTGATGAAAGCCTTAGCGACTAAACGCGCCTTTAGTCGCTTAATGGATCCATCCAGTTTATATATTGTGTGGAATACCCACTTGCATCCAACAAGATTTGGTGCGAGGGCGAACTCGATGAGAGTCCGAGTGTGGTTTCGTTCTAATATGCATCAAATTCATCTTGCATGGGATGACACCAAGATGGGGTTTATAATGCATGAGTGATGGTGGGTTGTTCGATGGGAGTAGATGGGTTGATGTTGAATAGAATGTAGTCTGGGTTGTGATATTTGGGGTTGGGTTTAAGGTGATTATGAGTGGTGGGCTTGGAAGGAGGGTGAGGTGGTGTGGTGTCTCGTGAAGGTGATGTATGAGTAAAATTAATGGAATTTAATAGGGTAGATGAGTGTATTGGAGCAAAAAGTTTCATGTTTGATGTGAAGGGAATTTGAGAACAGCTTTGAGGGGAGTGATCATGGGGAGTGGTAGGTGTTGAATTTGGTGATAAAAAGGAGGATGGTGGGGTAGACTTTAGTGAGTTTTGGAAATGGATATTCATTTTCCACAAATATGACATGTCTAGAGGTATATATTTTGGAGGTGATGGGATCATAGGCATAGTATGCACTTTGAGTGGAAGAGTAGCCGAAAAGATGCATGGAGTGGAGCGGGAATGAAGTTTTTGAGGAGAATATGAGCGAAGCCATGAGTAACACAAACTATCAAAACTACATAATTTTATGTAGTTTGGGTGTTTGTTAAAAGGCGATAAAGGGAGAATAGTTTTGGAGTATAGGTGTGGGAAGTGTATTGATCAGATAGGCGATAGTGGTGAAAGAAAAGGGCCAAAAAGTGACCAGTAATCGCGTGTGAGATAGGAGAGCCAAGCCGGTTTCAATGATATGACGATGTATCTTTCAGCATATGCATTGTGTTCCGGTGTGTGGGGTGGGGAGGTGAGATGAGAGATACTACAAGAAGAAAGATGAGGGTGAGTTTGACGTATTCACCGCCATTCTCGGAGAAGAGTTGTTTTATTTTTCGTTGGAAATAGTTTTCAACTAGGTTTTTAAAACGAATGAAAATGGAAAAAGTGTCAGAATTTCGTTTGTGTGGGTATAGCCATATATATTTTGTGTAGTGATCAATAAATATTAAATAATATTTGTAATTGTCAATTGATTCAACCGGAGAAGACCATACATCATCAGAAAAGATCAAATCAAGTGGAGCATGAGAAGAAAGTAAAGTTGTAGAAAAAGTTAAACGATGACCTTTTATTAATGTGACAAGCATTAAATTGTCATGAAAATTCAAATCAACATATATAAAGGACGACAATAATTTGAAAGTTTTATCGTTGGGATGACTGAGCCAGTGGTGCCAAGTCATAGAACTCGTACGTTGAACCGAATAGACAGATGGCTTGAGAGGACATCGCTATTCATAGATCCCTTGGAGTGCTGAGCCCTGGAGGAGAGGATTTAGGAGTCCCGATCCTTGATGACAAAAATAAAAGAATAAAATTCAATTAGAATATTATTGTCAATACAAAGATGAGATATTGATATGATATTACGAGATAAGGATGGTACACATTAAGCATTTTTAGAGCAAAGGATGTGTATAGCGTGTGACTGATTAGAGAGCCAACATGAGTTATTTGTAAACACGTACCGTCACAGATAACAAGCTCTTGTGTTCCGTCATATGGAGAATAGAGAGATAAGTTGTTTATGTCGTCATTAGTAACGTGGTGTGAGGCTCCCGAAACAAAAATCCAGTTAGACGTTGATGAGGCATTGGTGTTCATCATGTTCACTTAGGCACCTTTAACCTGTGCATTTCAATTAAATGATGGAACAATAATACATGGATTAACCTTTTCAAATGAAGGACAGTTTGCAATGTAGTTTAGTCTTTGGTAGCACCATTGACACTTTCCTAGGACAGCGCGGTTAGTAGGCAAGGTAGCCGGTGGACTAGGTGGCGATGGTCGGTAGTATGCCAGGAGAAAGTGTCAAGTTGTAGCGAGTTGACGTTGGGTGTTCCATGGTTTGTTGTTTCCTTTATTTTGGATGTAAGATACCTATGTCGGTTGATGAATCCCATCATTAACAGCTTGTTGGGCTAAAGAGAGTTCGTGGTTAATGAGTTTTTCATACAACTCGTTGAAGGAGATGGGGTTGTCTCGTTCATGGATCGCGTCGAGAATTGGCTTGTACGTGGTTTGGTCGAGGCCATTAAGAATGACATCGACAACGTACTCTTGGTCCATCTTCTTGCCAAGAATTGCTAACTCGTCAACCACGGTTTTAATACTCTGCATGTATTCGGCGATGGATTGAGTTGGGGTTCTGGAGAGTTGTTTTATGCGATGCTGCAATTGTTTGATGTGTCCTCGCGACGATGAGGCATAAGTAGTCGCCAAAATTTTTCACGCTTCATGATGAGAAGAACAATTTGAGGAGAGAGACTACCAACCAAAGCGCCAAATAAGAGTCTATCCTGGCGAAACCATTGGTTGTAATCCTTGAGGATCCATCGACTGCAACTATGGGAGACGGAGGTAGGTGTGTTCCATCGATGAACTTGTGCAGATCCATACCATGCTTCCAAAGGCGGAGGATAGTGAGGGCCGGGGGGACCCCCTATTTTTTTCGTCGGTAGTGTTAAATTTTAGTCCGTTAGTGTAAATTTTTGGCCCGATAGTGTAAATTCTTATATAAATATCGAGCTCGCTCCCCCTAAAAAAATTAGTTTTGCCCCCGCCCCCCTACGGGGATGTTCAAGCTCCGCTACTGCATGCTTCTTGGCTGTGGTGCAAATGACGAATATGAGCTGGTTGGAGGGGATCATGTAAAGGTTCAGAGAACGCGATGGTATAATGTTTAAAGTGTTGAGGAAAAAAACGTATCTGATGCATTCATTAACAATTGAAAGATATACACACAAAAACAAGAAGTTACAGGAAATTTATGTGGAAGTCTACAACAATCTAACAACTATATATTGACTAATCTAAACAATTCAAATATAAAAGGATTTACATGAATAATAAATAATAATCAATAAATAAAAAATAAAGTAATCACTTAACAATAATATGTATGTTGAACGAATTCGAGTGGTCATCTCATTCCCTTTTAGTTTAGTTATAAGAATTTGATATCAAGGTGAATTAACGAATCTAATTATGTGTCACATTATTTGGCCTTGAGATTTGAGAACTTATGAACATGGACTAAGAATGCCTTGCTTACAACGTTAGATTTTTTTACATCTAAAAAGTTGTAGGACAATAAAAGAATCTATAATTGCAACAAAGTTGATAAGGTTTTTGTGTTTGCTTCTGATCAACTGTAAATTCAGCTAATTTGAAATGAAATTGCTTATTCTTTTACATCTTGCTGTACAGTAAGTAGCTTATTGGTTGCGACAATGTATGTATGAATCTATAAATGTTTTTATGATATGTTATTTAATTTTTGATTGTTTTATTTATAATTGTTGATTAGGATAGCCCCGGTAATCTGTCATATCTCATTTCAAATATATATATATATATATATATATATATATATATATATATATATATATATATATGTATATATATATGTATATATATATATGTATATATATATATGTATATATATATATATATATATATATATACATATATATATATATATATATATATATATATAGGGGAGGGATCCCTTGAAAACCATGTTATAAATGAAAACCATGAAAACTAGGGGTTATATATATGTAAGTACGTGTTACAAAGTGTATAACTAAAAGTTACATATATGTAAATGTTATGTATATGTAAGTACGCGTTACCAAGTGTACAACTACGAATTACGTACATATAACTCATACAAGTTACGTATACGTAACTCGTTTCGTCATCATTGGCGTTACTTGGAGTTTTTATTAAAAAATATATAATAACCTCAAAAAAGTAAGGTTGAAATTTACTCAAATATACTTTAAACAATTAAAAAGATAAATCAATTATGAATTATATGATTTGGTAGTAGTAGTTTTCACGGTTTTCAATTATAAACATGGTTTTCATTTGATCCCTCTAGGGTATGGTTCAAATAAGAATCTTACCTTATTGTAAGAACTCTTTAACTATTTTTGATCCATTAATTTAATTATTAAAGGACAAGATCATGACATGTGTCTTTCATTTTATTTAAATAGAAAAGGATAATTTAGATATTTTGCATACATTTCAAAAAGTCAAAAAACTCAGATTTAATATGGTGGTGACAAGTGTCACCACCTACCATCTTTTAATTCATCTTAATCTTTATTTTTATTTTAAAAAAAGTTTACCCCTATATTTTTAAAGCCTCTATAACTTTTTTTATACATTGTTATTTTTTTTAAAAATTACACCATTAAACTTGTCTTATTTTTTTCTTTAATTCTACTATAGTATTGAAAATATTTTTAAAAAATCGAACGTTAGATATCACAATAAATTAAATCGTGTTTATATGAATTCAAATCCTAATACACTACAGTTCTTAAAAGTTACATTGATTTAACAACCACGGTTACACTAACCTAACATAAGGGTTACACTAACCTAACATAAGGGTTACATCACGCTAACATGATGGCTATAGTCTTCTACGGTGATGTAACACAGTGCAACAGTTAGTTACAATAAATTACACTATGATCATTCGATTACAAATCTTAATAGTTACAGTGACTTACATCATATTGTAATTTCTTGCAATAAACTACAGCAAAAAAGCATATATATAAACCAACAAAAATAAAACCTACTAAAATAATTTTATATCCATCGTGCAAAAATAATGTACTGTGGTATGTGGTAAAAAACAAAACCTTACAATCCCCTTCATGCAAAAAAAACTCAAAAATTAAAGATAAAAACATACTCAAATTTATAAACATCATAAATACAATAGATTGTCACAAAAAAGTTAACGTAACAGAAACACTAAATTACAATGAATTATATCATGTTTATTTGAATATAAATCCTAATACTTAAAGTGAATTACATCAGATTTGTAATTACTTATAGCAAATTACAACATAATTAATTTTATTATATTATCATAAGTATTTTAAAAAAAATTCTGGACGTTATATTACAATAAATTATAGTATTACACTGCTGTAAATTGTAATGAAAAATAATATGTAAACCAATAAAAACTAATGTAAAACATACATCATTAAACCATGTAGCTACACCAACATGATTTTAATAACATAACAATCAAACGACATTAAACCATGTAACTACACCACATGAACAAAATACATACAATGAATTACATCATATTTTAACTCTTTATAATGTTTTACAAATATATAAAAAACCACCAAAAATATGTAAGAACCAATAAATATCTACTTTAAAACATTAAATTACAACCTTTAATTTACATAAATACATCAAAATCATATCATATTGCACTTACTTACAGTGATGTAACACATTGCATAAGCAAAAAAATATCTAAATTTCAGGATAACAATAATGAAACATGATGTATTGACAACAAGAACCAATTAATTAAAAGTTCATGTAACGGAAAATTTAGTTACAATGAATTAAATCATGTTTATTTGAATGCAAATCATAATGCATACAGTGAATTACATCATATTATACTTACTTATAGTGAACTACATCAAATAAACACATATAAAAACCAATAAAAAAAGCTAATAAAACCCATTGCATCATCATTATTGTAGTCTTTCTTCTGATTGTCTTCACTCTCCAGTTATCTAAAAAATTAAAAATAATATAAGTTGATTTAACAATATTGAGATTCACTTTTTATAAGAATGTATATCATTAAAGTTTTAACATTTTCTAAAAAAGAGAAACTAATTTTCAATTTCTCATAACGTGGAAACAATTTCCAACATCAAACAATTTTATTTTTTAAATATCAAAAGTAAATCCTTAATAGGCTATCATTTTTAACAAAAAATACCCAATACAATAAATCAACAACTATATGAAACCACATTAAAATAATTTTAAATGATTAAAACACTAACATAAACCAAATAAAATAAACAAAGAAACAAATGATTTAAACACTAAAAAATAACATACACTACAAACAAAAAAAGGAAAAACTGAAAGTAAAAAAACCTTATAGAAGTTGAGATTTGAACCGCGAAGGTGGTATAGACAAAGCCAGTGGTGGCGACAAGAAGAACCCAGATCTGAACCATAAGAAAAACCCAATCAAAAGAAAGAACCCAGATCTAAACTGGGATGGTGATGGTGACAAAGATGTTGGAAGTGGTGGCGGGGATGTGGTGGTGGTCGATATCACTTTAGATGGTGTGGAATTCTGAAACGCAATGGTGATGACAAAGAAAACCCGGATATGAACCGCAATGGTGGTGTGACAAAGACGATGGAGATAATGGTGGCATTGGTCACAAAGACGACACATATGGGTGGCGTGTAGTGAACTCAACGATGTGGTGGCGGTTGATCTCGATCTGGTTGATATGGTAGTGGTGCAATTCAAGCACAAAAATAAAAAAAATGGTGGTTGTTTGAGAGAGAAAAATAATTGTTTACTTTTGAATAAAATATTAATTTTGTGGTATGGGGAACATAAGATCAGACAAAAAGAAAAAATGTAAGGCCCCGTTCCCGGGAACCTCACGGTTGGTCATTCATCGCACATAAAACATTTTAAAACGTACATTTAATTTACAGCGGAATTTGAAACTTTCATTAATAACTAAAAACATGTCATTTCATTACATTTCAACATTCTTTTTATCTTAAAATACAATGACATGTCAAAATATGGATGCCAGCCTCAAAACACTCCCAGTAGCTTATGCATCCATGCCTGCAACTCCTCAGCATCAACCAAAATACCTGCCAACTATCATACATACAAAAGTCAGCGACGCTGAGTGAGTTCTAGTTTTTATAGATGAAATACTTTACTTTCATTAAAACCGTTCTTTACTTTCCTTCAAGTCATACTATACTTTCGTACATGCCCACACATTATACGTACACGTAGATAATATCATTATTATCTTTCATTGCGTTCGTTAACTTTCGTTCATTCATCGTAACTCATTATCATTCATTTAGTATCTAGATCCCGTCAGGCTTTACCCTCTTCATGGCACACAATCACGATTACTGAGGTCGAATGACGAGGATCCCGTTTCGTTCTTTATTATGATATTTCATTCGTGAGCATACATCCTACATACGTATAGATAATAATAATTATTATTATCTTCATTATCGTTCGTTCATCCATTCATTTCTCAGCTCATTACTTTTCATTACTCGAATCTTGTCTCATGCAATTCGCACCAATGGAGTTGTCACTAAGACCAACTCTCCCTGTGTGTGAGAACTCTTGGGGTTTAGCCAAAATCGCACGCCATCTCATGGGTTAGCCAAAATCGCACGCTACATAATCCATATGAGGTAGGCCAAAATCGCACGCTACATAGCACACAGTAAATACCACATCGCACGTATCGGAGCAGCTACCAAAACTGAACTCCCACTGTGTCTATGTCCCCTTATGAGTTAGCCAAGATCGCACGCTATAACACATACACACAGTGTCACACCCTCAAAATCTACGTGCGGAGTTTTACCGCGAGGCGTGTGAACAAACCAGGATCACAGTCAATAGTTACTCGGAACGACTCTATATGCTACGTCTAACATAAACCATACCAGAGTTCAAACTTTAACAATCATGCGGAAGCGTATAGTAATAAAACAAACCCAAAATATAAAAATGTATAAAATGGCAAAACATGCGCCAACCAACTGTTTAAAACCCAAAATGTAAAGATAAACAAATGTATCATCGTTTAAGTGTTAGGATGCATGATTGACTCGTGCAGTGCTCCTACTGGCAATCCGGATTAACAACCTGAGAATAGCATACTAAAAAGTCAACACAATGGTTGGTGAGTTCAAGAGTTTGCGTTTAAACATAACAGTTTAATAATCATTATATATATAACCATGTGCATTGTAATAGATAGCTAATCTATTAACAAAAAGATATTAATACATAGTGATTTCGCAATTGAAGCTGACTGTGTTATGTTTGCCTCCTGTCACGACTTTACCATATCGTGACAAATGTACATAGGACAAATTGCACCCGGTTGACCTCGAGTCACACAGGTGGGGCTCGTCAGACCCAGTAGTACTACCCAAGTTTCCCCGCTATTCAATATTAACAATTCGAAAGTGTGAGGACTTTATCATGGTAAACAACACTATATTAATATCATACACATCTTAAATATAAAAAGCGTTGTAGAGTTACCAGTATGCTATCTCCCCCAAAAGAGATTAAGTAAAACAGTAGGGCATGAACTCACCTGATACGCGTATTGAGTACTAGATTTTACTTGAGAGACAAAGTGGACAGTCAACCCTCAAAAGTTACCTAGATCATGTAAGTACATGAGTTTGTGTAAACAGTGAATATGAGAAACCCTAAGTGCACTACAACCAAGACTTAAGGTTTTGGAAGAATAGACATGTTTGACCCAGTTGGCCCGTTTGACCCGTTGGTGACATTATGTGTTGTAAACCATTTAAACAGACATGAGCATATGTCATACAAGTCATGTAAGTTCTTAACATCTAGCATACTCAGTGTGTTCATAACACAACCAATGTATCATATAACAGGTCAGATCACGCATAACCTACTTATATGACCTATAACTATGATTTAGCATATACGGGTCAAAACAGATAATTTACCAAAAAGTCATCCATACTATCCATAACACATTCAATATGCCCAATACATACAACATACATCAATATGATCAATTTCCAGTCCCAAACATGATGTCCTAGTTACTAGTCAACATACAAACCCATACATGATCATCAAAGTGCATAAATCACCCAATAACCAAGTAACATTCCATACAATCTAATTAACAGGTTCTACCACATTAGACATCCACATCAAGCATTCTAGCATGATCCTAAAGCCATGAGTAAGTCCAATTCCAAATATCCAAGGTTCATGCACAATAAAGTTTCCCGTTTGGGAAAGTTCATCCCAAAATCTAGTAAACACCCAATGTACACCTAATTCATCAATAATATACTATTTCAAGCTCATAATAACAACTAACTATGATCAACAACATCAAACTAGCATGATTCATTCATCCATATCTAAAAAGTTTCTACTTTTGGCAAGACATGAACAACAACATCCAACCTAAGATTTTAGCATTCATAGCAACAATCTAGCATTCATATCATCATCCTAATGTTCATACAACATCATTAACACCCTAATATCATCAATTCATCCTTGAATTATCAAGTTCATGCACAAAAGTTACTATTAATAGTAAGGTATGAACAAGGTTCTCAATTCACCAATTTCTTGCATAATTCATGTTTTCTAACATTCATACTAACTAATTAACATCCCAACAACATCAAATAACAATCAATTCCACAAAAGCCCCAAAATTTTCGAATTAGGGTTCATATTCCTCAAGGTTCATAATCAATCAATCAAAAGCGTAGTTTTCTTGCATAATCAACTTTAAACAACATACATACAACCTAACTAACATGTTAACATCAACAAAACATCAAATTTCAGCCCCAAGAACTTCAATTTCGCAGCTAGGGCTTCGGCCAACTCAAGAAACCCACAAAAACAATAAAACTAACCTTCAATTCACGTGTATACTTGTTAAGGAAGGTCCAAATCGCGTTCTAGTGCTTGAAATCAATCAAAACCGTGAAGAATTGAGTGTTGTAGGCTGAAAATCGTAGAGAAGAGGGGATGGGGGCTGCAGGTCGTGATTTTGGGTGTTTGGGGTGTTTTATTTTACTAATTTACAAGAATACCCCTCTAAAACTTGCACTTCGTATTTTTTTTAAATTTTAGCTTTTAACTTCTTTTTAAAAGTGTTTTTAACCATCTAACAAATATATAAACTAGTAATAACAATTATATATTTTATCTTTATAAAACACGCAACATACGAATTAACACACGCGTTTCCGCGTTACGCGATAAAATTCCCGAATAGTCTTTAAATCGCGTAAACACATAAGCATAACACAATAATCATTTAATCCACTAGATTATTATTAAATTAACATTATTAATTACTATTAAGTCACCAACGTCAAACGACAACTAGTGTGTGCTTACGAAACGTGTATGTAAAACTTAACGGAACTAACGGAGTTTGGTAACGGAAAATCACCGAATGTCACATTATCCCCATGTTGAAAGAATTTTCGTCCTGAAAATTGCGTTACATGGTGAGAGTGTTCCATCACACGGTGAGAGTGTTCCATCACTGGTCTACTGCATTGGCACACAGAAATCGAAATCGAGTGAGTTTTGGATGAGTTGTCACATCATCCCCATGTTGAAAGAAATTTCGTCCCGAAATTTAAATCAATACCGTTGTCTGCAGGCATCGTCTCGAACAGTTGAGGGTACTTAAGCTTCATTTGATCTTCACGTTCCCACGTGAATTCCGGTCCACGTCGCGAGTTCCAACGAACTTTGACTATGGGTATCTTGCTTTGCTTAAGTGTTTTCACCTCACGATCCATCACCTCGACTGGTTCTTCGATAAAGCGTAATTGTTCATCCACTTGCACATCTTCTAGTGGTACAATTAATGTTTCGTCAGATAAACACTTCTTCAGATTTGAAACGTGAAATACATTGTGGACTCCACTCAGCGAATCAGGTAAGGCTAGGCGATAGGCCACTGGACCTATTCTTTCCAATATCTCAAATGGTCCAACATACCTCGGATTCAGCTTTCTTTGTTTGCCAAACCAAACTACGCCTTTCCACGGTGAGACTTTCAATAAGACTTTGTCACCAATTTGAAACTCTAGTGGTTTCCGTCTATTGTCAGCATAACTTTTCTGTCTATCTCGCGCTGCTGCCATACGATTCCATATCTGCACAATCTTCTCAATGGTTTCATGTATTAGCTCGGGACCCGTTAGTTGACTATCACCAATTTCAGCCCAGCAAACCGGTGATCTACACTTTCTCCCATACAAAGCCTGAAAGGTGCTGCCTGTATGCTAGTGTGATAACTGTTATTATAGGAAAATTCCACCAAAGGCAGGTGAACTTCCCAGTTGTTCTCGAAGTCAATCACACAAGCACATAGCATATCCTCCAAAGTCTGTATGGTACGCTCACTCTGACCGTCAGTCTGTGGATGATAAGCAGTACTCATATCCAATCGTGTACCCAGAGATTTCTGCAGTGACTGCCAGAAGTGTGATGTGAAACGAGCATCGCGATCAGAAATAATCGAGATCGGTACACCGTGTCTGGAAACGATTTCCTTGAGATACAATCGGGTTAGTTTCTCCATCTTGTCCGTTTCCTTAATTGCAAGGAAGTGAGCGGACTTGGTCAACCGATCCACAATAACCCAGATTGTGTCACAACCGGTATTAGTCCGGGGTAATTTAGCGATAAAATCCATAGAAATTTGTTCCCATTTCCACATTGGTATCTCGGGTTGCTGTAACAGTCCGGATGGTTTTTGGTATTCCACCTTTACCTTCGAACAGGTCAAACACTTGCTCACATACGTAGCTACATCCGCCTTCATGTTAGGCCACCAATAGTGCGCCTTTAAGCCTTGATACATGTTGTCAGATCCAGGATGTATATAGTATTTAGACTTGTGTGCCTCACTCATAACTAAGTCCCTCAGATTTCCATAGACAGGCACCCAAAGTCTATTCATGAAGTACCGAATTCCATCCTCTTTCACTACCAATTGTTTATCCATTCCCTTTAACGTCTCAGAACCAATGTTTTCCTCTTTCAATGCTTCTATCTGTGCTTCCTTAACTTGTTCAGGCAGATTGGGACTGATTGTAAGCGGTATGGCTCGTACCCGCCTGGGTTTAGCTGTTTCTTTTCGGTTTAAGGCATCGGCAACTACGTTCGCCTTTCCAGGATGGTACTTGATAGCGCAATCATAATCGTTAAGAAGTTCTACCCAACGACGTTGCCTCATATTTAACTCCTTTTGCTCAAAGATATGTTGAAGACTCTTGTGATTGGCATAGATAGTGCATTTGGTACCGTACAAGTAATGTCTCCAAATATTTAAGGCAAAAACCACTGCACCCAATTCTAAGTCATGGGTGGTATAGTTCTTCTCGTGAACCTTCAGTTGTCTCGAGGCGTAAGCTATTACCTTATCTCGCTGCATCAAGACACAACCCAATCCTTGAATGGATGCGTCACAATACACCATAAAATCATCTATCTCCTCTGGCAGTGCCAATATCAGTGCACTACAAAGTTTCTGTTTTAATAACTGAAAAGCCGCCTCTTGACTTTCACCCCATTTGTATGTCGTTCCTTTGTGGGTCAAAACTGTGAGAGGTTGTGCGATCTTAGAAAATCCCTCTATGAATCGTCGGTAATACCCTGCTAATCCCAGAAATTGCCTTATCTCGCTCGGTGTTTTAGGTATAGCCCAATTCTTTATCGCCACAATCTTGGCAGGATCAACATGTATACCCTTCTCATTAACAATGTGACCTAGAAATTGCACCTCGCGTATCCAAAAGTCACATTTAGAGAATTTGGCATACAGTTGCTCATTCTTCAGTAGTTCTAAGATTAATCCTAGATGCTCTTCATGGTCCTCCTTGGTCTTAGAGTATATCAGTATGTCATCGATAAACACAATAACAAACTGATCAAGATAAGGTTTGCACACGCAATTCATGAGGTCCATGAACACCGCAGGTGCATTAGTCAACCCAAAAGGCATGACCAAGAACTCGTAATGACCATAACGAGTACGGAATGCGGTTTTGGATATGTCTTCCTCACGGACTCTGAGTTGATGATAACCAGACCTCAAGTCGATCTTCGAATAATAGCTTGATCCTTGAAGTTGATCAAACAAGTCGTCGATACGAGCTAGAGGGTATCGGTTCTTGACTGTGACTTTGTTTAACTCCCTATAATCAATGCACATTCGGAACGTGCCATCTTTCTTCTTAACAAAGAGGATAGGGGCTCCCCAAGGTGACGTGCTAGGTTGAATAAAGCCCTTATCTAGAAGTTCCTGAAGTTGTGATGACAACTCCTGTAGCTCGTTCGGTGCTAATCGATAAGGTGCTCTAGCAATCGGGGCTGCGCAGGAGTCAGTTCAATTTGAAATTCCACTTGACGATGAGGTGGTAGTCCAGGAAGATCCTCTGGAAAAACCTATGGAAAGTCTCCTACCACTGGAATATCCTCTATTTTTCTTTCCTCTGGTTGCTTATCGGTGACGAGTGCTAGAATAGCCAAACGGCCTTTTCGTAATAACTTTTGTGCTTTCATGTAAGAGATAATGCCCATCACTGCACCACTCCTATCGCCTTAGACTGTAAGGATTTCGTTACCAACAGGGATTCATATGATTTTCTTGTGACATATGACTTCCGCTTTCTTGTTAGAGAGCCAATCCATGCCTACCACAACGTCGAAACTTCCTAGTGTAACAGGCAGAAGATCTATAGCGAAAGTATGACCAGCGAGTTCTATCTTTCAATCTCTAAGGATGTGTGTTACATGGATTTGTTTACCGTCAGCCAACTCCACGGTATATTTGGATTCTAAAGCAGAAGGGATATCACTTAGGAGACTACAGAACTTTAAGGACATGAAACTCCTATCGGCTCCAGTATCAAAAAGTACTGTAGCAAAACATCCATTGACAGAAAACCTACCAGTAACAATTGTAGGGTCATTTAGAGCCTCACCTGAGCCAATGACTAAGGCTCTCCCTTTGGCTCCAGTATTATTACCACCATTTCCATTGCCTCTTCCATCATTGTTGTTGTTGTTGCCTTGATTGTTGTTGTTTTGGCCATTGCCATTATCGTTCTTCCTCAGCTGTGGGCAGTTTCGCCTGTAGTACCCTTCTTTCCCACACTCAAAGCAACCCTTTGGAGTCTCATGAGGTTGCTGTGGCTTTTAACCAAATCACCAAGGCAATCCTTGGCTAAGTGTCCCATTTTACCACACCGCTGACACTTGTAATTGTCACATCTTCCAACATGATGATAGTTGCACCGCGGGCACCAAGGTTGTTTACCACCGTAACCGCTCGGTCCTTGATTGTTCGAGGCTGACTGGTTGAAATTACGATTGTTGTCGAACCTCCTTTGTTATTGCTGCGGTGGTTGTTGCTGAGATTGATATTGACCACCGGACAATGATGCTCTATTGTTGTTGTTGTTGGAGGTATCCCACTTTCTTTTGTTGTCGGGCACGCCCGCCGCGGCGCCCCGTTTTGGTAACCGCCCTTGCTCCACAGCTTCATCAGTCAGTTTATGGGCTAGGCGAATAGCTTGTTGAATAGTGACTGGGTTGGAGGAATCCTATTGTCGGCTATGGCGATCTGAAGCGCCGCCAACTAGGCTTCTAATGCAGCAATCCTGTTGTCGGCTGTTTCATTGCGCTGCTCTCGTGCGGTCATGCGTCCACTCAGCGTCTGGTTACCGTCTCGCATTTGGTAACACCCCTCCAAGGTCTTACCATGATGCTCCTCGAGTTCATCCAGCTGGTGTCGTAGCGTGTACACCTCGTGTTGTAGTGTACAAACATCGCTAGTGAGTCGCCGGACCCGGTGTTGCTCCGTGTCCGGTGCTACAACTAATGCAGCAATCACCTGCTCATTAGACTGTACTGTCCGTGGAAGTGAAGGTAATGGTTGCTCGGTGTTGGTCCTAGTTCTGGGTCTCGGTGTTGGTACACGTTCCCTATACATGAGGTGATCTACGAACTCGGGGTAGAAACTCCAGTCTCGTGAAGGATCGCGTTCAGGTGGCACAAACGGTTGATCCTAGTCGAACTCACCTCGTGGGTAGTCCAAACGAGGCCAGTCAAGTCCATCATCGGGTACTGGTCCCGGAAGTGGGGACTCGGATCGGGTAGGTGATGTTGGTCGTTTACCAGGTGCTCTCGATGAAGATGCCATGCTGTAGAGAGTGCGATTTTTGTATGCCAATGAGTATACAGTAGAAAAATCTGGAACAAGTAACTAACTAACTGTGTGCGGTTATAGTCTAGTGTGTATGCAACCTAGTTCTCTATAACCTATGGCTCTGATACCAATCTGTCACACCCTCAAAATCCACGTGCGGAGTTTTACCGCGAGGCGTGTGAACAAACCAGGATCACAGTCAATAGTTACTCGGAACGACTCTATATGCTACGTTTAACATAAACCATACCAGAGTTCAAACTTTAACAATCATGCGGAAGCGTATAGTAATAAAACAAACCCAAAATATAAAAATGTATAAAATGGCAAAACATGCGCCAACCAACTGTTTAAAACCCAAAATGTAAAGATAAACAAATGTATCATCGTTTAAGTGTTAGGATGCATGATTGACTCGTGCAGTGCTCCTACTGGCAATCCGGATTAACGACATGAGAATAGCATACTAAAAAGTCAACACAATGGTTGGTGAGTTCAAGAGATTGCGTTTAAACATAACAGTTTAACAATCGTGATATATATAACCATGTGCATTGTAATAGATAGCTAGTCTATTAACAAAAAGATATTAATACATAGTGATTTCGCAATTGAAGCTGACTGTGTTATGTTTGCCTCCTGTCACGACTTTACCATATCGTGACAAATGTACATAGGACAAATTGCACCCGGTTGACCTCGAGTCACACAGGTGGGGCTCGTCAGACCCAGTAGTACTACCCAAGTTTCCCCGCTATTCAATATTAACAATTCGAAAGTGTGAGGACTTTATCATGGTAAACAGCACTATATTAATATCATACACATCTTAAATATAAAAAGCGTTGTAGAGTTACCAGTATGCTATCTCCCCCAAAAGAGATTAAGTAAAACAGTGGGGCATGAACTCACCTGATAAGCGTATTAAGTACTAGAGTTTACTTGAGAGACAAAGTGGACAGTCAACCCTCAAAAGTTACCTAGATCATGTAAGTACATGAGTTTGTGTAAACAGTGAATATGAGAAACCCTAAGTGCACTACAACCAAGACTTAAGGTTTTGGAAGAATAGACATGTTTGACCCAGTTGGCCCGTTTGACCCATTGGTGACATTATGTGTTGTAAACCATTTAAACAAACATGAGCATATGTCATACAAGTCATGTAAGTTCTTAACATCTAGCATACTCAGTGTGTTCATAACACAACCAGTGTATCATATAACAGGTCACATCACGCATAACCTACTTATATGACCTATAACTATGATTTAGCATATACGGGTCAAAACAGATAATTTACCAAAAAGTCATCCATACTATCCACAACACATTCAATATGCCCAATACATACAACACACATCAATATGATCAATTTCCAGTCCCAAACATGATGTCCTAGTTACTAGTCAACATACAAACCCATACATGATCATCAAAGTGCATAAATCACCCAATAACCAAGTAACATTCCATACAATCTAATTAACAGGTTCTACCACATTAGACATCCACAGCAAGCATTCTAGCATGATCCTAAAGCCATGAGTAAGTCCAATTCCAAATATCCAAGGTTCATGCACAATAAAGTTTCCCGTTTGGGAAAGTTCATCCCAAAATCTAGTAAACACCCAATTTACACCTAATTCATCAATAATATACTATTTCAAGCTCATAATAACAACTAACTATGATCAACAACATCAAACTAGCATGATTCATTCATCCATATCTAAAAAGTTTCTACTTTTGGCAAGACATGAACAACAACATCCAACCTAAGATTTTTGCATTCATAGCAACAATATAGCATTCATATCATCATCCTAATGTTCATACAACATCATTAACACCCTAATATCATCAATTCATCCTTGAATTATCAAGTTCATGCACAAAAGTTACTATTAATAGTAAGGTATGAACAAGGTTCTCAATTCACCAATTTCTTGCATAATTCATGTTTTCTAACATTCATACTAACTAATTAACATCCCAACAACATCAAATAACAATCAATTCCACAAAAGCCCCAAAATTTTTGAATTAGGGTTCATATTCCTCAAGGTTCATAATCAATCAATCAAAAGCGTAGTTTTCTTGCATAATCAACTTTAAACAACATACATACAACCTAACTAACATGTTAACATCAACAAAACATCAAATTTCAGCCCCAAGAACTTCAATTTCGCAGCTAGGGCTTCGGCCAACTCAAGAAACCCACAAAAACAATAAAACTAACCTTCAATTCACGTGTATACTTGTTAAGGAAGGTCCAAATCGCGTTCTAGTGCTTGAAATCGATCAAAACCGTGAAGAATTGAGTGTTATAGGCTGAAAATCGCAGAGAAGAGGGGATGGGGGCTGCAGGTCGTGATTTTGGGTGTTTGGGTGGGGGTTTGGGGTGTTTCATTTTACTAATTTACAAGAATACCCCTCTAAAACTTGCACTTCGTATTTGTTTTAAAATTTCAGCTTTTAACTTTTTTTTAAAAGTGTTTTTAACCATCTAACAAATATATAAACTAGTAATAACAATTATATATTTTATCTTTATAAAACACGCAACATACGAATTAACACACGCGTTTCCGCGTTACGCGATAAAATTCCCGAATAGTCTTTAAATCGTGTAAGCACATAAGCATAACACAATAATCATTTAATCTACTAGATTATTATTAAATTAACATTATTAATTACTATTAAGTCACCAACATCAAACGACAACTAGTGTGTGCTTACGACGCATGTATGTAAAACTTAACGGAACTAACGGAGTTTGGTAATGGAAAATCACCGAATGTCACACACAGTTGAGCTAACAACTCTCAATGAATCGTGAACCTCCTTTCCTTCTGCTTGCAAACCAATCTTACTCTCATTCATCTGGATCCTGTCTCCTGCAATACCGGAGTACGCGACAAGGACCTCTTTCGAGTCTGTTGCGACACAGAGTCGCGCACCTCATACACTTGCTTGCAAGCCTTTCATCCATTCATTATTTCATGTGTTCGTTCGTTTTGTACTTTATCGTATTCATTCGTTTGTACTTTATCATTATCTTTCACTTCGTTACAGTATGCTTTATGTTTATTAAATTATTCATTCATTCATCACACCACGTAATGTCATACATAATTTATTATAAATTATAATACTTACGTTTTGAAAACTTTTGAACTAAGAAGATAACATATCATACACACACATCATAACCCTCATCACCATCATCATCATATCACAACAAGACCTTTCTCAAACATCTTCCTCCTAAAACCCCTTAGGAAACCCTAAGCCCAAAATGAGGCACATGAAACATTTCAGGCGCATGAGAAATAAAATTCTAAGTATAAACATTCTGGGCGCATGAACACTATGCAGGCGCATGATCCCTGCTTAGGCGCATGAGCACTGCTGGGGCACACCAACACTTAGGCGCATGACCAACTCTGTGCGCATGGGCACTATTTGGGCGCATGACCCAACACTTAGACTCCTGAGCAATTCTAGGCGCATGGGAACACTGTTTAGGCGCATGGCCCACTCTTGGGCGCATGGCCAACACTTAGGTGCTTGGCCAACATGCTGGGCGCATAGGCCACTATTCAGGCGCATGACCTTGGGCGCATGAGAACTTTCTGAAACATTCTCTAAGCTACAAACACCACCCGAATACCATTCTAACACCACCCAAGCACAGATCTAACATACTAAGGGCACTTAAACATGCTAAACATCAACACTACCATTAACCAACTCTAAAACATGCATACACAGAACAATCATCGAACAATAGGCTAAAAACTCACGGTTTCTAAAAAAATGTTTACTTGGTATGCATAATAGCCCCCAAACACTTTAAAATCAGTAAAAGAGGGGTTCTAGTAACTCACCTTAAGCAGCCTTTGAGCAACACACTTCAAGTCCGAGACCCACCTTCAAATTCTGTTCTTAAATCCCGAAAACAAGCACTAAACACCAAGAACTTCAGTCAAGAAGCTGTGAATTCAGTTAAAACCGAACTTAGATTAAGAAAACCTACCTTTCACAGTTTCTTCTTCCTTTCTCTCTCTAAAAACCGAGAGTTTTTCTTCTCTTTTCTTCCTTGGCCGAAAGCAGAAGCAGTTCTCTGCTTTAATTTGGGCGGCCATACCCATTCTAATATAAAATATTAGACTTTTGTACTTTTTACACTTTATCCCCCTCCACTTGTGCCCATTATCTATTCTTTCCATTTAGTTTTCTTTTCCTTTTCTTTAAATAAAATTTCGGGGTGTTACAAAAAAAGTCAACAGAAAGTACATAAGAGTAAAATTACTTTTTGTCCTTTATTAATCTACACCATTAAATTAAATCTGATTCTTTTTATGTTAAATCTAAGGGCTGTGATTGAGTTTTAGAGTTCTCACAATTTTTATGAGTTAGCAAAAGATCCAATTCCTATATATATATATATATATATATATATATATATATATATATATATATATATAGGATTGGGTTCAAGAGTTAACCCTCAATTAATATGAGAACTCTTTAACCCAAAACAGCCAATAAGAACATGACACCTCAGCAAGCTTGAACGACGCAGTGAGGGGTAGTTTTCGTCATTTCCACCCAACCACCATTTGCATGTCATGCTTTTGTGTCAGTACTTTATGTACTATGTCAATTCCTTTTCACCAACCCATCACATCCATCTTGTTTCCACATATCGAGTTCCATAACTTGTACTATATCCACCCACTTTCTTCCAAATCATATTTTTTGATTCACCACTTCACACATTTCATCCATCTTCCAATATTGTTCATCACTTTCCTTGTTACTTAATTTTCCATTATCTACCGGTTACATTCTTCATGGGTGGCGGTGAAGTTACTCCTCCACCCACTTCACAACCATTGCATGTTGTCAACGTATGTGTGCTTCCACCCGTACTCAACCCCGTATTGCCATCACCACCTGAGCCAGTCGAGAATTCGGATAAGGGGGCTCGCGTGTAACACCCGTAATTTCTTATTAAAGGAATTAAAAGAATGAAATAGAAAGAAAGGGAAAGGAAATAAAAAGTCTACTTTTGTGGAAGGGCCAAGAGTGCCAAATGGCAAAGTTCACATTAATTTTGTACAAAAAGGGAGGCATGGCCGCCCATAATGCCTGCATATCCTTTCATTCGGAGTTTTCAGAGAAAAGAAAACAGAACTCGATATTTTTAGAGAGAGAAAGCACAAAAGCAGAGAATTTTCGGGATTTTTGAAGAGAAATCTGAAAACTAGAAGATTTTGGTAAGAAATCTCGAGTTCTTGAAGTTTTAGATGATTCTAGAACCGTATGTGTGCTTATTAATGTGTCTTGTGTGTTCGGTGGTGTGTGTGTGTGTTTCTAGGTGTTAGAAACAACTGAGAAGTTCAAGGAAGGGATATCAAAACCTGAAGACAAACTAAGGTGAGTTCTAGACCCCTTCTTACCTGTTTTTAAATGTTTTGGGGCTGGAAATGCATGTAAGTATGTTTTTATAAGTTTGGGTATAATACCCGTATGATATTAATGTATGTATGTTTATGTTTATGATAGGTTTATGCCTAGAATCATGTGTATATGATTAGAACTAGGCATCCTGATGTTTGGGTTTTGGAATATGAGTTAGACTCATGAATGGGTTACTAATACGTCTAACAAGCCAAATAGTAGTAATGTGCCTGAAATTTGGACTTAGAATAACTAAGTACAAACTAATGAGTCTAATAGTGCTTATACGCCTAGGGACATGCCTTAGAAATATTCTAAGTATGGTCATGAGTCTAAGCAGGTAATGTGTCCAATAGTTCTAAAACGACCAGACTCATAAGTCTGAAAATTTGCTAAGTATGGGGACTTATAAGTCCCCAACAGGACTCATGAGTCCCACAGTACCCATGAGTCTGAAAACTAAGTAAAGGGTGAAAAGTCTGAATTCTGGTCGTATGACCAGAAAATATTTTCTAAGTATGGGATGGTACGACCAACAGGGCTAATACGACCAACAGGGCTAATACGACCAACAGGGGTCATACGCCCAGCAGTGCTTATACGCCCAGAGCCTGAAATTTTTCTAAGTGTAGCTGATGAGTCCGACAGTGGTGAAACGCCTAGAACAGGGCTCATACGCCCAAGTACTTAGACTTTTTAACAAAGTTTATTGGAGTCTGTGCAGTAGGGTTTCACAGGGACGTTGACTGGGACTTTATTGAATGCAAATGATTATGTTGAATGTAATAATACCCCTTTCTTAATATTTTAATTAATGTTATGATTAGGGCTGATATGGGGATTAATATTAATATGATTATTAATATTATCAGTGCTATTATTATTAATATGCTTATTAATAATAATATTGTATGACCCTACGTGTAATGATCATGATCAAGACAGGAATTATTATCATTAATAAAGTGGAAGATTAATGGTAATAGAAAGTGGGATGTAAATGAATAAACGAAAGTCTTGATTGATAATGGGTGAGCAACTTGGTGTTGCAAAAGCCCGCTGAAGGCTTACAATCTTTGAGATTGATAATGGGTGAGCAACTTGGTGTTGCAAAAGCCCGCAGAAGGCTTACAATCTTTGAGATTGATAATGGGTGAGCAACTTGGTGTTGCAAAAGCCCGCAGAAGCCTTGCAATCCTTGAGATTGCTAATGGGTGAGCAACTTGGTGTTGCAAAAGCCCGCAGAAGCCTTGCAATCCTTGAGATTGCTAATGGGTGAGCAATTTGGCGTTGCAAAAGCCCGCAGAAGACTTACAACCTGTGAGGTTGGAAATGGGTGAGTGACTCGGTGTCACAGCAGACCCAAAAGTCTTGAGATCCTTGAGATCGTTAATGGTTGAGCAACTATGTGTTGCAAAAGACCGGGAGAAGAATAATAAAATTACGAATTGAACGATGGTGAAGATAATAAAAATATTACCTATGTGTACGTACGATGTATGATCACCTAAGAAGATGAGGAACGGTTTTGAATGAAAAATAAAGTATTTTAATTATAAAACTAGAACTCACTCAGCAACGCTGACTTTTATGTATTTTCCAGTTGGCAGGTGACAGGTTGCTGAGGATGGCACCCAGGATGGCTACTTGGCGGGCAAGACTGACATCCATTCACTTTTTGACAATACTGTTGTTTTGTAATTCATTCATCTAACATTTTATGACTTATAAACTAGAATGTATTGCTTAGCAACAGTGTTTTTAATGAAATGAATGTCTTTTGTTTAAATTAATTCCGCTGCTTAAATTTATAATAAGTATGTTTTATGCTGTGAATGACCAACTGTGAGGTGCCCGGGAATGGGGCCTTACAAGTTGGTATCAGAGCTAAAGTTTAAGTGAAACGGGTAAAATTTTTCAAAATAAACCTTAACTTAAACTGAGAATGGAACGGAAAGAGGGATGTCAGCCCGAGTAGCCATGTGCCATCAGGTATTGTTTTCTTAAAAGTCAACCAGACTTATGTGCGTGTGCTATATGGATTATGTGTTCTTAGTAGATTTAGATACTGATGTAGTCAGGATAGGAAATGCTTGGGGTGTGAAGAGTAAAGTAAGTGGCTAATCACAACTGGCCACTGTAATTAGGGACTTACTATACTTGACATAAACTGAGTTGTTCCTTGAATGACTGTTTTAGTGTTTGAATCTTATAGTGCATAGGAGAATGGCTGGGAAGAAACCTTCTAAGGCTGCTAGAGGTAGAGGTCGTCCGCGTACGACTAGTAGCAGTGCTAAAGCTCCTAAGACGACTCCTGTGAACCCCGAGGTTCCCGACCGGAATGAAGAAACGGAGAATACGAGCCTGAATGCCTCAGCTAGGGAGGCGATTGCTGATGAGGTACACCAGGTCCTACAGGCAGTTATGCCATCTGTAGTGACCGACGTTATTCGTGCTGTGAGGAATGAGGAGAGAAAGGAGAAGGAGGACAAGAAAGGGTCAACTGGGAAGGAAAGCAAGGGAGGAGAGGAACGACCGGATCCTGAGATAGTAGTATCTGATGAAGAGGAAGATGATGTGGTAGGGGTGACGACCAAGGGATGCAATTACGGGGCATTCCAGAGGTGCAGGCCCCCGACTTTTGATGGAAATGGCAATGCTGCTGCTGCCCACCGTTGGGTAAGGGAGATGGAGGCGGTACTCGAGATCAGTGAGTGCCGGGAAGATCAGAAGGTGAAATTTGCCACCCACTCTTTTACCGACTCAGCACTATGTTGGTGGGACAATATTGTCCAAGCTGAGGGCAGCAGGGCTATAGGCAAGATGAAGTGGCCCGAGTTGAAGAAGTTGGTAGTTGAGGAATTCTGTCCTCACAGGGAACTTGATAAGGTTGAGAGGGAGTTTCTGCAACTCGAGGCGGGAACCATGAACCACCAACAATACACTGCCAAATTCAATGAGATGGCCAGGCTGGTGCCAGATCAAGTGACACCGGTGTCTCGAAAGATTAACCGGTACATTCAGGGGCTGCCAAGCACTTTCAGGTCAACTACCATTGAATTTCAGGTCAGCAGTGGATCTGGCTGGCAGACTTTACGATGAAAGGGAAGTGACAGTGATGGAGTCAAGGAAATCCGGTGGTGCTGACCGGAATTGGAAAGGGAAGCGGCTCGGGCGTGGTGGCTTTACCCCGAACAACAAAAGGAAGAGAGGGGATGACCGTAGGGTGGGGTCATCAAGCTCAGGGCCCAAAAGGTGTGGCAAGTGCGGGAAGGAGCACACGGGGGAGTGCAGAATGGGGTCCAAGGTGTGCTACAGGTGCGGGAAGCTGGGCCACATCTCGAAGGACTGTAAGGATATGAGGTGTTACACCTGCGGTGAGGCGGGCCATATGAGCAAAGACTGCAGGAAACAGAGGGTGGAAAGTTCCGGGACGAAGAAGGCGGCCAGGGCTGAAGGGCAGAAGGCGAGTGCCAGAGCTTTCACCATGACCAGAGAGGAGGCTAGGACGGACCCCGATGTTGTGTCAGGTACGTTTCTATTAAATCAAACTCTTGCCTCTGTGTTATTTGATTCTGGTGCTAGTAAGAGTTTCATTTCTGCTACTTTCTGTGCTAAAGTGCCTGTTAGTAGTAAATACATTGATGAGCCCTTTGAAGTAGAAACCGCTATTGGTAAGTCCACTAGAGTTACTGATGTGATAGAGGATTGTACCATAGAGTTAGAAGGCCATAGGTTTGCTGCTAGATTACATGTGATGCCCCTAGGTGGATTTGATGTAGTACTAGGGATGGATTGGTTGGCAACCTATGAAGCGAATATCGTATGTCAAAAGAAGATGATTAGATTGACGGCGTCTGACGGGAGTCTGGTGACAATATACGATGATCGGGTAATGATGATTCCGAAGGTGATTTCGATGGCGGTGGCGGGGAAGTGCATGAGGCGTGGGTGCAACGCCTACCTATGTTATGTAAAGGATGTGGAGACGCTAACACCACAACTATCTGACGTTCCGGTTGTGTGTGAGTTTCCAGATGTATTCCCGGAAGACTTATCGGGATTGCCACCTGACCGTGAAATCGAATTCCAAATTGATTTGATACCCGGTGCTCAACCTGTTGCTAAAGCACCGTATCGATTGGCTCCGACTGAGATGAAGGAGTTGATGGAGCAACTGCAAGAGTTGCTTGACAAGGGCTTCATTAGGCCGAGTATCTCTCCTTGGGGTGCTCTGGTCTTATTTGTGAAAAAGAATGACGGTAGCATGAGAATGTGTATCGACTACCTTGAATTGAACAAGTTGACCATAAAGAATCGGTATCCGTTACCGAGGATCGATGACTTGTTCGACCAGCTCCAGGGTGCCAGTTGGTTCTCGAGAATAGATCTTCGATCTGGCTACCATCAATTGAAGGTGAAGGAGCAGGACATTCCTAAAACAGCTTTTTGTACGCGTTATGGACACTACGAGTTTCTCGTTATGTCATTTGGTCTAACTAACGCGCCAGCTGCTTTTATGGATTTGATGAACCGAGTGTGTCGGCCAACGTTAGATAAATCAGTGATTGTGTTCATCGATGATATCCTGATTTATTCGAGGAGCGAAGAAGAGCATGCCGGCCACATTCGGGAAGTGTTGGAGACTTTGAGAAGGGAGAAATTGTATGCTAAGTTCTCCAAATGTGCGTTCTGGCTACGCGAGGTACAATTTCTGGGTCACGTGGTAAATGCAGAGGGGATCATGGTGGACCCAGCAAAGGTTGAGGCTGTGATGCAATGGAAATCACCAAAGACGTCATCCGAGATTCGTAGCTTCTTGGGATTGGCGGGCTATTACAGGAGATTTATTCAAGACTTCTCCAAGATAGCCTCACCATTGACAAAATTGACCCGTAAGGACGTGAAATTCGTGTGGGGTCGAGAGCAGGAGACTGCCTTTGAGGAGTTGAAGACGAGACTGACACAAGCTCCTGTTTTGACATTGCCCGAGGGAAATGAAGACTTAGTGGTCTATTCAGATGCATCTTATTCTGGGCTAGGTTGTGTGTTGATGTAACATGGAAAGGTGATAGCCTACGCATCTCGACAGCTGAAGACCCACGAAGTCAACTATCCCACACACGATCTAGAATTAGCCGCGGTGGTTTTTGCGTTGAAGATTTGGCGGCACTATCTATACGGGACGAAGTGCACAATCTTCACTGACCACAAAAGCTTGAAGTACTTCTTCGAGCAGAAAGATCTAAACATGAGGCAAAGGCGATGGTTGGAGCTCATAAAGGATTATGACTGCGAAATCCATTACCATCCGGGCAAGGCCAACGTGGTGGCCGATGCCCTTAGTCGAAAAGAACGACCTGAGCCGATTCGGGTGAAGGCTTATCAGCTGATCATGACCCCCGATGTGATGACACAGGTGAAGGAGTTCCAAGACGAGGCTTTGAAAGAAGATCGTCTTAACTCCGAAAGGATGAGAGGCCTAGTTACGGAATTGGGTGAGAACACTCTTGGTGTTAAGACCCGATTTGGGCGAATGTGGATTCCTCGATACGGGGATCTACGTGGTAGAATTATGGACGAGGCCCATAAGACCCGATACTCCATTCACCCCGGTGCTACCAAAATGTACCACGATATGAAGAAAGACTATTGGTGGCCGGGTATGAAACGCGACGTAGTGGAGTACGTAAGTAAGTGCTTGACTTGCTTACAAGTGAAGGCGGAACACCAGAAGCCCTACGGGAAGATCCAACCGTTGGATATACCCGAGTGGAAGTGGGAGCACATCACCATGGACTTCATCACGAAGTTACCACGTACCCCAAAAGGGTATGATGCCATATGGGTGGTAGTTGACCGCTTGACAAAGAGTGCCCACTTCCTACCGATCCGCGAAACGTACTCATCTGAAAGATTGGCGGATCTGTTCATCAAGGAAATTGTAGCTCGTCATGGTGTACCGGTGTCTATTGTGTCTGATCGCGACACCCGGTTTACCTCCAAGTTTTGGAAGAGATTTCATGATGCAATGGGGACGAGGCTACACATTAGTACAACATATCACCCTCAGACAGACGGTCAGTCTGAGAGGACGATCCAAACACTCGAAGACATGCTTCGGGCGTGCGTGATCGATTTTGGAGGAAGTTGGGATGATCACTTGCCGTTAGCAGAATCCTCGTACAACAATAGCTATCATGCCACTATTGGCATGCCACCCTACGAGATGCTATACGGTAGGAGATGTAGGACGCCCATATGTTGGGGAGACATTGGGCAGAAAGAACTGGGAGGTGTTGAGGTGATTGAAGCAACGACTGAGAAATTAGAAAAGATCAAAGCCTTCATGAAGGCGGCAAAAGATAGGCAAAAGTCGTATGCTGACAAGAGGCGAAGACCAATAGAGTTCAAGGTTGGTGACCGAGTCATGTTGAAGGTCTCACCTTGGAAAGGAATTATTAGATTCAGGAAAAGAGGTAAGCTAAGCCCGAGATACATAGGACCTTTCCGAATTGTTGCACGAGTAGGAGAGGTGGCCTATCGACTTGAATTGCCAGATGAGTTAAGTGGAATTCATCCCACATTCCATGTATCTCATCTGAGAAAGTGCTTAGCTGATGAAGGCATGGTTGTACCACTGGAGGATATCGAGGTGAATGAGCGGCTCAACTACGTGGAGCAACCAGTGGCAATCATTGATCGTAAGGAGAAGAGGTTGAGGAATAAAGTGGTTCCTCTTGTGCGTGTACAGTGGAAGCACAGGAAGGGATCCGAGTCTATGTGGGAGACTGAAGAAGAAATGAAACAGCACTACCCACAGCTGTTTGAGGAATAACAGGTTTCGGGGACGAAACCTATATAAGGGGGGTGGACTTGTAACACCCGTAATTTCTTATTAAAGGAATTAAAAGAATGAAATAGAAAGAAAGGGAAAGGAAATAAAAAGTCTACTTTTGTGGAAGGGCCAAGAGTGCCAAATGGGCAAAGTTCACATTAATTTTGTACAAAAAGGGAGGCATGGCCGCCCATAATGCCTGCATATCCTTTCATTCAGAGTTTTCAGAGAAAAGAAAACAGAACTCGATATTTTTAGAGAGAGAAAGCACAAAAGCAGAGAATTTTCGGGATTTTTGAAGAGAAATCTGAAAACTAGAAGTTTTGGTAAGAAATCTCGAGTTCTTGAAGTTTTAGATGATTCTAGAACCGTATGTGTGCTTATTAATGTGTCTTGTGTGTTCGGTGGTGTGTGTGTGTGTTCTAGGTGTTAGAAACAACTGAGAAGTTCAAGGAAGGGATATCAAAACCCGAAGACAAACTAAGGTGAGTTCTAGACCCCTTCTTACCTGTTTTTAAATGTTTTGGGGCTGGAAATGCATGTAAGTATGTTTTTATAAGTTTGGGTATAATACCCGTATGATATAAATGTATGTATGTTTATGTTTATGATAGGTTTATGCCTAGAATCATGTGTATATGATTAGAACTAGGCATCCTGATGTTTGGGTTTTGGAATATGAGTTAGACTCATGAATGGGTTACTAATACGTCTAACAAGCCAAATAGTAGTAATGTGCCTGAAATTTGGACTTAGAATAACTAAGTACAAACTAATGAGTCTAATAGTGCTTATACGCCCAGGGACATGCCTTAGAAATATTCTAAGTATGGTCATGAGTCTAAGCAGGTAATGTGTCCAATTGTTCTAAAACGACCAGACTCATAAGTCTGAAAATTTGCTAAGTATGGGGACTTATAAGTCCCCAACAGGACTCATGAGTCCCACAGTACCCATGAGTCTGAAAACTAAGTAAAGGGTGAAAAGTCTGAATTCTGGTCGTATGACCAGAAAATATTTTCTAAGTATGGGATGGTACGACCAACAGGGCTAATACGACCAACAGGGCTAATACGACCAACAGGGGTCATACGCCCAGCAGTGCTCATACGCCCAGAGCCTGAAATTTTTCTAAGTGTAGCTGATGAGTCCGACAGTGGTGAAACGCCTAGAACAGGGCTCATACGCCCAGTACTTAGACTTTTTAACAAAGTTTATTGGAGTCTGTGCAGTAGGGTTTCACAGGGACGTTGACTGGGACTTTATTGAATGCAAATGATTATGTTGAATATAATAATACCCCTTTCTTAATATTTTAATTAATGTTATGATTAGGGCTGATATGGGGATTAATATTAATATGATTATTAATATTATCAGTGCTATTATTATTAATATGCTTATTAATAATAATATTGTATGACCCTACGTGTAATGATCATGATCAAGACAGGAATTATTATCATTAATAAAGTGGAATATTAATGGTAATAGAAAGTGGGATGTAAATGAATAAACGAAGTCTTGATTGATAATGGGTGAGCAACTTGGTGTTGCAAAAGCCCGCTAAAGGCTTACAATCTTTGAGATTGATAATGGGTGAGCAACTTGGTGTTGCAAAAGCCCGCAGAAGGCTTACAATCTTTGAGATTGATAATGGGTGAGCAACTTGGTGTTGCAAAAGCCCGCAGAAGGCTTGCAATCCTTGAGATTGCTAATGGGTGAGCAACTTGGTGTTGCAAAAGCCCGCAGAAGCCTTGCAATCCTTGAGATTGCTAATGGGTGAGCAACTTGGCGTTGCAAAAGCCCGCAGAAGACTTACAACCTGTGAGGTTGGAAATGGGTGAGTGACTCGGTGTCACAGCAGACCCAAAAGTCTTGAGATCCTTGAGATCGTTAATGGTTGAGCAACTATGTGTTGCAAAAGACCGGGAGAAGAATAATAAAAGTACGAATTGAACGATGGTGAAGATAATAAAAATATTACCTATGTGTACGTACGATGTATGATCACCTAAGAAGATGAGGAACGGTTTTGAATGAAAAATAAAGTATTTTAATTATAAAACTAGAACTCACTCAGCAACGCTGACTTTTATGTATTTTCCAGTTGGCAGGTGACAGGTTGCTGAGGATGGCACCCGGGGATGGCTACTTGGCGGGCAAGACTGACATCCATTCACTTTTTGACAATACTGTTGTTTTGTAATTCATTCATCTAACATTTTGTGACTTATAAACTAGAATGTATTGCTTAGCAACAGTGTTTTTAATGAAATGAATGTCTTTTGTTTAAATTAATTCCGCTGCTTAAATTTATAATAAGTATGTTTTATGCTATGAATGACCAACTGTGAGGTGCCGGGAATGGGGCCTTACATCGCGTTCATGATGAAGAATCTCCTGCAAATGAAACTCCTCCACGTGACCCTGTTTATTCAATTTCTCCTCTCCGATACGTCGGTTATGATCGTCGTGCTTAGATTTTATTTTGTTGTTCTTTTTTTTCAGGGTTTTTTTTTGTTTTTGTTACTTTTTTTTTGTTTTTCATGTCAATGTGTATTTTTGTTATTCTTTTTCTTGTTAAAGAAGTTTGAACCACATTAATCATTTGTATTAAATGTGTAATAGGTTTACATTTTTATGATTTTTTTATTTTCATGGGGCGAGACTCATAATCATTTTTGTATTAAATGTGTATTAAATTTTTATAATATTGATACATTCCCTTTTTTGGATTCAAAAGTTTGTCAGTTTTTAGTTACACACACAATAATGATTAATGTAATTGTTGTTTTAACAATGTGTAAGTATCTGCGGCCAATGTATTTTTTTTGGGTTGTTATTTATGGTGTTAGGACTTGTTCTTGCAACACCCACCCAAACCCTCATAAAATAACATGTAATCAAATGCAATGCATGTGTCACACAGTAATAGTTTGAGTATGTATAACTGTGAGTATGTGTTACTATTTAGTTTTTACATTTTTCTTGGACATAGTCACAATAAAAATGTGTAACTGTATGTAACATTTTTGTTTTAAAAAACGCCATGTAACATGTATGTTGGTGTTTGTTTTGTTGGTAGTAATGACTTTTCACATTAGACGAAACAACATGTAATTTTTTGTAATTTTATGTAAATACATGTAAGGTCATGTAAAACACACTAATTAAATGTAAGTGTATTTTTAACAATGTGTAAGTATCTACGGCCCATGTATTTTTTTGGGTGTTATTTTTAGTTTTAGGACTTTTTGTTGCAACACCCACCAAAACCCTCATGAAATAACATGTAATCAAATGCAATGCATGTGTTACACAGAATTAGTTTGAGTATGTATAACTGTGAGTATGTGTTACTCTTAAGTTTTTACATTTTTTTGTCTTATTCACAGTAAATATGTGTAATTGTATGTAACATTGTTTTAAGAAACGCCTGTAACATGTATGTTGGTGTTGTTTTGTGGGTAGTAATGACTTTTAACACTAGACGAAACAACATGTAATACTTTGTAATTTTAGGTAAATACAAGTAAGGTCATGTAAGAAAAAACCTGTTGTACTAAAATGAACGTCTAAATGTTTCATTTTGTTTACTTTTGCTACACTATATGCAACAACATGTAACAACATTTAATTTTTAATTTGTAACTACTGTATGAAAAAACATGCTACACATACCCTTTTTTGACACTCAATCGTGTGAATGAAGTTTTTTCTTTAATTGGATTGAAAATTTTTAAAAGTAAGAGCAGTGGATGTAATAACATGTAATTGGGGGTTAGTCTTTTTAACTAGTAAGAACATGTAATAACATGTAAGAACATGTAATATAGGCTAAGAAACAAGTTGTGTTTATTGAGTGTAGTATTTTTTGTTAACATATTTTTGGTCCAAATTTATTTTATTTACAGGAAATCATTGTAGTAAAATATTCCAGACTCCAAATGGAACTAAGTTTTGGGTGCCTGAGGTTTCTGTTGATGACAAGCCTTACGTTGGTGCTATTTTTAGTTCATGGCAACAGGTCATGAATATGTACCAACGCTACGCCGAGTTATCAGGTTTTGTTGTACGTGTTGGCGGTTTTAAGAGATGGAACGGAACCATTACTCATCGAACATTGTTATGTAACAAATCGGGTAAGCCAAAAGGGAAAAGTGTAGATACCATAGATCCCACCACCCTACTGCCAAGTCGTGGTTGCCCATTTAAAGTTACTGATTGTAAGGCTCTAATTCGGTTGAAAGCAATAAAAGGAAGCCCACAGTATGTTTTGTATGAATTCTCTGAGAAGCACAGTCATGATCTTATATCATCTGACAATATCGACTTGACTCGTACCGGGCGATACTTGGACTTTCAAGATATTAAATTTATACACACGATGAGTTTACACCGAGTTGGGCCTACTGTTGCACATCATCTGAATTCTGCGTTAAAAGGAGGCCACCATAACATGAGAGGTACAAAATCCGCTTACAAGAATGTCAGTCGTGACATTAGAATGTTTATAGGTGACCGTGACATGTTGCTTGTAGTTGGTAAGCTGGAACAATTTGCCAACAATCACTGCAACTTTTCATATGACATTCATCATGTTGGTGGTGAAGTGAAAGCTATTTATTGGGCTGATAAAATTTCTCAGATCAACTATCGTTCATTTGGAGATGTCATTGCTTTTGATGCTACATATTCAACTAACAAGTATACATTTTTTTAGGGCTACTATATTTTGTATCTTATGTCCACAGTTTTTAATATCAAGTTAACTGTGGGTTTTTTTCATTCATCACATTTGTAGGTACAACATGATATTTGTTTTTTTTACTGGCGTAGATCACCATAAAAATGTGTAACATTTGCTGCCGGTTTGTTGTCTGATGAAACGGCTGAGTCTTACATGTGGCTACTACGTTGTTTTTTGAAAACTCACAAGACTCATCCTTCTTTAGTGTTAACTGATCAGGATCCCGCAATGAAGATTGATGTTTTAGCTGTTTTTGAGAAATCTCATCACCGTTTGTGTATGTGGCACATCATGAAGAAGTTACCATCAAAGGTATATTTTTTAAGACTATTTAAATGTCTTACCTTATAACGTAAGATTTCCGTTTTTTTTATATTTTTAGACTAGCATATTTTTTTTGTTGAAGCATATTTTTTTATGATCTTAATTTTTAGAGCCTTAACATGAAAACGTTGTCTGAATATGAAATTATTTTTTTATTTAAGTCTCGTGAAAAAAACAGAAGCCAATTTTTTTATTGGTTGTCATGACAAAGTCACACATATATATTTGTTTAGCAAAACATGTGTTTTTTTGACGAAACCAATACTTGAATGGGTGTAAGTTTATGTAAGATGGTGTAACAAAATGTAACTCATATTTTTTTTATTTGTTTTTAATGATGTAAGAATTACTTGTAACATCACAACCTGTTTTAAGTTGGTCCAGTTAATTTTTTTTTTTTTGCAGATTTCGTCTGATATTTATGAGAACTCAAATATTCGGTCGGAATTCACAAGTAGTTTTGGAATGTTTACATCACACCTGCCATATTTGAGGATCGTTGGAGTAATCTAATCAATTCTTACAATTTAGTTGACAATGTGTAGTTGAATGACATGTTTGCTATTAGACATATGTGGGTGCCTGCTTATTTCAGAGAGATCCCTATGTGTTGTCTCATGAAGACCACCTCTAGATGCGAGGGTTCCAATGCATCTTTCAAGGTTAATTCCAGTCACGCGTACGTCCTTGTTCAATTTCTCATGGCGTATGACACTGCTCTAGATAATCAACGATACAACCAGAGAAGTGTTGACTATGTAAGTAGTACTATCCGCCTACAACAACTTAGCGGTTTACCGATCGAGAAACATGCAGAACGTTTCTATACTCAAACTCTATTCAAGGAGGTTCAAAAGGAATATACAAGGGTTTAATGTCTTGTTTCATAACTAATGTTGATGTTCAGGATAATACGAAGGTTTTCACAATCTCTCACATGGACAAGCGAACGGATTTTGTCAATGAGTTTTATGTAAGGAATTACATTCAAACAATTTCTTTTACATTAGTTTAAATTTGTGACCTGTAACATATTTTTTTATTTAACTTTTTGTCTATCTAATTTTTGATTTAATTTTTAGGTTTATCATCATCTGGTTACCAAGTCTTACGAGTGTTCATGTATGTGTTTTACTCGCATGGGTTATCTTTAAAGACACATTTTCTGCGTTCTGCGTTTAAACAAAGTCACAGAAATTCCAGATGCTTATATATCTCCTCGTTGGTATCGTGAAAGTCTCCCAACTCAGGTTTTTAGTTTGAAGAACAGGCTCACAGTTGACACGAGCGAACAAGCTGTTTTAAGGAATGATGTTTTGCAGTGTGTGAATGATTGTGTTGATAAATTAAGGGACAACATTGATTTGTTATTTGGATTAGCGACAAAATTAAAGGAAATCAAGGAGAGAATTCAAGCAAACCTGTAACATCTTGTAATTTTGAGATAATTTAAAGTTAGTTTTATTAATAAAATAATAATAATAATAATAATAATAATAATGATAGTTTAATTATAAAAATAATAATAATAACTAAATAATAATAATAATAGTTTAATTATAAAATAATAATAATAACTATAATAATAATAATAATAATGTTGTTATTAGTAAAAATAATTTATATTATTTAAATAAGTCTAGGGTCCTTTTTGCCAATTTGAAAACTTAAATGAAAGTTATATGCATAAAATGACAAAAGAATAACCGCAGGGACTAAATGTGTAACTTGGTTTAAAAACCAGCCCCCACCCCGATTTTCCGGCCGTCTCTCCGGCCAACTCCGGCCGCATCTTCGGCGACCACAAAATCCCAAAAATACTCGATTTTAACCCAAATCAAACACCCCCGACACTATCTAGTGATGATTCGAACATGAGGCCCCATAAAGATTTGAAAATTAAACACAAATAGGCGGTTTAGAATCAAACTCAAACCCCCGCTAAAAACCGATTTGAATGTGAGTGGAAACATCGACTAGTGGCCTCAATCAACAATCTGGAACGCACATTAAATTCTAATATAAATATCAAACCTTCAATCCCATCCAAAACACAATCAACACTCATATTCAATCCGTCTTCATCGCGGCCTGTTCTTCATCGAGTTCATCTTCAATACATCATCATACGGGTAATTAAACTTACCTATACATTCGATTTCACATAGGGAACAAAAGCCCCATGTTTATCAATGTTAACAAAAATGAATTGGTGATTAATTTGGATTGATCGCATTCTAGGGTTCATATGGTTAGGGGATGGATCGCGGGATGTGTTTAAAAGATTTGGAAACCAAGTGATACCGCGGTCGCGACCTTGGTTCACTGGTTCCCCACTCACAATGCAACCTAGAGGTCCCGGGTTCGAACCGGGCACCCTCTATTTTTTTTAAAAGGGGCTTTTTAGCCTTAAAATAATTATAAAAAATTATATTAATTATAAAAATAATTTTCTCAAACTCCTAATATTTTTAAATTATCTAAACTTTTTCTGTAAATTATTCCTTGAAAAACATTTTTGTAACATTTATTATCAAAATTATTTACAAATGTTAAACTAAATAAATTTTTATAAAATTAATTTATGTGATAGTTTAAATTATTAAATTATTATTAGACCTTATGTTTTCCTAAATTAGAGTTTAAATGATAATCATAGTATCCAAATACATTTTATAACTAAATACACAAGTTATTTACAAAGGATCAATTTCCTTAAAATAAATTTTATAAAATGTCACGAACGGTATTTTTATAAGGATTTATTAACTTTATAAAATCCTCAAATTTTATTACCCTAGTTCGCGTTAAATCGTTAACCTTATTATTAACTTAAATTATATAAACATATATATATATATTAGGTGCCTTGTGACCATTCACGTTGGAACGACGTCTATTATTCCTCTATTAATCGTCATACTTATATTCATTTGCTAAGTGAGTATTTCTATACCCATTTTATTATTTACACACTTTTGGGTGAAACATGTTACATTATAAACATTGCACTTGTAAACACATTTGATTCTTGTAAACTTATGGTAATTTACTTGTGTGTTGTGATTAGTTGGACCTTGTAGCTACCATGTAATGTCGAATATATATACAATCATTAACTATTGCTAGCCTGGCGACGTCATAGATCTATGGGCCTGACAAGCCTGCTTGGTTGATCCAAGTACACTTAGCTAATCGTATATACTTTGAACGTTTGAGACTTGTAAAACTTTGTCAAGGTTTGATTGTACACTCTGTCTTACATCCCTAGTTACTTTGTTCTCTAATTTACAACATGAATTGCCATCTTTTATATATACTTACATATTGAAACTTTGGAAATCTCACCAACATTATTGTTAACCTTTTATTTTTAACATGTTTCAGGTAATACTCAAGCTTAATTTCTACTATTCGAAGCTTGCACATCTAGGAATGGACCTAGATAAATAAATGGAATAAATGACTTGTTATGTTTATTCTAATTTCTTTGAGACTTATGATTGTAATGGTACAATTGGAATTTATGATTATTATATATATTTGAGATTATTAATAGCGTTATGTGGCCGTGAACGATCTTAACTCTCACTCCTCGACGTTTCCGCCGTCAAGGTTGGGGTGTGACAAAACCAACCAACAGGAAATAGTTCTAATAGTAGGACAGAAGTTATCAAGATGATTGTTGGTGTTGAAGATGTAGCTGGAGTTAATTTAACAGCACCTCAAGACATTAGAAACAAGGGATGTGGCACCAATCGACGATTAATTGGACCGGGGGAGAAAGCTATCGAGAAGAGTCTGAAGAAGCCAAGACTGTGCAAAATATGTAACGAGTACACGCACCATAATTCTAGGAACTGCCACAAAAAGGTTAAGCATGGAGCTGCCGACCCAACCCTCTAGGTTTGGGAGACACATCTAGTTTATTTTTTGGTTACCACTATGTTTTGTGGGTAACGTAAGGTGTTCTCGTATTTCATTGACATTATAATATTGTTTGTTATGTTAGATCATTATGTTTTTTCGCCATATGTTTTTTGGTTACCCTTTAGTCTTGTGTGGGGGTAACGCATACATATGGTATTATGAAACATCAATGATTATCCAGACTTTGTAACAACCATCTTTTTCATTTTAATGTGAATGCAGTAAAAGAATTTTCTAGAAACAGTTAAGCTTTATTTCTTTTATATGTGATTTTTTTACATGTAATACATGAAGTTACATGTAATTACACGTGGTTGCACATTTTGTAAAAACTCAAAACTAACTTTGTGTAAGCTTATATTACCATGTGTAATAATGTGCAACAAAATGCGTCAACATGTAATAACATGTAATAATCAAAAACAGGTTTAAAATTTTTACTTACCACTAACATTTTCTCCCAGTACACATCACATAATCAGATGAAATAACCAAATCTAACTTAACACTTATTAACGTGATTTTTTATTTTTTTAACGTCATACAATAACCTTAAAACACCATTGCTTACTCTTTGCGTTTCGACGAACAGTAGTTCCTCCAAATGATAGTAATGAAACAACCGGCACATCAGTCCCTTCTTCCAATACTGTTATGCAGGAAAAACCAGTTTTAAACTACTACAACTAAAAATAAGCAGGGATGTATGTGTTACTATTATTTACATGACAAAGATTTCAATTTCACAGTTTACAACTCAACATTATAATAAACAACACCTTACAGTTTTTCTCTTCCTTCTTGCTTTAGCACGCACACTTGGGCCATCCGAAGACAATAATGAAATGATTTGCATGTTTGATACATCGGCAGAACCTTTCATTTTATAATTTTGGAGAAAATTTATTTGTTAAAATTAGTAAGGTCATAAACGTTTGTACTATATTAACAAAATATGATTACGTAATTACAAACAAACCTTGGTTACTTGGTCCACCACTGTCTATCTCTATAGGGCTCCCGTAGTGTTTGTAAAACGGCTGAAAGATTTACGTGCTATTCTTTCACTGCTACGAACTGTTTATTACAATTAATCGTAATACGCTTAGTAACACATAGTTCTTATTCAAACTTCGTTAGAAAGTTCAAAATATAGGGGGTGCAATTAATATAAACCTGTATAGTGTCTCCATTTATTTGAATTACTTGTATTAAGGATATTCTTCCTCCCTTGCTTTCTGTTAAATTCCAAAAAAATACGTAGCAGGAAACGAATCAGTACGTACTTACATGTTCTTAATCCTACAAAACATGTCCCCCCCAACCCAAACCCAATTCAGCACCTTATTTACATGTTTTTACATATGCAGGAAGAGAGTTGGATTGAGTCGTACAATGGGTAAACATTTTATTTCATTTTAATACTAAGTTAACTATAATTATACATAATAAAAGCTAAAATGTCTGTGTGCATAGATACAAAGTTGAACGTATTAGGGGTGTTGACTAATCTTTCTCCTACATGTTATTACATGTACTTACATGTTCTTACATAACGATACTGAATATTACAGTGAATTTCAGAAAACAAAAACTACCATGACTACTCCCTTTTAATAAAACCGGATTCTAATATCAGTGAAACTCAATTTACTTAAACAGAAATCTAAACAACATGTACTTTCATCTTATCAATCCAACTAAAAATGTCCCCCTTATTTTAACCACCCCAGTAACTTTTTTACATGGACTTACAAGATACATTACAAGAGTTTAATTTTGAGTGTTACGATGGCTACACATTTCTTATATTGTATTAGTAACTTAATTATACATTATACTACAATGAATCTCTGGTTTGACCAACGACACAATGACTACTACATAAGAATGACAAATGATTACACAACAGAACATTGTATAACTCAATTAAATGATTTTTTATTATTACACCTTTCTTACAGTTAATTACAATATACCCACTTTTTAAGAGAACGTTTTGGTTATGAAAAATTTATAAGTACATAAACTACAAAGCTATACTTATGTACAAAAAAACATGCCCATGAATATGTTATATCATTTTTATGCTGGCTATTCCTATTCTTTTAAATTCCCAAAATAAACCCCCAACTTTACAACTAAACAAGCACGTATATTTTAAAACCCCCAATTTGAATCTTCACTAACTTAACATTTTCCTCAGTTTCATTGAACAATAAAGACTCATTAACACAAACATAAACGAATCAGTTTTTTGCAAACAAACAAAGTTTGGAGTTTTGTTTACATAAAAATTGACATTTTGACATAACATCACACTGATTACATAACAAATACAAAATCACATTTTTAGAGTTTACAGGCATAGAAGGAACACCAAACTAAAGCACATCGACAGTGTGAACAATTGGTTGCAAACACCATAAGTTGTTACTTAATTTCATAAAATTAACGATCATAACAGATTTTGGAAACGCCATTTCAATTTAAACGTGCGGATTACTTAATTTCATAAACTAAAGCACATCGACTTACCCAATTGTCGTCTCCGCCATTTTCTTCTCCATCCAGATGATTCTCCTTTCCTATGAAAGGTTTCCGTCGATCTCACACAAAACCCAAAACGATTAACCAATGCTTCGTCTGAACGGTTACCGTCGATCGATTTTGAAGTACTCGAACAAGGAACAAAAGAGGGAAACACAAAATTGGGGGTGGGAACTTCTTCTCTGTAAGGATCAAACATTTTGGATTACACTATAGTTTAGAGATGAACTGTCACACCCTCAAATTCCGGGTCTGGAATCTATCAAGGAGGGGTGAGCAAACAAGATCGAACACAATAGTCACTCATGAGATGCAGTTATCTATATAATAAGTTTAGATAATCAATCCATTATTATTCAGAGCATTAGATATTATACGCAGCGGATATAAAAGATAGATTGTTTCTTAACAATACGTCTAATCATGTCTTAATAATAACCAATATGTATCTTGAGCTCTTATATGATCCTACGTGCATGTCCATAAGCTCCTAGTAGATACCTGAGAATACATGTAAAATCAAGTGTCAACACAGGGTTGGTGAGTTCATAGGTGAGTAAAACATTTATGATAAATCATCAATTATTATCCAAAGAAGGTTTATTTTGTGAAGATATGGAACCCTTTTATAAGGTGAACCCGCTATCCCACATACTTACTAAGTACAAGCCAACAAATCCTTCATATAGGATTTGCCCATGTATCATAGTTTATTTGTATATGAATAGCATGTCGGAACCCTTTTATAAGGTGAACTCGCTATCCCCCATACTTACTACGTACAAGCCAACAAAACCTTTACATAGGTTTTGCCCATGTATCATAGTTAATTTTCCCATTTCCTTTTTATGTGTATATTATGCTAGTTATAATAATTTAAATTAGAGGGCGCGAATCCTCTCTTTACATTTATCCTCATATGGGTTGTAAGTAGAACTATAATTGCAAACTTTACATAGCGCACATATGCCTTCTCAACACCAGAACAGTTATCCCGAATGACAATAAGATCTTTGTGCATCTTAGTAAGGACCACATGTCCAAACCTTGTGGGGGTAAGTCCCTCCCCGATAGTACTATCCAAAAGATCCCTGCTTGTTTATAGTCCAGTATACAGAGATAATTTTCATTATAACCATATGTAATCATAAATGTGATTCAGTTATTATTTAACATAATACACAAAATAATTTGTAAATTTAATTACAACATGTTCCTCCCCAAAATATTTAAATGATTAAAAAGGGGAACAGTTAAGTATGAACTCACCTCAATCCTTGTGTGGTGTTGACAAGCTAGTAAATTCCTCCTAAGGAATTATAATTCACATAAGCAAATAGATACAAATCCATAACCTAAATAAGTTAGATCTTGAACCTGTGTTCAATTGATCTAAGGTTTGGTTTTTTTAGGATTTGTTATAAACATATAATTAAATCGTTTAATTATTTTTGTTAATTCTTTAATAACTAAAGATTTACATTTCATAATATCTGATTAATTTAATAATGATTTTAACATATCAATATGTTCTAAATAAGTTTTAGACATTATTTAAATATGTAAGTTTATATTTAATTTTGTAAGATTTTATAAATATTTAAATTTATAAAATCTAATTTGTATTTATCTTATCATAATTAATCCATAATTAATAATATAATGTCCATTAATAATTTGATGACTTAAATTATTATTTAAAATCCATTTTTATAAAAATAACAATTTATAACATTTGTAACAATTTTATAAATAAATAAATAAGGTTTTTAAAGAAATAATTTTCCAGAAAATAATTATATAACTTCTAAAATTAACAAAGTTTATAAAAATTATTTTTATAATTTTTAGAAATTTTTCTGGATTTTTAAAAGGTCAAAAAGGGCCTTTAAAAAATATGTTGGGGGCCGGGTTCGAACCCGTGACCTCCATCCCATAATCCCACACACAAACCAGTGAACCAAAGACATACAGCCGCGGTATTCATGGTTTCCAATTTCTTTTAAACAGCTTCAACCCAACTCCCCCAAATCAACCGAACCCTAGAATCGGATTTTGTCACATCCCGGCGGAAGCGTGAACGATACGGGTGGAATGTGACTAGCTTTTATCAGAGTGCATTGTTTACAGCAAAATAAACACAGTTATAATATAAGAAACATAACACAGACATGCTTTTATTAATACTAGAGGAATTACATCTTTTTACATATTTTACCAAAACTAGATGTAATTAGTTACAACTAGGTTACAGCATGTCTTAAAACCTAAGAAAATGCGCGTCTACGTACACACTTCCGTCAATGATGTCGACGGTCAATGTTACGCAGACCCGTCCTACAACGTCGCCCCAACCATCATGAACCTCAAAGCTGAAATCAAAGGTGTTACTCATTTCCTGAAAAAGTACACTTAAACCAGTCAACAAAATGTTGATGGGAACATAGGTTTAATCCAGACAAAATATTTTGTTGATGTATCAATTACAACCAAACCTGCTCACAACATAATCATACTATCATGAAATAATAATAAAATCAGATAATATTACATCCTAACCCCCATTCGGTTAGATGCAGGAAAATAGTAGCAACCCTCATCCGGTTGGTACAAATATTCTTCTAAGTAGCGCTACCAATATTATTGACCGGTTTCTCATTCGAACAGTATACTTTTTCCCCCAAAACTTTACTGAATACCAAACGGTTGAAAATGGGGCTATGAACTCACCGTGTCTTCCCACTTGAACCTAACAAGACAGTTCACAATGTCAGACAATACTTCAAATATTTTTCTGGTTTTCATTGACTGTAAAAGATTATTAGAAACACCTTTGGGTCTCTAAAAATTCTTAATCATTAATAGTTTGTGATTTATTCCAAACTTCTCAAAAATCACAAAAATAGCTACTGATGTTCAAAAATCACCAAATCTTGTAGAACATAAGTTTGGACAGTTTGTAGTTTCCCATAATTTTGATAACATTAAATTCCCAACAGATTATTTTATATAATTTCCACAATATTCCCAAAATTCATCAAAATACATACTGCTATTCAATAAATCCTCAAAAATTCATAGATTTTTTTCCAAAAAGTGGGCAACATCAAATAATTTTTATAGCATCCAAATCTTAACAAATTATTTTATGTAAATTTTATAATATTCTCATAAATTGTTTAAAATATCTCCTGTTATTCATAAATTCCCAATATTTCGCAGACGGTTTATTATATAAAACCATTCATTATATAATTTTCTCAAAGTCCAAATAATAACAGAGGAGTTTCTTTAATTTTCAAAATAATTGAAATATTAGAAAAATACTTATACTGATCCAAAAATTATGAAAGTTATACATTCTTTAGTAACTTATTTAATATCGTATCTTTGATTTTATCAGAATTTATCATTTACTTTAAGTATTTATTAGGATTTATTTACTACAGAACATATAAAATTTCATATCTTAATCATAACAGGGAATAAAATTCTAAAATAATTCCAGTTGCTTTATACCTTAAAAGAATCATCCTGTGAATTTTTCAGAATTTTCCCGAATTTATTTCTATTTTTTATATTTTCTTCTATAATAAAAATAATCTTTAGGGTTGTCACATTCTCCCCCCGTTAAAAGAATTTCGTCCCGAAATTCAGTGGGATATGCTTTAGAAACTTAAATAAGTATTACCTCTGAACAGGTGAGGATATTTCTTCTTGATCTCATCTTCCCTTTCCCAAGTGTATTCTGGTCCTCTTTTGCATTCCACTAAATTTTCACTATGGGAATTTTACGTCTTCTTAACTTCTTTATTTCTTTTTCCATAATGGCTATTGGTTCTTCCACAAAATGCAGTTTCTTATCCACCTGTATTTCTTGAATTGGCACTACTAGAGTTTTATTGGTTAAGCATTTCTTGAGATTTGTAACACCCGTAATTTCTTATTAAAGAAATTAAAAGAACAAGATAGAAAGAGAAAGGAAAGAAAACAAAAGTCTACTTTTGTGGAAGGGCCAAAAGTGCCAAATGGGCAAACTTTCTATTAATTTTGATACAAAAGGTGGTATGGTCACCCACTCTTGTTCATATCATCACCATTTTCGGATATTTAGAGAGAGAAAGCAGCAAAGCAGAGAATTCTCGAATTTCTGAAGAAGAATCTGAAAACTAGAAGTTTTTGGTAAGAAATCTCGAGTTTTTGAAGCATTAGATGATTCTAGAACCGTATGTGTGCTTATAAATATGGATTGTGTGTTCGGGTGTTATGGTGTGTGTGTTTTAGGTGTTAGAACAGTTGAGGAGACTCGGGTGAAGAGTGTGAAATTTGAAGAGAACAACAAAGGTGAGTTCTAGACCCTTCTTACCTGTTTTTAAATGTTTTGGGGCTGGAAATGCATGTAAGTATGTTTTTATAAGTTTGGGTATAATACCCGTATGATATGAATGTATGTATGTTTATGTTTATGTTAGATTTATGCCTAGAATCATGTGTATATGTTTAGTACTAGGCATTCTGATGTTTGGGAATTTGAAATATGAATTAGTCACATGAGCAGGTTACTAAAACGACTAACAAGCCCAAATAGTAGTAATATGCCTGAAATTTGGACTTAGAATAACTTACAAACTAATGAGTCTAATAGTGCTTATACGCCCAGGGACATGCCTTAGAAATATTTTAAGTATGGTCATGAGTCTAAGCAGGTAATGTGTCCAATAGTTCTAAAACGACCAGACTCATAAGTCTGAAATTTGCTAAGTATGGGGACTTATAAGTTCAACAGGACTCATGAGTCCCACAGTACCCATGAGTCTGAAAACTAAGTAAAAAGGTGAAAAGTCTAAATTCTGGTCGTGTGACCAGAAAATATTTTCTAAGTATGGGATGGTACGACCAACAGGGCTAATACGACCAACAGGGCTAATACGACCAACAGGGGTCATACGCCCAGCAGTGCTCATACGCCCAGAGCCTGAAATTTTTCTAAGTGTAGTTGATATGTCTGACAGTGGTGAAACGCCTAAGACAGGGCTCATACGCCCAAATACTTTGACTTTTTAACAGACTTCTGTCTTGGAGTCTGTGCAGTAGGGTTTCACATGGATGTTGACTTGGACTTTATTGGATGCGAATGATTATGTCTGAATGTATTAATACCCTTTCTTAATATTTTAATTAATGTTATGATTAGGGCTGTGATGGGAATTAATATTAATATGATCATTAATATTATCAGTACTATTATTATTAATATGTTTATTAATAATAATATTGTATGATTCTACGTGTAATGATTATGATCAAGACAGGAATTATTATTATCATTAATAAAGTGGAAGATTAATGGTAATAGAAAGTGGAATGTAATGAATAAAAGAAAGTCTTGATTGATAATGGGTGAGCAACTTGGTGTTGCAAAAGCCCGCAGAAGGCTTACAATCTTTGAGATTGATAATGGGTGAGCAACTTGGTGTTGCAAAAGCCCGCAGAAGGCTTACAATCTTTGAGATTGATAATGGGTGAGCAACTTGGTGTTGCAAAAGCCCGCAGAAGGCTTGCAATCCTTGAGATTGCTAATGGGTGAGCAACTTGGTGTTGCAAAAGCCCGCAGAAGCCTTGCAATCCTTGAGATTGCTAATGGGTGAGCAACTTGGTGTTGCAAAAGCCCGCAGAAGCCTTGCAATCCTTGAGATTGCTAATGGGTGAGCAACTTGGTGTTGCAAAAGCCCGCAGAAGCCTTGCAATCCTTGAGATTGCTAATGGGTGAGCAACTTGGCGTTGCAAAAGCCCGCAGAAGACTTACAACCTGTAAGGTTGGAAATGGGTGAGTGACTCGGTGTCACAACAGACCCAAAAGTCTTGAGATCCTTGAGGTCATTAATGGTTGAGCAACTATGTGTTGCAAAAGACCGGGAGAAGAATGATAAAAGTACGAATTGAACGATGGTGAAGATAATAAAAATATTACCTATGTGTACGTACGATGTATGATCACCTAAGAAGATGAGGAACGGTTTTGAATGAAAATAAAGTATTTTAATTATAAAACTAGAACTCACTCAGCAACGCTGACTTTTATGTATTTTCCAGTTGGCAGGTGACAGGTTGCTGAGGATGGCACCAGGGGATGGCTACTTGGCTGGCAAGACTGACATCCATTCACTTTTTGACAATACTGTTGTTTTGTAATTCATTTGATTAAGTATTTTGTGAACTTATAAACTAAAATGTATTGCTTAACAACAGTGTTTTAAATGAATGGATGGTTTTTGTTAAAATAATTCCGCTGCTTAATATTATATTATGTATGTTTTATGCTGTGAATGACCAACTGTGAGGTGCCCGGGATCGGGGCCTTACAAGTTGGTATCAGAGCTAAAGTTTAAGTGAAACGGGAAAAATTTTTCAAAATAAACCTTAACTTAAACTGAGAATGGAACGGAAAGAGGGATGTCAGCCCGAGTAGCCATGTGCCATCAGGTATTGTTTTCTTAAAAGTCAACCAGACTTATGTGCGTGTGCTATATGGATTATGTGTTCTTAGTAGATTTAGATACTGATGTAGTCAGGATAGGAAATGCTTGGGGTGTGAAGAGTAAAGTAAGTGGCTAATCACAACTGGCCACTGTAATTAGGGACCTACTATACTTGACATAAACTGAGCTGTTTCCTTGAATGACTGTTTTAGTGTTTGAATCTTATAGTGCATAGGAAAATGGCTGGGAAGAAACCTACAAAAGCTGCTAGAGGTAGAGGTCATCCGCGTACGACTAGGAACAGTACTAAAGCTCCAGAGACGACCCCCGTGAACCTTGAGGTTCCTGATAGGAACGAAGAAACTGAGAATGCGAGCCTGAATGCCTCAGCTAGGGAGGCGATTGCTGATGAGGTACACCAAGTCCTGCAGGCAGTTATGCCATCTGTGGTGACGGATGTTATTCGTGCCGTGAGGAATGAGGAGAGAAAGGAGAAGGAGGATAGGAGAGGGTCAACTGGGAAGGAAAGCAAGGGAGGAGAGGAACGACCGGATCCAAAGATAGTAGTATCTGATGAAGAGGAAGATGATGTGGTAGGGTCCAACCAAGGGATGCAATTACGGGGCATTCCAGAGGTGCAGGCCCCCGACTTTTGACGGGAATGGTAATGCTGCTGCAGCCCACCGTTGGATAAGGGAGATGGAGGCGGTACTTGAGATCAGCAAGTGCCGGGAGGATCAGAAAGTGAAGTTTGCCACCCACTCCTTTACTGACTCAGCACTATGTTGGTGGGACAATATTGTCCAAGCTGAGGGTAGTAGGGCTATAGGCAAGATGAAGTGGCCCGAGTTGAAGAAGCTGGTAATTGAGGAATTCTGTCCTCACAGGGAACTTGATAAGATTGAGAGAGAGTTCCTGCAACTCGAGGCGGGAACCATGAGCCACCAGCAATACACTGCCAAGTTCAATGAGATGGCGAGGCTGGTGCCAGATCAGGTGACACCGGTATCTCGCAAGATTAACCGGTATATACAGGGGCTACCAGCCGATATTCGTAGGCATTTGATTGCTGCATGACCAAACACTTTTAGGTCAGAAGTAGATCTGGCTGGGAGGCTTTATGATGAGAGGGAGGTAGCAGATGCGGAGGTGAAGAAGGCTGGTGGTGGTGACCGAAACTGGAATGGGAAACGGTTCGGGCGTGGTGGCTTTACCCCGAACAACAAAAGGATGAAAACGAATGACCGTAGGGTGGGGTCATCAAGCTCGAGGCCCAAAAGGTGTGGCAAGTGCGGGAAGGAGCATACGGGTGAGTGCAGATTGGGGCTCAACGTGTGTTTCAAGTGTGGGAAGCCGGGCCACATCTCGAGGGACTGTAAAGATTTGAGGTGTTATAAGTGCGGTGAGGCGGGCCACATGAGCAAAGACTGCAGGAAGCAGAGGGTGGAGAGTTCCGGGGCGAAGAAGACGGCCGGGGCGGAAGGGCAGAAGGCAAGTGCCAGAGCTTTCACCATGACCAGAGAGGAGGCTAGGACGGACCCCGATGTCGTGTCAGGTACGTTTCTAGTAAATCAAACTCTTGCTTCTGTGTTATTTGATTCTGGTGCTAGTAGGAGTTTCATTTCTACTACTTTCTGTGCTAAATTGCCTGTTAGTAGTAAATGCATTGATGATCCCTTTGATGTAGAAACTGCTATTGGTAAGTCCACTAAAGTTACTGATGTGATAGAGGACTGTACCATAGAGTTAGAAGGCCATAGGTTTGCTGCTAGATTACATGTGATGCCCCTAGGTGGATTTGATGTAGTGCTAGGGATAGATGGTTGGCAACCTACGAAGCGAATATCGTATGCCGAAAGAAGATGATTAGACTGACGGCATCTGACGGAAGTCTGGTGACAATATACGGTGATCGGGTAACGGTGATTCCGAAGATGATTTCGATGGCGGTGGCGGGGAAGTGCATGAGGCGTGGGTGCAACGCCTACTTATGTTATGTGAAGGATGTGGAAACGCCAACACCACAACTATCCGACGTTCCGGTTGTGTGCGAGTTTCCAGATGTGTTCCCGGAAGACTTATCGGGATTGCCACCTGACCGCGAAATTGAATTTCAAATTGACTTAATACCCGGTGCCCAACCTGTCGCCAAGGCACCGTATCGATTAGCTCCTACGGAGATGAAAGAATTGATGGGGCAACTGCAAGGGTTGCTTGACAAGGGCTTTATTAGACCGAGTATCTCTCCTTGGGGTGCTCCGGTCTTGTTTGTGAAGAAGAAGGACGGTAGCATGAGAATGTGTATCGACTACCGTGAATTGAACAAATTGACAATAAAGAATCGGTATCCGTTACCGAGGATCGATGACTTGTTCGACCAGCTCCAGGGTGCCAGTTGGTTCTCGAGGATAGATCTTCGATCTGGCTACCATCAATTGAAGGTAAAGGAGCAGGACATTCCTAAAACAGCTTTTCGTACGCGTTATGGACACTATGAGTTTCTCGTTATGTCATTTGGTCTAACTAACGCGCCAGCTGCTTTTATGGACTTGATGAACCGAGTGTGTCGGCCAATGTTAGATAAATCAGTGATTGTGTTCATCGATGATATCCTGATTTATTCGAGGAGCGAAGAAGAGCATGCCGGTCACATTCGGGAAGTATTGGAGACTTTGAGAAGGGAGAAACTGTATGCTAAGTTCTCCAAATGTGCTTTCTGGCTACGCGAGTTGCAATTTCTGGGTCACGTGGTAAATGCAGAGGGAATCATGGTAGACCCAGCAAAGGTTGAGGCTGTGATGCAATGGAAATCACCAAAGACGCCATCCGAGATTCGTAGCTTCTTGGGATTGGCGGGCTATTATAGGAGATTTATTCAAGACTTTTCAAAGATAGCCTCACCTTTGACAAAATTGACTCGTAAGGACGTGAAATTCGTGTGGGGTCGAGAGCAGGAGACGGCCTTTGAGGAGTTGAAGACAAGACTAACACAAGCTCCTGTTTTGACTTTGCCCGAGGGGAATGAAGACTTAGTGGTCTATTCAGATGCATCTTATTCCGGGCTAGGTTGCGTGTTGATGCAACGTGGAAGGGTGATCGCCTATGCATCTCGACAACTGAAGACCCACGAAGCCAACTATCCCAAACACGATCTAGAACTAGCTGCGGTGGTTTTTGCGTTGAAGATATGGCGGCACTATCTATACGGGACGAAGTGCACTATCTTCACAGACCACAAAAGCTTGAAGTATTTCTTCGAGCAGAAAGATTTAAACATGAGGCAAAGGCGATGGTTGGAGCTCATAAAGGATTATGACTGCGAAATCCATTACCATCCGGGCAAGGCCAACGTGGTGGCCGATGCCCTTAGCCGAAAAGAAAGGCCTGGGCCGATCCGGGTAAAGGCATATCAGCTAATTATGACCTCAGATGTAATGACTCAGGTTCAGGAGTTTCAAGACGAGGCTTTGAAAGAAGATCGTCTTAACTTCGAAAGGATGAGAGGCCTAGTTACGGAATTGGGTGAGAACACTCTTGGTGTTAAGACCCGATTTGGGCGAATGTGGATTCCTCGATACGGGGATCTACGTGAAAAGATTATGGACGAGGCCCATAAGACCCGATACTCCATTCACCCCGGTGCTACTAAAATGTACCATGATATGAAGAAAGACTATTGGTGGCCGGGTATGAAACGCGACGTAGTGGAGTACGTAAGTAAGTGCTTGACTTGCTTACAAGTGAAGGCGGAACACCAGAAGCCCTACGGGAAGATCCAACCGTTGGATATACCCGAGTGGAAGTGGGAGCACATCACCATGGACTTCATCACGAAGTTACCACGTACCCCAAAAGGGTATGATGCCATATGGGTGGTAGTTGACCGCTTGACAAAGAGTTCCCACTTCCTACCGATCCGCGAAACGTACTCATCTGAAAGATTGGCGGATCTGTTCATCAAGGAAATTGTAGCTCGTCATGGTGTACCGGTGTCTATTGTGTCTGATCGCGACACCCGGTTTACCTCCAAGTTTTGGAAGAGATTTCATGATGCAATGGGGACGAGGCTACACATTAGTACAACATATCACCCTCAGACAGACGGTCAGTCTGAGAGGACGATCCAAACACTCGAAGACATGCTTCGGGCGTGCGTGATCGATTTTGGAGGAAGTTGGGATGACCACCTGCCGTTAGCAGAATTCTCGTACAACAACAGTTATCATGCCAGCATTGGCATGCCACCTTACGAGATGCTATACGGTAGGAGATGTAGGACGCCCGTGTGCTGGGGAGACATTGGGCAGAAAGAGTTAGGAGGTGTTGAGGTGATCGAAGCTACGACTGAGAAGTTGGAAAAGATCAAAGCCTTCATGAAGGCGGCGAAAGGTAGGCAAAAGTCGTATGCTGACAAGAGGCGAAGACCGATAGAGTTCAAGGTTGGCGACCGAGTCATGTTAAAGGTCTCGCCCTGGAAGGGAATCATTAGATTCAGGAAACGAGCTAAGCTAAGCCCGAGATACATAGGACCTTTCCGAATTATCGCACGAGTAGGAGAGGTGACCTATCGACTTGAACTGCCAGATGAGTTAAGTGGAATTCATCCCACATTCCATGTATCTCATCTGACAGTAAGCAAATAAAATATTTTCAAAATAATACATCAACCCAAACAGTATACTTTTTCCCCCAAAACTTTACTGAATACCAAACGTTTGAAAATGGGGCTATGAACTCACCGTGTCTTCCCACTTGAACCTAACAAGACAGTTCACAATGTCAGACAATACTTCAAATATTTTTCTGGTTTTCATTGACTGTAAAAGATTATTAGAAACACCTTTGGGTCTCTAAAAATTCTTAATCATTAATAGTTTGTGATTTATTCCAAACGTTTCAAAAATCACAAAAATAGCTACTGATGTTCAAAAATCACCAAATCTTGTAGAACATAAGTTTGGACAGTTTGTAGCTTCCCATAATTTTGATAACATTAAATTCCCAACAAATTATTTTATATAATTTCCACAATATTCCCAAAATTCATCAAAATACATACTACTATTTAATAAATCCTCAAAAATTCATAGAATTTTTTCCAAAAAGTGAGCAACATCAAATAATTTTTATACCATCCAAATCTTAACAAATTATTTTATGTAAATTTTATAATATTCTCATAAATCGTTAAAAATATCTCCTATTATTCATAAATTCCCAATATTCACAGACGGTTTATTATATAAACCATTCATTATATAATTTCTCAAAGTCCAAATAATAACAGAGGAGTTTCTTTAATTTTCAAAATAATTGAAATATTTAGAAAAAATACTTATACTAATCCAAAAATTATGAAAGTTATACGTTCTTTAGTAACTTATTTAATATCGTATCTGTGATTTTATCAGAATTTATCATTTACTTTAAGTATTTATTAGGATTTATTTACTACAGAACATATAAAATTTCATATCTTAATCATAACAGGGAATAAAATTCTAAAATAATTCCAGGGGCTTTTATACCTGAAAAGAATCATCCTGTGAATTTTTCAGAATTTTCCCGAATTTATTTCTATTTTTTATATTTTCTTCTATAATAAAAATAATCTTTAGGGTTGTCACATTCTCCCCCCGTTAAAAGAATTTCGTCCCGAAATTCAGTGGGATATGCTTTAGAAACTTAAATAAGTATTACCTCTGAACAGGTGAGGATATTTCTTCTTGATCTCATCTTCCCTTTCCCAAGTGTATTCTGGTCCTCTTTTTGCATTCCACTAAATTTTCACTATGGGAATTTTACGTCTTCTTAACTTCTTTATTTCTTTTTCCATAATGGCTATTGGTTCTTCCATAAAATGCAGTTTCTTATCCACCTGTATTTCTTGAATTGGCACTACTAGAGTTTTATTGGTTAAGCATTTCTTGAGATTTGTAACACTCGTAATTTCTTATTAAAGAAATTAAAAGAACAAGATAGAAAGAGAAAGGAAAGAAAACAAAAGTCTACTTTTGTGGAAGGGCCAAAAGTGCCAAATGGGCAAACTTTCTATTAATTTTGATACAAAAGGTGGTATGGTCACCCACTCTTGTTCATATCATCACCATTTTCGGATATTTAGAGAGAGAAAGCAGCAAAGCAAAGAATTCTCGAATTTCTGAAGAAGAATCTGAAAACTAGAAGTTTTTGGTAAGAAATCTCGAGTTTTTGAAGCATTAGATGATTCTAGAACCGTATGTGTGCTTATAAATATGGATTGTGTGTTCGGGTGTTATGGTGTGTGTGTTTTAGGTGTTAGATTAGTTGAGGAGACTCGGGTGAAGAGTGTGAAATTTGAAGAGAACAACAAAGGTGAGTTCTAGACCCCTTCTTACCTGTTTTTAAATGTTTTGGGGCTGGAAATGCATGTAAGTATGTTTTTATAAGTTTGGGTATAATACCCGTATGATATGAATGTATGTATGTTTATGTTTATGTTAGATTTATGTCTAGAATCATGTGTATATGTTTAGTACTAGGCATTTTGATGTTTGGGAATTTGAAATATGAATTAGTCACATGAGCAGGTTACTAAAACGACTAACAAGCCCAAATAGTAGTAATATGCCTGAAATTTGGACTTAGAATAACTTACAAACTAATGAGTCTAATAGTGCTTATACGCCCAGGGACATGCCTTAGAAATATTTTAAGTATGGTCATGAGTCTAAGCAGGTAATGTGTCCAATAGTTCTAAAACGACCAGACTCATAAGTCTGAAAATTTGCTAAGTATGGGGACTTATAAGTTCAACAGGACTCATGAGTCCCACAGTACCCATGAGTCTGAAAACTAAGTAAAAAGGTGAAAAGTCTGAATTCTGGTCGTATGACCAGAAAATATTTTCTAAGTATGGGATGGTACGACCAACAGGGCTAATACGACCAACAGGGCTAATACGACCAACAGGGGTCATACGCCCAGCAGTGCTCATACGCCAGAGCCTGAAATTTTTCTAAGTGTAGTTGATATGTCTGACAGTAGTGAAACGCCTAAGACAGGGCTCATACGCCCAAATACTTTGACTTTTTAACAGACTTTGTCTTGGAGTCTGTGCAGTAGGGTTTCACATGGATGTTGACTTGGACTTTATTGGATGCGAATGATTATGTCTGAATGTATTAATACCCTTTCTTAATATTTTAATTAATGTTATGATTAGGGCTGTGATGGGAATTAATATTAATATGATCATTAATATTATCAGTACTATTATTATTAATATGTTTATTAATAATAATATTGTATGATTCTACGTGTAATGATTATGATCAAGACAGGAATTATTATTATCATTAATAAAGTGGAAGATTAATGGTAATAGAAAGTGGAATGTAAATGAATAAAAGAAAGTCTTGATTGATAATGGGTGAGCAACTTGGTGTTGCAAAAGCCCGCAGAAGGCTTACAATCTTTGAGATTGATAATGGGTGAGCAACTTGGTGTTGCAAAAGCCCGCAGAAGGCTTACAATCTTTGAGATTGATAATGGGTGAGCAACTTGGTGTTGCAAAAGCCCGCAGAAGGCTTGCAATCCTTGAGATTGCTAATGGGTGAGCAACTTGGTGTTGCAAAAGCCCGCAGAAGCCTTGCAATCCTTGAGATTGCTAATGGGTGAGCAACTTGGTGTTGCAAAAGCCCGCAGAAGCCTTGCAATCCTTGAGATTGCTAATGGGTGAGCAACTTGGTGTTGCAAAAGCCCGCAGAAGACTTGCAATCCTTGAGATTGCTAATGGGTGAGCAACTTGGCGTTGCAAAAGCCCGCAGAAGACTTACAACCTGTAAGGTTGGAAATGGGTGAGTGACTCGGTGTCACAACAGACCCAAAAGTCTTGAGATCCTTGAGGTCGTTAATGGTTGAGCAACTATGTGTTGCAAAAGACCGGGAGAAGAATGATAAAAGTACGAATTGAACGATGGTGAAGATAATAAAAATATTACCTATGTGTACGTACGATGTATGATCACCTAAGAAGATGAGGAACGGTTTTGAATGAAAAATAAAGTATTTTAATTATAAAACTAGAACTCACTCAGCAACGCTGACTTTTATGTATTTTCCAGTTGGCAGGTGACAGGTTGCTGAGGATGGCACCAGGGGATGGCTACTTGGCGGGCAAGACTGACATCCATTCACTTTTTGACAATACTGTTGTTTTGTAATTCATTTGATTAAGTATTTTGTGAACTTATAAACTAAAATGTATTGCTTAACAACAGTGTTTTAAATGAATGGATGGTTTTTGTTAAAATAATTCCGCTGCTTAATATTATATTATGTATGTTTTATGCTGTGAATGACCAACTGTGAGGTGCCCGGGATCGGGGCCTTACAAGATTGGACATATGAAATGTGTTGTGTACTTCACTTAATTCCTGTGGTAATTCCAACTTATATGCTACAGGACCAATTCTATCAATAATCTTGAATGGACCAATGTACCTAGGATTCAGCTTACTGGATTTTCCAAATCGAAAGATACCTTTAGAAGGTGATATTTTCAGATAGACTCTGTCTCCAATTTGAAATTCTAATGGTTTCCTCCATTTGTCTGCATAGCTTTTCTGTCGATCACGAGCTATTTTCAACCTGTTTTAATCTCAGTGATCTTATCTGTAGTTTCTTGGATTAGTTCAGGACCTGTGAGTTGTCTATCTCCTATTTCATTCCAGCATAAAGGTGATCTACATTTCTTCCATATAAGGATTCAAATGGTGCTAATCCAATGCTAGAGTGATAACTATTATTGTATGAAAATTCTATTAAAGGCAAATGACTATCCCAATTTCCACCAAAGTCTATAGCATAAGCCCTTAACATATCCTCCAAAGTTTGTATTGTTCTTTCACTCTGTCCATCAGTTTGTGGATGATAAGCTGTACTTAAGTTTATTTGAGTCCCTAAAGCTCTTTGTAAAGTTTGCCAGAACCTGGAAGTAAATCTACTATCTCTATCTGATATAATAGATACAGGTATTCCATGTCTAGATACAATTTCTTTAATGTAGATTCTTGCTAATCTCTCAATCTTGTAATCTTCACGGATAGGAAAGAAATGAGCAGACTTAGTTAGTCTATCGATTATAACCCAAATTGTGTCGTATCCATTTCTGGTCCTGGGTAACTTAGTTATGAAATCCATTGTAATTTGATCCCATTTCCATTCTGGGATTTCTAGTTGTTGCAAATATCCTGAAGGTTTCTGATACTCAGCTTTTATTCTTGAGCAGACATCACACTGTTCCACAAATTCTCCAACTGATCTTTTCATGCCCGGCCACCAGTATTGACTTTTTAAATCTTTGTACATTTTATTGTTTCCTGGGTGCACAGAGTATCTTGACTTATGAGCTTCTTGCAAAACAGTTGTTCTAATTAGGTTGTTGTCCGGTATCCAGATTCTTCCGTTGAATTTCAGAATTCCATCTGCTTCTTCTTTCAAGTCTTTTCTTTGTCCTTTTAGTTTCAGTAGATCTTGTTGTTGAGCTTCCCGGATTTGTCTTAACAGATCTGAACGTAGTTCCATTTTCATTGCTCGTATCCTTAGAGGTTTTGTTCTTTCTTTTCTACTTAAAGCATCAGCTACTACATTGGCTTTTCCTGGGTGATACTTAATTTCACAGTCGTAATCACTTAGTAACTCTACCCATCTTCTTTGCCTCATATTTAACATCTTCTGATCAAAGATGTGTTGTAAACTTTTGTGGTCCGTATATATTATACACTTAGTTCCATATAAGTAATGCCTCCAAATCTTTAGTGCAAATATTACAGCTCCTAATTCTAGATCATGGGTGGTGTAATTCTTTTCACTACCTCTAAGTTGTCTAGATGCATATGCAATCACTTTATCTTTCTGCATTAAAACACATCCAAAGCCTTGACGAGAGGCATCACAATAGACTATGAAGTTATTAGTTCCTTCGGGTAAAGCTAACATAGGTGCACTACATAATTTATCCTTAAGAAGTTCAAAGGCCTCATTCTGTTTTTCTCCCCATATATACTTTTTATCTTTCTGAGTCAATTCTGTCAACGGTTGAGCTATTCTTGAGATGTTTTCTATAAATCTCCTGTAGTATCATGCTAAACCTAAAAATTGACGTATTTCTGTCGGAGTTTTGGAATTTCCCATTTCTTAACTGCTTCTATTTTTGCTGGATCAACCTGAATTCCATTTGGTTGACTATGTGCCCAAGGAATTGTACTTCTCTTTTCCAAAATTCACATTTGGAAAATTTTGCATATAACTTTTCTTTTCGTAACAGTTCCAAGGTTAACCTGAGGTGTTGTTCGTGGTCTTCCTTACTCTTAGAATAGATTAGAATGTCATCAATGAAGACTATAACAAATTTATCTAGGTAAGGTTTACACACTCTATTCATTAGATCCATAAATACTACCGGAGCATTGGTTAACCCAAATGGCATCATAAGGAATTCATAGTGACCATATCTAGTTCTAAATGCAGTCTTAGAATTGTCATCTTCTTGTACTCTTAATTGATGATATCCAGATCTTAAGTCTATTTTTGAAAAATAACTGGATCCCTGTAGTTGGTCAAACAATCATCAATTCTAGGGAGTGGATACCTATTCTTTATGGTAACCTTATTAAGTCCCCTATAATCAATACACATTCTAAAGGTTCCATCCTTCTTTTTAACAAATAGGACCGGTGCTCCCAAGGGGATACACTAGGACGTATGAATCCTTTATCTAACAATTCCTGTAACTGAGTCATAAGTTCTTTCATCTCAGTTGGTGCTAAATGATAAGGTGCTTTGGCAATAGGGGTTGTTCCCAGTATCAATTCTATTTTAAATTCTACCTGACGAGGGGGTGGTAATCCAGGTAGTTCATCAGAAAAAATATCAGCATATTCATTTACAACAGGAACACTCCCAAATTTTCCTTATCAAGTTTTGTATCAACAATATGAGCCAAGAATGCTAAACAATTCTGGTTGAGATATTTTCGTGCTTTTTCACAAGTAATCAGTTTCACAGTATTATTTGGCCTATCACCATAAATGCAGAGAGTTTTGTTTTCCTTAGTCAAAGGAACCTTAATCATTTTCTTATCACAAATGATTTCAACATGATTTGTACTCAATCAATCCATTCCTACTACGATATCAAATCCTCCTAACTTAATAGGTATCAGATTTATATCAAAACAGTATTCATCTAAATTTAAGATGCAATTAGGAATGATTTCATCAGCTTCAATTATCTTACCATCAGCTAATTATATCACATATGTGTCACGTAATTTCTCAGATGTTAAACTAAGTAGTGGTCTAAAAGTATGTGAAATAAAACTACGAGTTGCTCCTGTATCAAATAATACTTTAGCGTACTGATTGTTGATAAGGCACGTACCCGTAACTACTTCTGGTTCATGACGAGCTTCATCAGCTTGTATCACAAAGCTTTTCCCCGAGGGTTGTTTTGGTTAGCCGGAGTTTTACCCTTTCGTTGTGGACATTCGTTCCGGAAATGATTTTCACTTCCACATTGAAAGCAGACTGTCTTTGTGCTGGTAGGGTTTTTGCAGTCTCGGGAAACATGTCCCTTCCTTTTACATTTATAACACACCACTGTCATACAGTTTCCTGTATGATATCTCTGACAGATATTGCACTGTGGTGGTTTTTCTACTTTCTTTCCTTGAGTTGTTCCCAAAAAGTTCCTTGGTGGAGGTCGGGCTACTCTTTTCTGGGAACTTTCTCCAAATCTTTTCCAGGGTGATTTTCAGTCCATTTCCTTTTCTCTCCTACCTGTTGATGACCTAATGATCCATTCCTGATCATTTCATCTGTCAGACTTCCTGACAAGATTACTGCTTCCTGGAAGGTTTTGGTTCTAGCAGATTTCACTAGTCCTCTTATTTATGGCACTAGTCCCTAAATATACCTTCCTATTCTTTTTATTCCGGGGTTATCAAATGTGGTACTAATCTAGATAATTCATTATACCTATCAGTATATTCCCGGTGTGCAGACCCTTTCATTTCTAGTGCTAAGAATTCAGCCTCTAGTTTTTCTATGTCATTGTAAGGGCAATATTTTTCTATCACTAGATTTCTAAATTCTTCCCAACTCAGCTTATTCACAACATTTCTACCCCTAGTATGTACCTCCATTTTCTACCAGGATTGTGCTTCTCCTTTAAGGGAATGGGAAGCAAACAGTGTCTTGAAGTTTTCAGCACAGTTGCTGATTTCCAGGACTCCTTCCATGTCATCTAGCCATCTCAAAGCTTGTACTGCTCCACCTTTTCCATCAAATTCCTGAGGTCTACAGGACATAAAAGTTTTGTAGGAGCATCCCTTTGAAATCCATTTAGAATCTCTTCTTCCTGTCTTTCTTCTATATTCATATTTTCAGGCCCTGCTGGTGGGTTTGAGGTAGTTCCAATATTCAGATTTTGCTGAAGTTGGGTAATTAGGGTAGGTAGGGTAGCTTCCAGTTGTTGGGCTACTATCTGAGATATCCTATCATTCTCAGTTGTATCAGGGTTCACGGGTGTTTCTTCCCCAAGTCTGATCCTGGGTCGTCCCACTCGAGCTGTTCTCCTGACAGACTGAGTGTTTCTTTTTGGCGGCATGATTCACTATAGTGAATTTTAAAGTTAGTATTGCAAATAAATATCTTAACACAAAAATTATTTAACACAAATCAAATAAACATGTTGTCACAAAAGTACACATAATAATTAAGCTCTTATTTCTTTTATTTAAAGAGTTAGACTATAAACTTTCAGTTTCTGCTAAACCATTTCCAGATCTTGGTGAAGATACTTTTCTTGGGTGTCTGAGCTTTTTAATATCTTTCTGAATTTTCCAGATTCCCGGCTGTATTTTCTTAAGTTTCTTAAAAGTCCGTCGGGCTGTCTTCACCTGATCCAACTTTGGCTTAATAATTCTATCTTCATCTTTGGGAAAATCAGGAGGATGTCTTTCTAGATCCTCAGATTGCTTAGCTTTAAGTTTGTGCCCACATAATATCTTTTTCCTAGGAGTCTTAATTGTATATCCTCCCACGTGTACTGGTGCACGTCTAACATAAAATTTTGTCTTATTCTCCATTTCTGTTGGGGTAACATCCATAGCCTGTTGGGTTTCTGGTTCAGGTGTTATTTCTTTAGGGCTGCTATAGTATGGATCTTCTGAAGGATCGGTTTCATAACGGTAACTATCTGAATTCATACTGCACAATTTCTTAACAATATTTCACAAAAAGAGTTAGTCAAATACTCATTAAAGCTTTGGTTAGAATCTTAATCATGAAATTTCACATAGTTTACATAAATTCACACAAAATCATAAAATATATTTTGAGCTTATGGTTATAGTCTAGTTATTTACTTAAAATAACTAATTTCTCTATAACCAATGGCTCTGATACCAACCTGTCACATCCCGGCGGAAGCGTGAACGATACGGGTGGAATGTGACTAGCTTTTATCAGAGTGCATTGTTTACAGTGAAATAAACACAGTTATAATATAAGAAACATAACACAGACATGCTTTTATTAATACTAGAGGAATTACATCTTTTTACATATTTTACCAAAATTAGATGTAATTAGTTACAACTAGTTACAGCATGTCTTAAAACCTATGAAAATGTGCGTCTACGTACACACTTCCGTCAACGATGTCGACGGTCAGTGTTACGCAGACCCGTCCTACAACGTCGCCCAACCATCATGAACCTCAAAGCTGAAATCAAAGGTGTACTTATTTCCTGAAAAAGTACACTTAAACCAGTCAACAAAAATGTTGGTGAGAACATAGCTTTAATCCAGACAAAATATTTTGTTGATGTATCAATTACAACCAAACCTGCTCACAACATAATCATACTGTCATGAAATAATCATAAAATCAGATAATATTACATCCTAACCCCCATTCGGTTAGATGCAGGAAAATAATAGCAACCCTCATCCGGTTGGTACAAATATTCTCCTAAGTAGCGCTACCAATATTATTGACCGGTTCCTCATTCGAACTAATGGTTGTGTCGCAAATGACAGTAAGCAAATAAAAATATTTTCAAAATAATACATCAACCCAAACAGTATACTTTTTCCCCCAAAACTTTACTGAATACCAAACGGTTGAAAATGGGGCTATGAACTCACCGTATCTTCCACTTGAACCTAACAAGACAGTTCACAGTGTCAGACAATACTTCAAATATTTTCTAGTTTTCATTGACTGTAAAAGATTATTAGAAACACTTTGGGTCTCTAAAAATTCTTAATCATTAATAGTTTGTGATTTATTTCAAACTTCTCAAAAATCAAAAAAATAGCTACTGATGTCCAAAAATCACCAAATCTTGTAGAACATAGTTTGGATAGTTTGTAGCTTCCCATAATTTTCATAATATTAAATTCCCAATAGATTATTTTATATAATTTCCACAATATTCCCAAAATTCATCAAAATACATACTGCTATTCAATAAATCCTCAAAAATTCATAGAATTTTTCCAAAAAGTCAGTAACATCAAATAATTTTTATAGCATCCAAATCTTAACAAATTATTTTATTTAAATTTTAAAATATTTCATAAATAGTTAAAAATATCTCCTGTTATTCATAATTCCCAATATTTCACAGAAAGTTTATTATATAATAACATTCATCATATAATTTTATCAAAGTCCAAATAATAACAGATAAATTTCTTTAATTTTCAAATAATTGAAATATTTAGAAAAAATACTTATACTGATCCAAAAATTATGAAAGTTATATTTTATTTATTAAATTATTTAATATTGTATCTGTGATTTTATCAGAATTTATCATTACTTTAAGTATTTATTAGGATTATTTACTACAGAACATATAAAATTTCATATCTTATCATAACAAGGAATAAAATTCTGAAATAATTTCAGAGGCTTTTATACCTTAAAAGAATCATCCTGTGAATTTTCAGAATTTTCCGAATTTATTTCTATTTTTTATATTTTCTTCTATTTTCCATTATAAAATAATTTATATAAATATTTCACTTATAAAAACTTTATCAAATCTCCAGTTTAATATTTCAGTATATTAGTGAGAATATTTCAATATTATTTCCACAATTGCTTTCATTTAATATTTATTTGATTTTTCTTAATTATTTATGAGATAAATCTTGAAATTTCAAAATATATCTTTTTAACCATAAGTTTCTGAGTTTTTGGCAATCATTACTTATGATACATGAATCAAGGCTTTAAAAATTGGTTTGGTGTTTGAACACCAATTAATATGTATATATATAGGTTTTGTAACATATATGTAACAAAATTTATTTTGTACCTTGTGATGATGATCTTATTGGTATCTTAGCTTCTTGAATTCGAGGACAGGACTGTAGAGATCGTGGGTGATGTTAGTAAGTGCTGGTGGTGCGTGGTTTGTGGTTGTTTGGTGTTAAGGTTGTCGGGTGTTGTTGTTGGTGATGTTTGTGATGTTGGTGAAGGAACCACCAAATATAGAGGAACAGGAGGATGATGTCAAGTGTAGTGAGGATGGAGCTTGATTGTGGTCGCTGGTTGTTGGTGTAGAAGTTGAGAGGGGTGGCGAAGGTGGTGGTTGGTTGATGTTGTGATCGGGACCGAGAGAGAGAGATGAAGAATTTGAAAGTGAGTTTGGTTGTGAAGTGTTTGTGGTTGTAAGGAGTCTCAAGACTTCTTATGGTGTATAAAGAATATTTTTGACATTTATGGCTTTCACACCTAGCTTAGGTGAGTCAAGCTCCTAGGGTGGGAAGGTGGCGGTTTGGGGAGTCCTTGGTGTTCCTAAATCACTGAGAGAATGCCACCTAGTTCCTTTAAACAATGACTTAGGTGATGTGTTGGCGGTTTGTGGTGTGTAAAAGCAAGAAACCGGGAGTAGGGTTGGCGGTTGGTGAGGTGCATGCATGGAACCGAGGGGTGCTAGGGGATTGCAAGGTAGATAGTTATGGTGATAGGTGGCAAATGATGGTAAGTTTAGGTGTGAATGGAATGTTTAGGGAGGTGTGATAGATCTTGACTTTTGAAGGCTAGGTGTAGGGTGGTGGATGCAAGGAAACCCAAGGGAGGGTGGTTTCGGGTGATGATGGCTCGAGTGGTGTAAAGTGGTGGTTTAGGTGGGTATGTTTTGGGTTATTAGTTTTAGAGTTTTAGTGTTTAGGTTTTTGATTTAGTTTAGTTGAATTTTTATTGTGTAGAATATATATATATATATATATATATATATTATTCCGAACATATATATATAAGTGAGGTTATATGCATACATATCAACATATATATATTGGTATTCCAGCGTTGTCCATGTACATGTAGATGTATATGTTCAAATCTTGTATATAATACCCGTATGTGTGGATTTGGCACCTAACATACATGCACACATAATTAATTATTTATATATGCATGCATCACCATGCATATGTATTTTCATAACATATACATACTAAAATAATATTATTGTGGCTCGTAACGTAATATAATAAAAATAATTTTTATGGTTGTCACAGATTTGATCCAAATTGATCCCGATTTTGAATCTGTTAATGATTATAATCATGGGGCTTTTGTTCCCCATGATGAATCGAGTTCGTTGGTATGTTCAATTACCTGAATTGATTCGAGGTGATACTCAGATTACACGAAGAACAAGCCGCGACAGGGTGATGATCAATCTGTGTTTGTGTGTGTTTTCAGATGGGTTTGAGTGTATAGACAGATTAGGAATGATTATATAGCCGATCTTGTTCGATTAATTTGAATAAAATAGAGTGTTATTGCGATTTAGAATCTGTAAAGTAGCCGAAAGTCGAATGGGTCGGTTTGGGATCGATAGCAACTCAGATTTTCAAATTAAAGTGGGGTCAGGTGTTTGATTTTTGTTCACGAATTTTTGGGACCGGTTTCGTATTTTATAATCGAGTATAGAAGGGTTTTAGGGTCGCCGGAGTTCGGCCGGAGGTCGCCGAATGGTGCCGGAAAACCGAGGGGATCGGGGGTTGGGTTTCAGAAATTACAGAAATGGTCCCTGCGGTTTATTTGTTATCATTTTATATTTTAAAGTTTTAATTTTCAAGTTTCACAAATTACACATTCACCCCCTGAACTTTATTATTCTTATTATTATTTTTCAAATTTAATAAACTTTTATAAATACTATTATTATTATTATTGTTATTATTAACAATATTATTATTATTATTATTATTATTATTAAAGGAAATATAAAATCCAAAAGTGTAAAATCACATAAATAATAATCATGAATTTTCCGGGTTGTCACATGAACAACTTGGAGTACATGCGATTACATGCATGTTGGAAACAATGCATGCAAGAAGAAGCTGCATTCATTCATGTGAAAGAAAGCAACTCGCATGCATGCGAATATGCATGCATGCGAATGTCAGAAAGGCAAGCGAGTCGCATATACATGCAAACAGTGATGCGAAAGGTATACAAATTGCATCCATGCGAAAGGCAGGCAGGCGATTCGCATATGCATGCGAGATAAGGATGTGAAAGGGATCCTTTTCGCATGCATGCGAAAAGTGTGGTTGAATCACATGCATGCGAATTGTTTGCATTATGATAATATGCGCATGCGAGCTCGTTGAAGGTGTGCAACATTTTCACAACCGAGAGAGCTTCAAACTTAGTGTGTGTTTTATTCGCTCATTTGAGCAGATCACGTTGTGTGATTTTCCACTTCGGGTGAGATCGATCTTGTATCGATTATCATTGTAATCATTTGACATCATGTATACTTTGAATTACAATGATTTTGTGCTTAATATCTTGTTCTCTCTCGTTGATACGATTAGAGTACGCACCCTCTTCGCAGTTTATCAAGTGCAACTATCAACGAAGTGAGATCGATCGGATCCTAGACTTTACATTTGGTATCAGAGCAAGGTTTGCTCTTGATACAACGGATCATTATTCCGCGATCTTCCTTCCGTTCGAGGACGTTAAACAAGTTGAAAGTTTATCCGGTTTCATCAAAGTTCAATCCGAAACCAAGACACACACACAAGTTCTCTCAAAACAGAAACAGATTGCATGATCTTGTGATGTGTTGAAGCTCAACAGTTGTTTCATCAGTCCGCTACTACGAGAACCTTCGTGAAAAGGTTTGTTGAAGATTGAAGAACTCAAACAATAGCATAATCCAAGGGGGAGATTGTAAGGATCAAAATTTTGGATTACACTATAGTTTAGAGATGAACAACTTGGAGTACATGCGATTACATGCATGTTGGAAACAATGCATGCAGAAGAAGCTGCATTCATTCATGTGAAAGAAAGCAACTCGCATGCATGAAATATGCATGCATGCGAATGGCAGAAAGGCAAGCGTTCGCATATACATGCAAAACAGTGATGCGAAAGGTATACAAATTGCATCCATGCGAAAGGCAGGCAGGCGATTCGCATATGCATGCGAGATAAGGATGCGAAAGGGATCCTTTTCGCATGCATGCGAAAAGTGTGGTTGGAATCACATGCATGCGAATTGTTCAATGCATGTATATATATGCGCATGCGAGCTCAGTTGAAGGTGTGCAACATTTCACAACCGAGAGAGCTTCGAACTTAGTGTGTGTTTTATTCGCTCATTTGAACAGATCACGTTGTGATTTTTTCCACCTTTGGGTGAGATCGATCTTGTATCGATTATCATTGTAATCATTGACATCATGTAACATTTGAATTACAATGATTTTATGCTTAACATCTTGTTCTCTCGGTTGATACGATTAGAGTACGCACCCGTCTTTCGCAGTTTATCAAGTGCAACTATCAAACGAAGTGAGATCGATCGATCCTGACTTTACATTCTCTTAAATGTAAATTTTGAAATGGGTGGTTGTGAATTTGATTGATGTGATGGTTACTTTTTGGGCACCCAGTCCTGTGTACTTAGTACTTCAAGACCCATGTAAATTACATACATGCCCTTTAAATGGATAGTCAAACCTGCAACCTTTAATAGTTAATAACAATATTTCTGACCCTTAGATCAAGATTGCTTTAGAGATCAATGGTTCACATAGAGTTAAAGTGTTTTGACAAAAACAATGGGTTCTCATTATAACCTCATCCTATATATATATATATATATATATATATATATATATAATATTATATATAATATATATGCATCAGAGGGGGGTAAGAAGGTTTGGTGTCAACAATAGAGAATATACACCAACATATAATTAAAACATTGAAAACATACACATAATACTTACAGTATGATACAGCAGATAGTATGATACAGCAGATCTTAGTAGTTAGCACAGCGGATGAGCGGATGGTAGAGTATATGCACAGCGATGATATGATTATTTTTGGGTTTTTTGGTTTTTTGATTTTTTGGATTTTTAACTAAGGATTTAATATGAGTACGGGATATGAAGCTTGTATAAGGATTTAGACTAAGGAGTTGAGGAGGGTTAGTGTGCCATGAGAGTATGAGAACTGAAGATTTTTTGAAATCTCTTGTGTTCTTCGTGTTTCGTTTTACAATGAATTCTTCAGCCTTATATAGGCGAAGTCTCAAACAGTATTTACAATAATTTAATGAAAAGAAAAAAAGAACGGCTCAAAATGAGTCGTACAAAGCGAATCAATAATTACAGATAATTACCAAACATATCGAGTCCCTCAATTATTTTCGTCCTTCGTCACTGCCTGCGTCATCTTCTAGAACCTTGTAATTAACGTCATGGCATGCGTCATTTGAATAGAGAACTCGTTTTGTTTTATATCCTCTAGCTGTTTATCCTGTTAGAAGTCCCTGTGAGTGCTGTCAATTGACTGTGGGCTTGAGCAGTCACCGTGATCTGCTTCGTGTCTTCTAAGTTGATTATGTGTCTAAGCTGAAGTGTATCGCCTTCCCCTGCAAAGGCAATAGCATGCGCCGCTTGTTTTTGCATAAACCTGTATATAGTGTCCTTCCCAATAAATTGTATTGTTGCCATGGGAAGAAATCAGGAATTTCTGGAGTTTCCTGATAATTTTAATAACTGCTGTAGATCACTGGTAGGTTTTTGTCGGCTGTTGATTGAGCCATTTTAGGGCGGCAAAATCAATGTCTGTCTTTGTCATACATGTTCGTAGATAGTTTTGTTGTAATGTTATGATCAATGAAGATCCTTTTTCTGGCGGGTCTGTAAGTGTAAGAATCTGTAAAGGGAATGATGCAATAATCTTGCATCCATTGGTTGGTAACACAGCTCGTGCTGCTATATTCCCTGCTGTTAAAATTATTTTTTCTCCAAGTTTTAAGGAGATCTTCTGTTCTTTTGTTGAGCTTGACTTCTAGGTAATCAATCATACCGTGATGGTAGAATTGGATTATCTGTTCGTCAGTTAACTGTGTAGGATGAAAGACTTGCAGTAACATAGTCCTGTACCGTTGCCGCTTCATCTGTTCTTCTACTATACTCAATCCTTTATTTTCACTATCCATGTGAAATGCAAGATCCAGTAATTGGTGTTGAGATTGTAGAGAATCAAAGGAATTGCTCACAGACTTTTTGTGAAACAATCCACTCAAATTCTGAGAATCTATCTGTCACCCCCGGCTTCAGTTGTCGATGCCAAGTTGTCAAGAATCCTGTTCGTAAAGGATTCAAAAGTCCTGTATATCTCTGTATTTTTTTTTTCTTCTTCTCGAGTCTTTGTAATAACTGTGTATTTTTTTGCCTCGAGTAATGCAATTTTTGTTTGAGAATTTCATTCTCTAATTTTATGTGTATAAACTGTGTATCTTTTCCTTTCTTTATAAGCTGTTCTTGTAGATCAGTAATCATTGCTCTTGAGCTTTGATAATTGTTCTGGATGTGTATTTGCTATTTCAGCAAATGTTTTGACCTCTTCGGGTTCAATGTAAAAACTTTACCCCAAAATGTTCCCTTGCAGTTTCGATAGCTTGTTGAAAGCTCTCAAAACCTTTATAAATTGGATTGGGGCATTGTATGTATTTTGCAACAGTTTCCCATTTATTGAAAATACCGATTTTTGTACCTCGAAAATGACATAATGTGTAACTTTGGTTTATGTCTTTTTTCAGGTGTTGTCATGCGCTGTTCAGAGAATACATACTAAGAGCATTCAAAACTTGTGTTTTAAAATTTGAGGCTTGTGGCATGTTTGAATATGCCAAGATTATCAAGTAAACACTGTTGTTTTTTCTGTTAATGTTATTCCTCCTATAGGTCTAAACTTTTTATTGGTGTCAATACATTTTTGGAGAGAGTATATTCCTCCAATACAATGTTTAAATTTTGTGTATTCTGTGTTGTAGTAAACGTCCTTTGTGTATTCTGTATATTTTTTTGGACGAGTTTCTATTGGGTTGTAGTATCGTGATACTTCCCTAATACCTGTAATCGATGCTGGAAGTTGTCTGTAACTTTTGATCGATTCTGTATATAACTGTTGAATCTCTCTCTGTTTCTTCATTAGAAGTCATTGAAGATTTTTTATTCTGTATAGGCTGTATAAGGATTCCTTTGCCTTTAGCGTTCTTCCTTTCCATCTGCAATGAACCACTTATTTATATTTCTAGATAACATATCTGCTATCCCATTGTTTTTTCCCTTTAATATGTTCAAAATTTATAAAATATCCTTGTATTATGTTTTGTAGATTTACCCATCGTGTCCTGTTCATCTTTTTACTTTGATCATTTTTAATAAATTTAACTATTGCTTCACAATCCGTTCGAACTGTGAATTCTTTATGTAAAATATTTTAAATTTTTCGAGGGAATAATTATTTGTATCAAAATATTTTGTAATTATTTTTATTTTGAAAATTTCCGCTTGTATAAGCACACATTTTTTTCTTCATTTTTTGGACTGTATTTATTTGGTTTACATAGAAGGACTGCTCCCCATCCTTCTTTACACCCATCTGTTTTTACTATTATATAGTCTGTTACTAATGGTAATTCTAATGGTTTAATATTTTAACCATATTTTTTATTTCTTTTACTATCTTTATGTCTTCACTGTTAAAATACCTTTGTCCATTTTTGTTGTCTTACTGTATAATGGTCCTACTAATTTTGATAAATTGGGTATAAACTTTCTAGCGTAATTTACCAATCCTAAAAAGGCTTGTATTTGTTTAAGATTTTCAAATTTTTCAGGAAAATCTAAAATTTTTGTAGATATTGTGGCTGTAATTCTATTTTACCATTTCCCAATTCTAACCCAAGAAAAAAGATTTTTCTTTTAAATAACTCCATTTCTTTTTAGAAACTACTATACCGTTCCTTTTGATTTCATTGAATACTTCTTGTAAATGCTGTTCATGTTCCTGCACAGTGTTACTGGCTACCAATATCATCAATATATACTAGACAAAAATCATATTTTAAAAATATACTGTCCATAAATCTTTGAAAAATAGAAGGTGCATTTTTAAACCGAAACTTAGTACATTCCATTCGTATTGCCCTTCTGAACATGTAAAAGCTGTCCATGGTTTAAAGCTTTCTTTCAGTTTTAATTGATTGTATCCTGATTTTATGTCAAATTTTGAGAATACTTTCCTTTGTTGTATTAGACTTAATAAGCTGTCTTTGTTGGGAATATTATACACATCGTCTATTGTATTATCATTTAATCTTTTGTAATTAAAACTATCCTAGCTTTTCCTCTTTTTATTTCACTGTGATTTCTTACTATAAAAGCTGTTGTTCTATGAGGACTTTCTGATTTTCTAATTATCCTTGTGATATCATCTCAGGGATTTGCTTTCTAAATTCTCCTTTGTCTAATGGGCTGTATTCTATATTACTTGTTCTTATGGTAATATCTGGTGTTTTAATTTAAATTTACAAACATATTGCACTTTTGATTTTGTTATATCTTCTCCTATTAATCCTATCTTTTCAAGGTGTAGAATCATAGGATGATTTAAACTTTTAGTTATGTCTCTTCCTTTTTCTAACTCATGATTAAAAATTCTGTTAACAATTTCATACTTTCATTTTCTATAAATTCTGTTCTAAGTGTATGTGGTTTTAAAAAATCTAAATTACCTTGTCCACCATGCTTCTGCGCAATCTCTGATGTATAATTATACCGTAATGTTGGAATAGTGTAAATATTTTTACTAAAAGTAATAAAATGTCTTGTTAATGTAAGTGCTCCATGGTTATTAAATAAGAAATTTAACCCAAGAACAAAGTCTTTTGATTTTATATATTCAGGTTAATGTTTATTTGTGGCATAGGGTATTTATACTATAATTTTTTTGAAAAGTCTAAAAACTGTATTGCAATTGGTCGTAAACAATGTGTTACTGATATTAACCTGTCTTCTATTGTTCTGCTTTATATTTATATGGTAATTTTTCATGATATTCTTTTGGTGCTAAGTTATGTGATATTACACTCGTAGTTGCTCCTGTATCTACTAATCCTGTTACATCTATAAACTTGTTTTGATCTAACCATATTCTACACTGTATTACACTGTATTTTATCATGTTCATTGAACTTGTGTCTGTATATATGTAGACTCATTATTTCTACTGACATTTTACTAATTTCTTGAGTTGTTTCTTCTTTTATTAGATTTTCTAATTTACTTTCTAACTCTTTAATTTTTAGTGTATGTAATTCTACTATTATTTCTAATTTTTTCTAGTTTTTCTATAGTTACCTTTAAATCTTCTATTTTCCTATTGCCTGTGGATGTACTTATTTCTATATTGTATAATTTTTTAATACAAATGTAACATATTTCTTTAAAACATGTATTACATTGATACCTTTTTTCTATACTAGGGAATAATCCACAATTATAGCATTTTATATAATTGTTTCCTCTATTATGTATCCATTGATGTTCACATTCTTCTTCTGTATTCATGTATGTATATGTTACTTTTGCTATTGGTTTTTTGTCTTCACTAAATATACTGTAAATTGACTCATTATCTGAATCATCTGTTTGTATAGCCTCTATTTCATAATCATTAACTGTTCTATTAGGTTAGTTCTTTCTTCTATTTTTTATTTTTGTTTGGACATTTATTTGCTAAGTGTTTTGTCATCACCGCATATAAAACATCTACATTTTCTAGTTTGAGGTTTTTTAACATATTTTTTTATTATAATTAGATTTGTAATTCGTTATTGTATGTTGTACTTTTCCTAATGTTTTTCTTTTTCTCATAAAAACCATAGGCTTGTGGTGTGTATATAGCTGTTTTACAAAATGCATACGAATTCTTTTTAATTGTTCCTGTAATGCTACTTCTTTACATTTTTCTTCTAGTATACCAAATGTATAGGTTATCCTAGGTCCTATTCCTAGATTTTGTGTATTACCATAGTTTGTTTCCATGTGAGTATTTCATCTCCCCATAATTGTGGTTTTTGCTGTTCTAATAATAACATATTTCCACTGTATAGTTGACCTATCGGTAATCTTTTACCTGTTCCTTTATATGTAGACTGTTGTTGATAATTAACGGAAGGACTTGTCCAAGGTTCTCTTCCATATATTTCATTTGTTTCACTTGTTTTTCGTATATAAAATTCGTGGTCGTTTTTTACTTTCCTCTTCATCTGCCATAAATATATTTTCTTTTTTATAAAATTTCTGATATCATTGTTTTCTTGCATAATACTTTCTACTAAGGGCAGATTATAGTATTCTTGTAAGGTTTTATAACTTTCCTCGTAAGTCATACCTAACTCTGTCATACAGTCTATTATCATGTCGTCTATTCTTCGTGTATGTTTAATTCTGTAAATTTTTTATCTATTATTTGTTCTATTGTTTTAGTAACATTTTCGCTTTTAAAACCTGTATCTATTTCTTCCTCTTCTTCTATCAAAGTATAATCCATATGTTCCTGTTCAAATTTTAACCATTCTGTATTTATTTCTTCTATATCCTCTGTTTCTGTATCGTATATTGGTTCGTCTTCTATAATATTCATGTAACTAAATTCTTTATTATCCTCATCATTTTCCTTTATATTATCGTTTTCCTTAAGTCTACAAATCTTATACTTTGTTGACCATCTGCTTTTTCATATATGACACTTTTCTTAGGTACTAATACTGTATTGTCATTTTCCTGTAGAGTATCTAAATTCCATTCTAATCCAGCTAGCTGTTCTGGATCTATCTTAATTGGATCTATCATTTTAATTGACTTTGAAGCCATTGTTTGTACTATACCTTCTATATTTACTTTGTATTTCATACCAGAGCTATTACTAGCTTTTCCTAGTACTCTACGCTTATTACTAAGTTATTGCCTTCATAGTTTTCATAACCTTTTTGTTTGTAGTGCTATTTTTATATTATTTATATCTTTAATATCTTTAAGTATTCCTGGTGTACAATAAAATAAAGCTGTATTTTGACTTAAATCTACTTCCATACCTGATATAATTGCTTTTTTCATTTTATTTTTCCAACTTTTATCTAATATTAAGGCTAATAGCTTTGTTCCTAAATTTTTTCTTCCTAAAGCTTTACTCCTATTATTATTAAACCTGTATGTATAAATGTTTACCAGACTGTTTAATTTTTTGTATAGTTTCTGGTGACAATAAATCTATTTCTACTGTCCTATCTATTACTCGTAGACTTTCTTCCCTACTACTTCGTATTAATGTTGTGTTAATATTAAATTTTCCTGTTTGATAATGTTCGTGGATTTAAAATATCTAACTGATATTGATTGTATAAATCTATATTTCTGTCTACATCAATTTCATCTTCTATTTGTAACATGTTTCTATTACTAGTTGAGCCTGTTCCTCGTCTAATTATCCTGTTTAAAAAACTATCCGATGTTATTATATCATTTATATTGCTTGTCGAGTTTCTAGCTTCCTGTATAGTTCTACTGCGTCCTAGAAAACTTCTTTCACTCATTTTCTTATTTGCCAATGTTTATATGGTATAGGTTTATTAATAGTTTTTGTTTTAGAGTTTATATCGTCTATGTTTAATTTTTAACTGCTTGTTGTATTCTGTCTATTTCTTCACTAAATGTATACTTGGTATTTGTTTATCAAAAGTATTATACTTTTTAGTAATCTTTCGTTTTGTTCTTTAATATAGTTTAAATTAGTATTGTATTTTTTAACTTCTTCAATAAGCTTTTCTACTATTGTCTATTATTGTGTAACTCTATTTGCAAGTTTTTACCTAAATTTATAACTAAATCTGTTAAGGTGTTTAAATGTGGATTTTCAGTATGTAGACTATGTTTGCAGGTTTCTTTAATGCAACAATTTAAACTATAATTTTCTGTACTAATTAGTCTAAAAGCAGCTTATCGATGAACTCTAAATTTAGGAATTCAAGTTTTTGCTTGAAAAATTATGATTGTTCTCAATATTTGAATGAAATCAAACTCCTTAGTTTTAATCCTTCCTAAGCTTCCCCTTAAAAGATTTTCTCATATCCTTAGAATTTTTAATATATTAACGAAATCAACCTAATATATATATAACAGAACAGAATATGTATATCAAACCATTTAACCCTTTTGATACTTTAATAATCGGAGCTTAGTTTTCCCATAATCTTCACCTAAGAGAGTTCTCCAAAGAAAAGAGGCATCACACGCCATAAATATGGAGCTTGTCATATATATATATATATATATATATAATATATATATATATATATATATATATATATATATATATATATATAACCTACTTAAATTGTTTATATATAATAAGGTGTTTCATTAATTAAAAATATATATAGATTTGTATTTATAATTTTACTATTCAACCCCGTGTAATACACGGGTTTTTGAAGGCTAGTTTTGTTATATACAGTAACTGGTTGTGGATTCATTCTCGGTGTTTAAATTATTTCTGTAATAATCTTTTCATTAGTTCTCAATATTGTTAAAATGTGTGCCATGCCGGGTTTAATCTAATGGTTACTTATGTATATGTAGGATGTTAGATAACATGTATCCATGAGATCATATTACAAATATTTTAAAAGGTATGTAGAAGCAAATAGATTTTATGACATGAAAATGAAGACTTATTCATGATGAAAACCTGAAAAAACTCACATTTCATCAAACCCTATTCCATCTTTAATATGCATGCATGAAAACTTATATGTTTGGTAAATTAGAAACCAATTGTTTAATCTTCAAAAAGTCAAACGATACACTTCAAAGGTTTCACCAATGAATTGTGATTTAATGTTTACACTCTTTAACATTTGAATAATATTTGAATAATGTAATTATATTTTGATTCGAATAGTAAGATACTGAGGGGCTTGTTGTGAAAATATAAGAGAAGAAATTAGAAACGTACAAAAACACCTCAAATTTGACCAAGAATTGTAGTCACAAGCTGTTGAAGACGGTAATAAAGTTAAAACGTATGAGTTAAACAGTGTTAGCTACCCATATGTAAATCACAAACAAGAACTCTGGATATATGTATCTTTCACTAACCTGATAAAAGAAAGTTGCATTCCAATTGGTAAAATAAAATATTCAGCCACAAACTTAATTTCATATGCACTAGCTACTAGCAATTATTTATTATTTAGGAAGTGTTTTGATCTGAGTTCTGAAGTTGAAGTGGCTATGTAACCATTTTCTAATACTATAAGAATATATATATATATTGCTTTTGATTATCGGACTAGCCTGGGTCAAATAATTAGTTCTACATAATCAATTCCTTAAACTAATTTGAAAGACTACTAGCAAAGAGCCCATTAAATATAGAATAAGAAGAGAAAGAAAGGCTGAATGAAATTATTAAGGATTTGGTTGTCAGAAGTAAATTAGATAAGGTGGAGTAAGATGTTATGGTTAGTATAATGTAAAGATTGAAGCAATGATAAAAGCTATGGTTCTAAACGGACCATCATCAAGTTAGGCTATAAATTAATTGTATGTTTGAATAATCATTATGTTAAGATAATTAGAGTTCTGTAACATTTTAATTTGTAAGTTTAAGTGGATTGTTTTACATAATTTGAAATTACGATCAAGATTAAATTTTAAAACTATTAGCATGATTAGAGTGTTGAAATTAAAATTGATTAAGGAAGGAAAGAAAATCTAAACGGTGTAGAAGAGAAAAATGGTCTTAAAGAAGGGGTTATCGCAAGCTGGTGCTCGTAAATTCGTTACAAGCCGATGATTACAAATAGGTTTGAAGAAGCAACACTCACAAAAAGAGGAGGTTGCAAATAAAAGCGGTTGCAAAACAAGCTTGGTCGTAAATGTGACAACAGTCGCAAAGTGGTTGCAGTAAGCCATTTGCAACGTGTATTTTTTCTATCACACTCCGGTTTTCAGCACACCGGGGACGTGTGACCGATTGGTTTCGTTTGTTTGTTTTGTGGTTTCAAATCATTTTAAGTAGCAGAATATTTTATATCAAAACACATTTTCAAAGCAATTGACATATAACCCTTTTAATATTTAAACAATTAAGATTTTGGTTTCATAAATATAATTATACTGTCAAAGCAAATTTAAGTGCCTAGAGAGACGTAATATTTTTAGCAATTCACTTGCTAATATGTACGTCGTCCGGGCTATCCAAACATAAGGAGGCAACATCCTCAGGGCCCTAACCTACACCAACATAAGGATACTAAATATGCTTACTTTTAAAAGTATTGGAACATGGTTTTATGCGATGCGGCTCACATTCTTAACTTGATGTGGCCCGCATCGGGACCAAGTACAAAAACTAACCCTTAGTCATAAGTCATGTGTCAATTGTCAATTCCTCGTCATACTTTCGTGTCGACCAACCGGAGTTGCTTAACTTGGTAGACGCAATCGCATCCTTACCAGGATGCAGGGGCGAAGCTTTTAAGGGGCTGGGGGGGCCGCCGCCCCCCTATTTTTTCGTCCGTAGTGTTAAATTTTAGCCCGATAGTGTAAATTTTTGGCCCGTAGTGTAAATTTTTATATAAATATCGAGTTCGCCCCCCTGAAAAAAAATCATTTCGCCCCTGCCCCCCTACAAAGTTGGTTAAGCTCCGCCACTACCAAGATGCAGTCCCTCGTCCCGTTCTGATGCAACCTGCATCACCACAATGTCGCCCACATCGAGTTTATATTATTTAGAATTTTTCTTTTTTTTTGTTTTGGAAAAATTGGGGGTATTACAGCCTCCTCGCAATTTCGATCACAAAATGATCGTAACATGGCTTTTGTTACCGTTTTCAACCTAAAATACAATGATAACTGCTAGTTTTCTAGCAATGGAAGATAAAACAACCTAACCCTTACAAAGTATATATACAATCATTGTAAACCACCATGAAATCTTTTAGACACATTTCAAAACATTCAAAAGTATATTAAAAACAATGTTAATCGTAACAGTTCCTTGATGTTCATGTATGCACTTCCTTGATCAATTAATTATTATCAACCAACATATTATATCCAAATTAAATTGGTCTCTATGGAATGATTGGGTGATGAAGTTTTGATCAAATGTACTGTCTTCCCTCATGCCTTTCTTATTACTTTCTTATTAATTATTATCAACCAACATATTATATCCAAATTCATGTGGTTTGTCTGGTATTAGGTGTGTAAGCTTGGAGATGACTGGGAGACGTGAAGGTAATCACATCCATCTAAGGATCAAGCTGTAGCTGAAACAATCCATTCTGCAGAAGACACTGGGAGACTTGAACAAAAGTGGAGAGTCAGAAGAGAAGTTCGGGAGCTTCGAATAGGAACATTGTATCTTTCTTCTTAGCCAACTTGCCACCTCAGTTAAATAGTAAGGATTTATGGATGGAATGCAGGAATCTTGGGTACTTGGTGGATACATTCATCCCCAACAAGAAAACGATGAAGGATGTGGGCAAATTCGGGTTTGTCAGGTTCGCTAAGGTGTATGACGTCGATAAATTGTCATTGGCCCTAAATAATATTAAGATCAATAACATGAAGATCTCTGCAAATCCTGCTAGGTACGATAAGAACGGTAATCGGATTGACTACTCCGGCTCACACAATCAGGCTCAAAAGTACCAACTACATTCTCGCCTACCTCAATCTCATCCCATCATACCGAATCCTCACAACCCCTGATGGCAATTTGTCTTATGATCAAATCGGTATTTTAGTCAATGATCCTCATCCAGTTCAAAAACATGCACACCTGGTTACTTTGGTTTCTTCCTTTATGGTCTCCATCGTTGAAATCAATCGTAGTTGGTCCCTGGAATTTCTAAAAAGCTCCCAGCAACCAACTCCCTGGTGAAAACGTACCGTCGTGGTAGAAAGAACTCGCCTTCTCGGGGACTCGGAAACCAACCGCCAGGATCCAACGCTTCAACTGCTAGTTCTCGGGAAGGATCTTCAAATTGAATGACGGCTAATTAAATGAAGCATTAATGTCTCATTTCCATGCTGCCAATACTTCGAGTGTGCATGAAATATGTAATTCCCTAATATCGGGGGTCCCACTTGCTGAGAATGGGTCCCCCAGGCTTGGAAAATTTGAACGGAATGGGAAAAAATAGCTCCTTGATTTGCAATGCAGAAAAAACGAACGGGCTTAATGATATGTGCTCGGACCCTTTTGGGCTGAATGACATCATTTTCAATCTTAGCTCTTTTAACTCAAAAAAGAGAAAAACGAAGCAGAGGTCTCCCCCTACCAAAATTAAGGAAGGTCAGATGGAGAAAGAAACAAGAAGGTGGGTAAAGAGGATCCCAAGCCCTTCAAGCGAAGATCCAAAGCCTCACTACGAAATGGCTTCAGCTGGTAACGCCGCAGAACCAGGCCATGAAGACGGGGACGCTTCCTCCCCCCGAATCAGGTAAGTGCGCTAATCCTTTACCGAGCCCTCCCCCCCTGTAGATCTAAACAAATCTCCAAGGCACTGTAGAGATGCGAAAAATCTGATACAAGAAGAGGTGGAAAATACTATTGGGGTTGGTTCTCTCCTCAGAATTGATTTAGCCAATTTCCTGAACAAGTTAAAGACATGGTGGCAGTGGAAGTAGACCATAATCTTTCTTAATAGATTTGCTTACAATTAATATTAGGGGGCTTGACGACTCAAGAAAATGTAATTGGATTAAGTCTTATGTACTTAAACACAAGATAAATTTCTTGGGTATTCAGGAAACTTTAATTTCAGACGAAGGCAAATTTAGCATAAAAGATTTGTGGGGAAGTAGGTCGGCAGCCTTTGAGTACGTCGCTGCGCACGGTAGATCAGGTGGCATTATTAGTGTTTGGGATCCAGCTATTATCATGGTTTCTAGATCGATCAAGTCTATTGGTCAAGTTGTTGGTCTAAGGAACTGCTCAATATTCCAAATATTTATGCTCCACAAGATTCATACTCTAAAAGGCGGTTATGGGGTTTTCTCAAGGATATGATAGTAACTCATTTAGGTATATGGGTCTTCTTTGGGGATTTCAACAAGGTCAGGGACCCCTCTAAACGGTTGAATTTTGTGTCCAGTCAATCGGTGCGAATGCTTTCAATCAATTCATTGATGAATGCAATCTGCTGGAGTATAATATGGGGGGCTGTAAATTCATTTATCTTAGTGATAATGGGATGAAAGCTAGTAAACTTGATAGATTTCTTGTATGTGAAGCATTTTTTAATAGGTGGCCGGATGCTATCCTTACGGCATGGCCAAGGAAAACCTCTGATCATTGTCCTGTCACTCAAACAAGACCCGGGGTTGACTTTAGGCCAAAGCCGTTTAAGTTTTTTAATTCATGGCTACAAAGTGATGGTATTCATGACGTGGTAAAAGGCACCTTACAGATCCATGTCCATGCTGAAAGATCAGATACCCGTTTAGCCTTTAAGCTAAAAAATGTTAAGAATGCAGTGAAAGTATGGAACAAGGCCAGGAAAGTAAAAGAAGGACAAATGGTTGAGAATCTTACTAAAAAGCTTCATGACCTTGATACTATTGCTGAACTTTTGGTCTAACTGAACAAGAGAGCAAGGAGTGTGTTGATGTTAAAAAACAATTGATGGAAAAGGAAAAACAACATGTGCAAGATATCAAGCAAAAATCAAGGGTGAGATGGGCGGTTGAGGGGGATGAAACACCTGCTTCTTCCATGATTTTTCAATTGTAGGCTCTGTCAAAATAGAATTAATGGTATGTTGATTAATAGGGTGTGGAATACCTATCCGAAGGACATCAAAAAGGAGGCCAAAAAGTTTTTAGCAACAGATTCAAGGAGGAACTTCATACCAGGCCGATCATGGACTGTGTTGACATCAAATAGATTTCGGACTCCGACTTGGCAAATATTATAAGGCCATTTTCCGTGGATGAAATAAAAGAAGCGGTCTGGGATTATGGTAAAGACAAGGCTCCAGGTCCGAATGGTTTCAACTTCACTTTCATCCAATAATATTGGAAGCCTTTATCATTGGACTTTTTAGAAGTATTTGATAATTTTTCATTCATGGTAAAATAAGTGAAACTTGTTCATCGTCTTTCATCGCCCTCATTCCGAAATCAAATGATTCGTCTACTTTTGATGATTTTCGGCCAATTTCTTTGATCGGATGTATTTTGAAACTTATCTCCAAAGTTCTAGCAAATATACTTAAAGCGGTTCTTCCTTCGATCATATCGGAATCCCAGACGGCCTTTATGGCAAATAGGAACATCCTTGATGGCCCTCTCATTGTTTACGAGATCACCACTTGGTTAAAAAGGTCAAAAATTCCAGGGATGTTGTTCAAGATCGATCTGAATAAGGCTTTTGACAGTATTGTATGGAACTTTATTGATTCCATTCTTGAAAAGATGAATTTTCCAGCTAGATGGTGATGTTGGATCAGGGGGGTTCTACACTCGGCAAAAGCCTCGGTTCTGGTAAACGGCTCTCCATCAGATGAGTTCTGTTGTTCGAGAGGAGTTAGACAAGGGGACCCACTCTCATCTTTCCTATTTCTTATCACCATGGAAGCACTAAACTGGCTGCTCAAAAGGCCGAAACCATGGGGGTATTCAGGGGCACTAAATTGACTCATGACGGGCCTGTTTTTTTGCATCTCATATATGCCGACGATGTTATCATAATGGGGGAATGGTCTGCAAGCAACTTTAAAAACTTGATTAAGTTTTAAGATGTTTTCATCTTGTTTCTGGTCTGGACATAAATACTAAGAAATGTTGTCTTTTGAGGTTTAATGTTTCGGTTGAGGAGAACTTAAATTTTGCCTCGATGATACACTGCAAAGTTGGACCCCTTCCTTTCAAGTATCTAGGACTCACTATCGGGGCAAACATGAATTTAGCAAGGAATTGGCAACTGGTGGTTGACATCTGTGAGTCATGTTTATCCTCTTAGAAAGCTAAAAATTTATCCATGGCGGGTAGACTGGTGTCGATCAAGGTTATCCTGGACAGCTTCCCAGTATACTTTTTCTCCCTCTTCAAAGCACCGGAGAAGATCATCAAAAAACTAGAAAGCATAAGAAGACGTTTCTTATGGGGGGCGTTGTCTCAACAACAAAAATATCATGGGTAAACTGGGAGAGGATATGTGCTAAAAAACAAAATGGGGGATTCGATCTGGTCTTTAAGGGACCTAAATGTCAGCCTATTATCAAAATGGTGGTGGCGGTTCAGAACAGAGGGCACACCCTTATGGAAACAAGTTATCTCTAGCATCCATTTCACCAACCAGACTATGCACTCCATTCCCGGACGTCTCAAGTTTAATAGCGTCTGGTGCAATATAAAGAAATCTGGAAACTTGCTGTTCCAGAGGAGTATCAATATGGATCAGCTCATTAAGTTTTCAAACGACAGTTGGGAGTGGAAAGGTGACAGCTCAGGTATGTTCTCAATTCGGTCGATGCGATACTTGTTGAGTCGCACTTCTACACAAAATAATTTATCTTTTGTTCTTGAATGGTGTAAATAGGTACCTGCGAAAGTTAATATTTTTGTATGGAGAGCTGAACTAAATAGAATTCCTACCCGGGTGGCCCTAATCAAAAGGAATATCACACTACCCTCGGACTTATGTCCTTTATGCAGTCAACATTGGAAACGGTGGAACATTTATTCATAGGGTGCTATTTTTCTCAAATGGCTTGGGACTTCATATCCTCTTGGTGCAACCTTCCGCCTATCTACGCCTTCTCCGTACAGGATTTATTAAATGTGCACAATAATGTAAAATCCCCTGCCAAGGAAGCAATTTACCCAGTGCTCTATACTACTTTCTAGTGTATTTGGAAGTTGAGGAATAGAGTAATTTTTGAGAACCACAATCCCAATTAAACAGGTTACTTGAGGAAGTTAAAACTATGGCTTTCCTTTGGGTCTCAAGCAGAGCCAAGATTGGAGGTCTGGACTGGAACAAATGGATGGCTTTCAACTTTTAATTTTATGTTTTGTTTTTGGTGTTACACACCAATTGTTGTATCATCTAACAATCTGCTGATGTAATTCTTTTTGTCTGTTTAGCTTCTTGCTAGCTTGGCTATTCTATGGAGTATTTTGCCTTTAAAAAAATAAATAAATGTAAATAATACAAAAACTGAATTATTAGTTAATCATTATTAGTGTCAGCTAGTGTCAAGAATGGTATCAAAAATGATAATAACAGCTTCAAACTCAGAAATCCAAACAATATATGAAGAACAATCATACAATAGCAGATTCACTATAAACGGTGAATCTGTATCAAAGAACACAACTACAGATCTGGAATTATCAAAGCGATAACCCAAATTTAGACAGATCTAGAAGAAGCTGAGAGAAAACCCTAATCGTGAATAAGAGAGATCAGAGAGAGAATATGTGGTTATTGTTATGTTTTACACACACACCACATATATGCAAAAATATCAGCCAACAGCAGCATCAACTAAAGCATCAACTAAAGCATCAACTAAAGCCCAGCAGCATCAAATAAAGCCCAGCAGCATCAACTAAAGCCCAGCAGCATCAACTAAGCCCAGCAGCATCAACTAAAGCCCAGCAGCATCAACTAAAGCCCAGCAGCATCAACTAAAGCCCAACAGCATCAACTAAAGCAAAACAATAAAATTGATAAGAGAATATAGCATATATAATTTCAACACCCCCCTCAATTTTATTGCCCGAATGGATCAAACATATAAAGTTGATTAAGAAACACATTATGTTGTTTGACCATTAAACCTTTTGTAAAAATGTCAGCACATTGATCAACCGATTTTGTAGAAACTGTTTTAATAACCCATTTGCAATTTTTTCTCTTAAAAAGAATAAATCAAGTTCAAAATGTTTTGTGCGATCATGAAACATAGGGTTAGCTGCTATCGAAATAGCAGCATTGTTATCGCAGCACAGAGGAATTGGTAGAGACGGATGAACATTTAACTCAGACATCAGATTAACAAGCCACATGGCTTCACATGTAGCAGCACACATCGCTCTATATTCAGCTTCAGCTGAGGAGCGAGAAACAGTATTCTGCTTCTTACTCTTCCAGGATACAACATTATTACCCATGAGAATACAGAAGCCTGTAACAGACTTTCAAGACATGAGGCATTTACCCCAATCGGAATCAGCAAAAATTGACAGATTAAGACTGTCACTTTTGCTTATCAAAATGCCCTTTAGGAGCAGATTTAAGGTATCATAGAACACGTAAAACAATCTGAAAATGAGTGTTAGACGGACAGTGCATAAATTGACTCAAAAAATGAACTGCATAACATATATCAGGTCTCGTATGAGACAGGTAAATTAATTTACCCATAATTTTCTGATATGCAGTAACATTTTTAAGCTTAGAATCATCCTTTGCACACATATTCATAAGCACATAATGAGGTTCAAGAGGGGTCGTAACAGGTTTACATCCAGACAGCCCATATTCAGCAAGTAATTCCATACAATACTTGTGTTGAGACAAACAAATACCATTATTATTTTTAATAACTTCAATGCCCAAAAAATATTTTAGCACCCCAAGATCTTTAATCAAAAATTTTGATTTTAGAAGACTTTTAACTTTATTAATTTCCTTGATATCATTACCAGTAACAATTATATCATCCACATATACAAGAAGAGAAATAAAGTGTGAATTATCAGATTTAACAAATAAGGAGTAATCACATTTGCTTTGAACAAACCCAATATCTAAGAGGACACCTACAAGTTTTTCATTCCACATTCTGGGAGCTTGTTTAAGACCATATAAAGCTTTATTCAATTTACAAACTCTAGACTCATTTCTGAAAAATAACCATCAGTAAGTTCATGTAAACATCTTCATTAAGATCACCATACAGAAAAGCATTATTAATATCCAATTGAAACAGTGGCCAATTATTTTGAACAGACAAGGTAATAACACAACGTACAGTCACCTTCTTAACAACAGGTGCAAACGTTTCATCAAAGTCAATCCCTTCTTTTTGACTATAACCCTTGGCAACTAAACAAGCCTTATATCTTTCTATTTCCCCTGATGACTTATATTTGATTTTATATAACCAACGGCAGCCAATTGGTTTTCTATTAGGAGGTAACTCAACAAGGTCCCATGTGTGATTACGGTTTAAAGCATTCATCTCCTCATTCATGGCATTAACCCAATTAGTATCATGTTTGGCTTCATGGTAGTGTTTGGGTTAACAAGATTTATTTAAAGCAGAGATAAAACACTTATTTTCAACTGAAAGTTTAGAATAGTTAACAACACGCTCCATCCCGAATTTACTTTTCCCTCAATTATAAAATCATCAAGATTTTTAGGCAAGGATCTATTCCTAACAGACCTGCGAGGTCCTACAGATGGTTCATTGATTCCCTCAGGAGAGAAGTTATTACCATTGTCATAATTTCCAGAATCTAAACCAGCCATACTGCGTTCACCAGGATGAGGTTGCAGAAACTCTGCCTCACTTTCCCTTGCACCCATAATTGGGCTGGGAGGCTGCTGAGTTTCAGCCACACCATCTGAATCCCGGGATTCAGTTTGCTGAGTTTGATTTGACTTTTGTGAGTCTATCAATTCTCCCTCCTCATCATTGGGAATCTCCCCATTATGAGTGTGAGTATTAGGTTGATTTTGCTCAAACACTTCAAAAAAATTAAACTTATCCTTAGATGACTCAACATTACTTATATCAGAAGAGGAGTTAAGTTTGAAAGGGAATATAGATTCATAAAACTTTACATCTCTAGAAAAGAAATTGTTTTTGAATCTAAACTCCATACTTTATAACCCTTTTTAAATGGAGAATATCCCAAAATACACATTTTTCAGCATGATTACCAAATTTTTGTGTATTTAAGATAGTGCAGAAACAAAGACAACCAAACACTCTAAGGTGATTAATGGAGGGAGCAAAGCCAAACATGATCTCATATGGGGACTTACCATTTAAGATGGATGAGGGAGTCCTGTTAATTAAGTAGGCAGCAGTTAGGATACAATCAGACCAGAATCTAATAGGATTTCAGCTTCAAATAACAAGGTTCTGGCAACGTTTAAGAGATGTCTATGTTCCTCTCAACAATTCTATTTTGTTGAGGAGTATAAGTACAAGTTGTTTGATGAATTATACCATATTGATGAATGAGTTTAGACATAGATTGATTTGTGAACTTAGTACCATTATCTGTTCTTATAGCCTTTATAGCATAACCAAATGAGTTTTTATCATGTTATAAAAGTTTACAAAGTTGTATACAGTCTCATCTTTATGCTTTAACAAGTAGACCCAAACAGTTCTTGAAAAATCATCTACAACAGTTAGAAAAAACTTATACCCTTCTCTACTTGGATTTTATATGGACTCCAAACATCTAGATGAATTAATTCACCTACATGCTTAGTTTTATGATCACTAAGAGGAAACGGTTCTCTGTGTTGTTTTGCCTTATGACAAACTTCACAGGGTTCCTTTTGACAATCCTTAAGGTTGCAGGGAAGGTTAAGGACTTTCAGGACATGGTCCGAGGGGTGACCTAATCTAGAGTGCCACAGGGTAAAAGGAAGGGAACTATTAAGACACACCTTATTTGTTTTAAGAGGTATCAAACAAGTATAGACCATCAACTTGATTACCAGTCACCAGGAGTTTCTTGGTGAGCAAATCCTGAATGTAGCATTTAGACTCATCAAACAGCACAACAAGTTGTTGGTCTTAGCTAACTTATGGACAGATATAAGGTTTACATTGTATTCAGGGACAACAAGCACATCAGTGAGAATGACACCTTCACTTAGGTTAAAGTTTCCAATTTTGGTGACTAATGCATTTGTACCATTTGGATGTTTTACAGTAATATTCAGGTTTGACACATCAATAATATTAATCAGTTTATTTTCTGAATTTACTATGTGTTGGTTTGCCCCTGAATCAATTACCCAACCATTCCATATATTAGAAGAAAGACAGTTAAAATTATTGAAACTTGTATTGCATGAGTTCATTTGATTACCTCCAAAGTTAGAGTTTTGATGTTTTTCATTGGACTTGTTGTTCAACAGGCCTAAGAGCTGAGTGACCTGCTCAGGGGTTAGGGACATAGAATTTGGAGAGGACATACAACTGGAGTTGGGGTCTGTTTTTTCCATTTTAGTGTTATAAGAGGATGGATTTTTTGAACCAGGGTTATTTCTTGGTTTATATCCTTGTGGGTATCCAACAATCTCAAAACATCTTTCCACTGTGTGGCCAATTTTGTTGCAATGGCTGCATTTCAGATTAGGATTTGGACCTCTACCACTTCTTTTTTTATTGTCATTAGATTGGTTTACTTTGGAAATAAATCCAACATTTTGAGTTTTAGATGCACCACTGGATGTTCTATGTGACTCTTCTCTAGAGATTATTGAAAAGCAGCAGTTTAATAGTGGGAAGAGGTTCTCTTGTTAACAGATTTGTTCTGACAGGTTTATAGATGTCATCCAAACCCATCAGAAACTGCATTAGTTTTTCAATTGATTAAAATCATTAAACTCTTTAGAGGCATTACAGCTACAAGTGGGTAATTGAACCATTGCATCAAATTGTTTCCACATAGTGTTCAGTTTATGATAATATTCAGCAACAGATGAACCATTTTGGGTGACAGAATTAATTTTTTGGAATAGATTGAATACAACAGACCCATCAACTTTGTCGTATGTTTCTTTCAAGTCTGTCCAAACTTCAAATGCAAGTTTGGAGTAGACTTGACTAACATAGAGTTCTTCACATATAGAATTAAGAATCCAAGTTAGCACAACAGAGTTACAACGGTCCCATTGAGAGCTGAGAACTTCATCATCTTTGGGCTTTTTACAGGTTCTATCTATAAACCCTAATTTGTTTTTTGCTTGAAGACCAAGTTTCATAGAGTTAGCCCAGATGGTGTAGTTCTCAGTTCCTTTCAGTTTTATCGTAATTATGGTCAGACAACTAGATTCACTTGGGTGAAGATATAAAGGGTTACCCGAGTCCAGTTTACTGACCAGAGTATCAGTCACAGATAGAGACAAATTTTCAGCCATAGAATCAACAGGTAGGAATGAGACACTTGTCACATACACACAGAATACACAACAAGGTCAGAGCCTGGTTTCACACCACTATAGTGGTAGATCAAGGGATAACCAAGAGTGTAATGCAGCACACAGCAAATCACACAAGTGATGCACACAGAACCATATAAAGAATCAAACAATAACACACAACTCAGGGAGATAAACCCCTGAAAATAACAGATGTTGGTACTCCTAACCCAGCCAAACATGCTTAAAATACTAAGAAATAAAACACAAGAAAACAAGGGAGAGATATCCTCACAGTGCAATCGACCCAAGTATTGGGTAATCCAAAAGCAGGTCAAGCAACTATCAACCTTCGAGGGATGTAGTTACTGACAGAATACCATAGAGATGCAAACCAGCGAGAAGTCGGCCTACCCACACAACCTTCTAGGGTTGCAATCAGAAAAATGCAATCGACCCAAGTATTGGGTAATCCAAGAACAGGTCAAGCAACTAACAACCTTCGACGGTTGTAGTTACTGATAGAATACCACAGATATGCAACCAGCGAGAAGTCGGGTTCACCGCACAACCTTCTAGGGTTGCAAGATTCACCAGAGAGTTTATAAGTCAACCTTGCCTCCAACTAGGGTTGCGTCGCACAAGCTATAGATGATCCGAAACGTCGCTAGACAAGAACGATATGCGGAAGCAGTATTGGACCAAGGGTTTCAGAAGATCAAAAACCCTAGCCACAGACGACGAGTTAAACGTCGTAATAACCAGAATCAAGAGCTCAACCACAGAGCTCTGATACCATGTCAAGAATGGTATCAAAAATGATAATAACAACTTCAAACTCAGAAATCCAAACAATATATGAAGAACAATCATACAATAGCAGATTCACTATGAACGGTGAATCTGTATCAAAGAACACAACTACAGATCTGGAATTATCAAAGTGATAACAGATTTAGACAGATCTAGAAGAAGCTGAGAGAAAACCCTAATCGTGAATAAGAGAGATCAGAGAGAGAATATGTGGTTATTGTTATGTTTTACACACACACCACATATATGCAAAATATCAGCCAACAGCAGCATCAACTAAAGCATCAACTAAAGCCCCAGCAGCATCAAATAAAGCCCAGCAGCATCAACTAAAGCCCAGCAGCATCAACTAAAGCCCAGCAGCATCAACTAAAGCCCAGCAGCATCAACTAAAGCAAAACAATAAAATTGATAAGAGAATATAGCATATATAATTTCAACAGCTAGCTTCTAAGAGGACAGAAGGACACGAGATATATATTTGTGGCATTGAGAGAAAATATATAGATGTCAAATATCTTTAAATTTAACTTATTTTCAACAATGTTTTCAAAACCGGACCGGAAAGCGAACCGGACGGCCTAGAGGTTCATGGTTGGACCGGTCGGACCGGATTACGAAACGGATGACGTCATAAATATTTAAAAAAATATAAAAAATTCCAAATATTTATAAAACTACAAACACATACCATTCAAGTAAACATAGTCCAATTTAACAAAATACAACAACCAAGTTTAAACAACCATAAACCAAAACAAAATACAACATCCAAGTTTAAACAACCATAAATCAAATAGTGGTTCGCCAATAATATTAACGAAGCGGTGTTCCTTAATCCAAAACAACATCCAAAATACATACCATTCAAGTAAACGTAGTCTAAATTAACGAATCGGTGTTCCTTAATCCATATCCAATAATATTGTTCTATTAAAAATTAAAAAAAAATTCAAAAAACCGGTTCAACCCGGTTCGCCGGTTCCGGTCGGACCGGTCGACCGCACGAACCGGCCGGTTCAACCGAAAACGGCCCAAAACCACCGAACCGAACCGGCATCCTCACCGGTTCCCGGTCAAACCGGTCGGACCGGCTGGTCCGGTCACAGAATATATAATGAGAAATTAAAAGTTAGATTTTCATTTAGAGAAATAGAAAAATTATCCTAAATGCGGTTCAACTTCATCTTTCATATTAACTAGATATTAACGCCGCGCTTTGCTGCGGCTAAACATTTGGCTTGATGGTTGTCGTTGCATTAGACCATGGTTGTTGTTGCGTTAGACCTGAAGTGAGGGTGATTTTATATTACAAGCAAGCGACTTGCTACAATAGTCTATTACAATTTAAATTAGTGATATTTTTTGAGGGTACTATTTCAAGATTAAACCGGTGCCACTTAGTTTCTCATCAACTAATTTATCTATTTTTTCAATCATTTCTTCCGTAAAATAATTCTCCCAATCTCTATCTTTAGCTTTCCTGAAGTAAAGTTAGTGTTCAATCGGAGTTGATGTCTCTGGACAATGCTTTCCACTTCTGTTCACATCTAAGTTGCTCAAATTCTCAAAACTACATAACTTTATAATCGTGGTAGTGTGAATTTTTGACCCGGTAGTGTAAATTTTATATAAATATCAAGTTCGCCCTCCTTAAAAATATTAATTTCGCCCCCGTCCCCCCTACGATAATGTTCAAGTTCCGCCACTGATCTTGAGCATGTGAGCATGTGATTATTATTTAGACATCATAATGAGTCAAATGAGTATCTTTTGTATGTGCCAGGTTGGGTTGACATGAAAAGGTACTCCAAACTCTAATTGATCATTCGTGTTTTATATACTTATGTACAATTACATGACATGTATTATTACAATGTCTATTGAGCTTTTGAAGCACATGATTTAGTAAGTTGTATGCACTAAAAGTACCCCTTAGAAGAGTTTACATCCATTTAAATCATTCGACCAATTTCTTGTTCAGTGAATTCTTTTGATTTTACCCATTGAACCATAGAGATGATACAGAATCAACCCATTCAAGTAAATGGTTCAAAATTGTCATCTCTACCGTATATGTACATTGATTCGTCATATGGTTCTTGCCAGCAAAAGGGTACCTTAAGTGGTGTGCCACATGCAATTAGTCGGATTCCATTATCATGACAGTAGTTTAGAAGAGGCTCATTCCTGCCACCGCTGAGGTGGCCAATGTGATACAAATGGCTTTAAGGTCTCTCCATCAATTCTGTCATCCATATATTGAACATTAACCAAAACAGAATAAAAAAACAGGGAATATATATGTAAATAGATATGGTGTGTGCTCCTTGTAGGCCTATAGATGTTAAAATGTTTAAAACCTTTTTTCCTATTATACAGTATGTGTATTAGGTCAAACTTTAAAGTTCAAATAGATTTTTAGTAGTGAGAATGTAAGTAAATACTCATGACCCATTATATAAGTCAAGTCCAAACAGGTCCCCTGTATATGAAATCCAGATCTATAGCAAGATGAATTTCATAATTAATACCATATACCATTAGAATATACTACAAGTAATCACCAAAGTCCACCTTTAGCATCTATTTGCTGACCACAGTAACTATATATTACCCATCATGCAAAGGAGTCATGAGGAGCAAAGGGCGATGCATGTTACATTATTACCAAGCCTACAACCATTAAAGCATTTGAACCCAAAACTATGGAAACACCTAAATGACCATAAAAAGTACTGTCTACTAGTACAAGCTATGAAATTGCAATTTTCCAGTAAAGTTTATTCAAACCAACTGTATTGGTGTGCAGTTCATGTTTCTTATGCTGAGAGCTTAAAAACCAGTTATCCTACAAAACATAGAAGCCTCGCAATTTCAACTTAATAAGGGACAGTGTTGGACAGATCAATGATCTTACTGATGTATGGACCATGACATCCCTATGTAGTTCTACAGAACAACTTTCCTAGAATAGAGTTTCAATGCAGCAGTTATCTTGTTAATCATGTACAATAAGCAAAACTTTTAAAAAGCATATACCCTAAATAGTGGCAAAAACATATAGCTCACAATGATCCATTGATCTCTATCTAGCAAATCAGATTCTTTTGTTTATAGGCATATAGTTTAAAACTCGAATGAACAGGCTTTTTGATCATTATCACAAACAAATTAAACTAAGAACCATGTTTCCCAGCTAAAGATTTTCAGCTTCGAATAACCTTTGATAATTACCAGTATCCACTCTTACCATCTATCTATCTACTTTACTTTTCATTTCCTACAGTTATCATTGTTTGCTTAAACTATTTTACTGATGCTGACTCCCAAATTACTCTTATTAATCACTTTTTCACAACATCAAAACATCGAATCGATATAGTACAGTAATACAAGAGGAAACGAAAACGAAACGGACCGTTTATCAATGTACCGATTGAGTTGTTCTTGCAAATCAGCTGGAAATGCTTCCATCGCCAACGTAATCTGCCGATTCGCCTCCGCACATCTCTTCGCCAAACTCCTCACAATCTCCACCTCCAATTCCTTATCATCTCGCGCCGGAACTTGCTCCGCCTCCCTAAATACACTATCCGACCATTCATCACCTTCTCCCACACCTTCCCCTTGTCTTTCCCCACCGCCATCGGCTCTCCGATCACCGTCGCATCGTATATCCTCGAGTTTATCACCTCCTCCTTCTTCACCTCCACCTTCACCACCTTCCGATTTCACCTCCGTCGCTGAAACCGGCGCAACCGTAACCGCAGTCTCCTCCGCCCTCGCCACCGCAGAAGAAGGAAAAAGCCATCGAATGTGGCTTTAAGCACACACACACGTGAAAGTCACGTGCCAAAACATCCACACATCGACCAATGTCTTTAATAAGACTAGTCTTAATCCCCCACGTTGCAGGGGTGTGTAAAACCGTATCAAGTGACATCAATATTATGCTATCGTCAACGACCACCAACACCAGCAAAGATCAACGGAATTTCAACCGACAACATAAAAAATCATCACCGATAACAGTGAGC